>VZRF01006588.1:2633-63183 GCA_013396875.1 Vireo altiloquus
GGTGTGCACCCGTGTGTGCCCCGAGCTCCATGGCTGTGCGCCCGTGTGTGCCCCGAGCTCCATGGCTGTGCACCCGTGTGTGCCCCGAGCTCCATGGCTGTGCACCCGTGTTACATCAGAGTCCCTTCATGTCCCCCGACCGTGCGCCCGTGTGTGCCCTGACCGCTGGGGCTGTGCAGCCATGTCGCCTATGCACCAGAGTCCCTTCATGTCCCCCGAGCGCCGGGGTCGTGCACCAGTGCTTGTCCCCTGTGCATCAGAGTCCCTCCATGTCCCCCGAGCGCCGAGGATGTGCACNTGAACTCCAAGGCTGTGCGCCCTTGTGTGCCCCGAGCTTCATCGCTGTGCGCCCTTGTGTGCCCTGAGCTCTGTGGCTGTGCACCTGTGTGTGCCCTTTGCATCAGAGTCCCTTCATGTCCCCCGAGCGTGCCCTGATCGCCGGGGCTGTGCAGCCATGTCCCCTATGCACCAGAGTCCTTTCATGTCCCCCGAGCGTGCCCTGACCGCCGGGGCTGTGCAGCCATGTCCCCTATGCACCAGCGTCCTTTCATGTCCCCCGAGCGTGCCCTGACCGCCGGGGCCGTGCAGCCATGTCCCCTATGCACCAGAGTCCCTCCATGTCCCCCGAGCGCCGAGGATGTGCACCAGTGCTTTTCCCTTGTGCATCAGAGTCCCTCCATGTCCCTGAGCTCCAGGGTCATGCACCAGTGCTTGTCCCCTGTGCATCAGAGTCCCTCCATGTCCCTGAGATCCAGGGCTGTGCACCAGTGCTTGTCCCCTGTGCATCAGTCTCTCCATGTCCCTGAGCTCCAGGGCTGTGCAGCCACGTCCCCTGTGCATCAGAGTCCTTTCATGTCCTGATGCCTTAAATGGTTACCTAGAAACAGAGACTAGAGAGGAATAAAGGAAAAAAAAAAGGTGGTATTTATTTGAAAGGCCTTCAGATGGACACTTTAGGGCTCTAGAGGGTCTTTAGTGGATTCTAAAATGGACGACGGGACACGAGGTTTTTACACTTTCATATCAGCATAAATTTACTAATTAGAACTCAGCTAGTAATGTAATTTTTTTCAAGTTTGCCTCCTTCCTTTTAAGATGATGGCTTATAGTTCTTGGTCTGGGTGTCTTTGGAGAGCGAGCTGGAGAGGCTTTGTTATGTCAGTGTGAGCATGAGAGAACAGCACTTAACAAGCTCCAGGGAACTGCAGAGTTACACTGGGCACTGCAGGGTTGGAAAAATATAAAAGTTAAAATCTAAGGCATCAGTCCCCCAAGTGCTGGGGCTGTGCATCCATGTCCCTTGTGCATCGGAGTCCCTCCACATCTCCTGTGCATCAGGGCTGTGCACTCATGCCCCTGTGCACATTTTGGGATGGTTCCATCCCCCCATGTCCCTCACAGCCACTCTGTGTCCCCTGTGCCTCAGGACTGAACCATGTTCCCCTGTACCTCCCGGCCCCTCCATGTGACCTGGGTGATGTGCTTTGGTGGTTATGGGGTTATGGTGTTAGTGCTGGATGGACACTGGGATGGGGTGAGCATGAAGGTCTTTTCCAACTCTGATGATTCTATCTCCCTATGTGCCTTAGGGGTGCTGAGGGAGCCATGCCCCATATGCCTTGGGGCTGAAACACGTCCCCGTGTCCCCATGTGCCTCGTGGTGTCTCTGTGTCCCTGTGTCTCTGAGGGCCCTGCTGTGTCCCAGCTGCCTCTGGGCTGAGCCATGCTCCCCAGGTGCCTCACATTTTGAAGGTACAGTTTAAGAGCAGGTAACACTGAAAGACATTGCTTTGCTCCAGAAAGCAGAAATACTGGGTGTTCAGGTAATCCTGTGGTCATAACAACCAAACTTTCTGTCTCCCATAAAGAATTTCCACTCCTTTTTTGCTATATAAGTGTACACAAATCAGTTTTCAATAGCGTGGCTTTTAGCTCTGCCAAGTGGCTCTCCGTTGCTATGAGGCAAAGAGGGGTACAGACCCTGCAATGTCTTCACTAGGTTGCTCATTGATTAATTGCATTCTTATAATTTCCCCTGGCTTCTGTCTCCTCTCTAAGTCTTATTTACAGCAGCATTTTCAGCCTCCCCTTTCTCAGACAACCAGTTGTGCAATGGAGTAGAGCAGCACGCAATTATCTAGGTGAGGCAAAGCAATGAAAAAACACTTTAATATGTTATCCATTATGCTCCTGAGACATCATCAATCTGACAGAGAGTGAGCCAGGGGATGAATAACATGCCTGAAGAAAGCAGCTGTGTTTATAATTCCCATGGCACGCCTCGGCAGGGTGCAGCTCTGGTGCCCTTGTGTCGCAGGACGGGAAGTGGAGCTGGCTCCTATGTTTGATAGAGAGTCAAAAAGCTGCCAGAGAGCTTTCTCTGCTCGTGAGGCTGTGAAAAATCTTCTTACAGCTTCCTGGAAAAACTACTGAGCAGCTCCAGGTCCAGTCTGGATGGGCATGGGGACAGTCAAGCATTCATGTAGGATTAGGGAAATAGGGACCAAGGTACCCCTTTAGGAGCATCTTTGGAGTGCTGCATAAAATCATACAACCACTGAGCTGGAAAAGCCCCTTAAGACCAACCATTAACCTAGCATCACTGTGCTCACCACTAAACTATGCCTCCAAGTGCCACACCTACACATTTTTGGAACAGTTCCAGGGATGGTGACATCACCGTTCCCCTGGGCAGCCTGTTCAAATCCCTGACCACCCTTTCAGAGAAGAAGACATTTTTCCTGGGATCCAGACTAAGTAGATACTAGGATCTCCCAGTATGCGTGGTCCTACAGGACACACCTTTAGTCCGAAATTAAGCCACTCCTGGGGACACTGCTGGGTCAGGAATGTGATCCTGTGTAATGACAATCTGCCTGAACAGTCCCTGGCTTTACCTCAGCTCGTCATGCCACGCTGTATGAACAATAAAACAAAAAAAAATAAAACAATAAAACCTCCCACTTACAGGACTCAGCCACCCGTGACTGTTCTGCTGGGTTATGCCCCAGCACGCTTGTTTACTTTGACGGATTCTGGTTTCCCACCAGCAGCATCCTCGGCAATGCCCTGTACCTGCGCCGTGGCCGTGTCAGATCTGGTGTCTGGAGCACCGCAGGCCACTGCTTGTGTGTCCTGCTCAGCTCCTGTCTCTGCTGCCCTCTCGTGATGCCTCTGGATGTGCTGGGCTTGGGGGAAGACCTCGCTTCTCCCAGTGACTCTGAGAGATGTCATCGCCAACACCATTGCTGAAAGTTTTTTCTATTTCCGACAACATTTTTAATTACTGAATTTTACAAAACTTCAAAATAAATTGTTCCTTGTGTTTGTGTCCTCCCCTATTACTTCTCCGAAGGGCTCATCCTGGATCTTCACTCACAGAAGTTGTGTCCCAGCTGCTCCTTAATCCAGGCAGTTCCTTGGCTGTACATGGGTTGCTATTTTTTTTTTTCAGTAGAAATTAAGCAGTTAAAATCTCATAGTGATTCAGCCTTTTCATCTCCTTTTTTCTTAAGGCAAACAGGTCTCTGTGCTCACCGTGGGCTGCAGCAGCTCCCTGTTCTCCTCTGCCTTGGCCTGCAGTGCTGCACTTGGCTTTTCCACCCCTCCTCTGCAATCTCTGCAGGTGTCACTCAGCTCCCTCCCACCCCTGGGTCACACCTGGCTGCTGTGTGTCCTTACGAAACAGCTGAGCTCTGGTTTTATCCAAACCTGAGGAAACAACTGCACTTTCCAAGACAACACCTGCTTTCTGGGACACCCTGCCCAGCCAACAGCTGTGTGAGGCTCACCAGCTCTGTCATCATGCAGCATGGAATTAATTGGAATTAAGTCCCAGGCAAGTGTAAGAGAGTGGCCCAGGAGGTGGTGAAGTCTCCGTTCTTGGAGATTTTAAAAGCTGGGCTGGACACAGCCCTGAGCAACCTGGCAGAAGTTTTAAGTTGTTCTGCAGAGTGGATGGTTGGACTGGAGACCAAAGCTTGGGCTACACAGACATAACACAGCCTTTTGGGCATGAAATTCATGGGGGAAGCCCTGATATGTGGGAGACATGAGTCTGGAGCACGGGCATGGCTTGGAGAAGGGGTTTCAGGTGCCTTTCCCCAGGCAGCCTCTTCCCAGGAGACTGGGCTGGGAAAATCCCAGGAAGCCTTACTCAGACTTTCCTCAGGATGCCTAAATTAGGACAGCTGAATCCCAGCCTCAGGGGCTGTCTGATAAAACAGCCCAGGAAACTCAGCAAGATAAAATACCATCCAGTGGAAATCCTGCTCTCTGCATTTGCTGCAAGGAGACGTGAGTGGCTCTCCGCAATAAGCCCCAAGGAGCAGAAGCAGCTCCTGAGCTGAGATTTCTTCACTCCTGGCTCCCACAGCCTGCTCGTGTCTGAAGGCAGCTGCCCCACCCCGAGCTGCCCTTGCTGTGCAGCCCCCACACATCATCACCCTCTCCAAAAAAATACTACACCTGCACTGCCCTGGAGCTGGGGGAAATCTCGTGTTTCATGCTCAGAACCACCCAGTAACCCGCTGGTCAGCACAGAAATGGAAGATATGTGTGAGAAAGGACCACTGGTGATTTCTAGTTCAACCACCCCTTGATCAACCCTTTTCCCCAACGTGTCCTATAGTTTTAGGGACCTCCCAGAAGATATCCCAGTGCTGGGTTCATCTGGTGCCCCATCTCCCCAGGCTGATGGACCTCTCCCAGTGCTCACCACCAGCATGTTCATGTCCAGGCCATGCCGTGCCCCCCACCCCACCGTCCTTGCTGCATGGACAATTTCACATCCCCAGCAATTCTCAGTTTTAAAATCTGAATTGGACAACACGCTGTGAAAGTCTGGTCTCAGCAGTTTATTCTTACAGCGTTACGAGCTTTGCGCTCTTGTTGCTCTGAGAGCTGAGCTACTTTGTTTTAACTCCTGAGAGCTGACACTAAAGCACAACACGCGAATAATACAGGCACCGAAACAAGTCACGCAACGGTGACAGGCGGGTCAGCACAGCACAAACCCGGCCCAGGAGGGAAATTCGGATTCCTGCGAGCCTTTTGTTACAGCTCCTGGAAACCACAGCCTCTAATCACAGTCACAAACAAATCGGCAGGCAAAACCGCCCAGCTCTTGCTGCTGGGCTTTCATCAACGCCTCTTCTGGCCACTGCTGGCCCTGTGTCACCATCCAGAGTCCCGCTGTCCCCCTGGAGGGCTGCAGGAGCCCAGGGGCCACCGCTGCAGCCGCTGGTGCTGCGGCAGCTCCTCCGAGCCAGCTCAGTGCTCTGCCCGGGAGGAGCCGGCCCAGCAGCGCCTGCAGAAGGCGTGGGGATGGCTCCGGGCTTGCTGTGGCACATCCGTGCTGTGCCCCGGAGCCCGGTGCCCAGGAGCTGCGGAGGAAGCGATGGCTGATGTAGCTGCGTGGTCTCTGGAGCGGTTCCGTGCGAGCCCGGCAGCTCCCGGGGATGCTGCAGCACAGAGCAGCTTCTCTCCGGGGCTCTGCCCCCCGGCCAGGCTCTCCTGCTCAGCAGCCTCGGTTAACACCTGGATGAGGATGATGCCAGCACAGAAGAGCAGCCACCGCTTGACTGGGTCTTTCTCTTGACGTGGCAAATGTTTTCTCACGTGGGCTGGGTACAACACCTTCCTGGCTTTCCTGCTTCGCTTTGTTGAGAGGTCTGAAGGTCTCCTGACAGCTTGGGCAGCAAGCATCGGCCTGGATAGATTTTCTGAATTGTTTTTCAGCAGATCTGTGCTGGAGAAAATGTTTTCTCTGGTGTAAGACAGCATGTCCTTAGCAGTCTGCAGGCGTAGCTCTGAAAGCTGGGAGAACTCTATGGAAATACCTCAAAGATGCTTTTAATTCAAAAAGCAGACCGCTGAAATAATATTAAGAAATATTAATAATAACACCAGGGGTTTTATTCACTCTCATTAAAGCAAAAAATGCAGAGCCCCAGAGCTGAACTCTTGGAGTGATTTATGCGTCTTTCTGGGAAGCTCCTCTTGGATTTCTCCCCCTGCTCCTACCTGTGCTATAAATACTTACTTTGATGAGTGAAGTGATGATGGGAGGAGCTCAGCAGCCTCAGAAATCACCCTGGAATGTCTCTACCCCAGCACCCTGTATCTGCCCAGTATCTGCCCACGGGCACTCGCTGCTAACAGCACACTCCAAGTTTTCTCCTCCCTGCTTCTGTTCTCCTTTATTACCACTGCCTACCACAAGGCTTTGCCTCGAGACATTTCAGTGCTTTTGAGACTGTATCCTTCATTGAAATTCATGTATTTGCTATAAAGAAATCCATCTGGATTGGCCATGCTCTCTCCTGCCTTCCCATCCCACCCACCAGTGACTCTGGCCTTGAGCTGGAGGGACGGAGAGGGGAGACTGCATCTTCTGTTTGACCCTGTGCAACCTCAGCACTCTGCCCCAGAAAAATGAGCAACCTCAGCACTTGCTCTGGCAAGCTCCATCTCAGATATGCCCAGAAAAGGAAAAAACCAGCGTCATGTTCGAATTCTTTGTGCCTTATAATGACTAAACAGAGCCTGAAAGGGCTGAGTGCCCACAAACCTGCTGGAAAGGGCTCCAGCTCTCGCAGGTCTTTGTCATGAATTTGGAAGATTTAGCTGCAAACTTCACGTGTCTTGGTCATTGTGGGCCACCTCATGTCCTGAGCAGGTGGGAATGAAAGATGGATTTCTGTAAAATGACCCCAGACAGTCATCTCTGGATGGCTACTGTAAAATCAAACAGAATCATAAAGTCCTAGAATGGTTTGAGTTGGAAGAGACCTTAAAGATCATCTGGTTCCAACCCTGCTGCCATGGGCAGGGACACCTTCCACCAGATCAGATAAATAAAACTTGATCACTCCTAAGTATTTTTAGGCAGCCTTTAGTCACCACAAAGCAGCAAAAGGGCAAAACCTCATATTTTAAAACTATCTTTTGACAATTTAAAAACTATTCTTTGACATCTCCTCTTGCCCTTTGGGCTCTGTAACGTTGCTTGCTTTCTGCTTCTTGGAAGACCAAAGTGATGTTGGCTTTGAGTCGCAAGGCACCAAACCCCTGTGCTCCCAGCACTGTAAATCCCCACTGTGTCACCTGCTGTCACAACAGGAGAACTCACACTCCCCAGGCTTATTCCACTGGAAACCGAGGCACAAATGAAATAACACAGTGACTGCAGAGGTCCTGCTTGTGGGAACGTGCCACCCAACACATCCAGGGTGATGAGGCATTCATTCCACGTGGCAGCACTGCTGGTGGCTTTTGCCATCACCCCTAATCCCCATTCAAACCTGGGGCTGGAGCCCCTCACTCCCCTCAAGGCACTTCCTGCTGAAAAACCCTTCCTCAGGGCTCTCCCTTGTGCTGCCCAGGTGGGTGCTTAAAACTGAGGCACAACCAGGGCTTAAAGACAGCACTTCAGTGGTCTTTGGTAACCTTTTCCTCCCTCTCCTCTGCAAGGCAAAGTCCAGAGGGCTGGGAGATGAGCTGCTGCTTACAAAATCCCCCCCTCGTGCAAAGCAGCTCTGAAGATGTACTGAATAGCTCGAGCAGCTCTTGAGTCACCACCTCTCAGGGAAGCTGGTTGGAGTGGGGTGGAATGGCTCATTCCTTAATTCCGATGGCAAACACTCACTGACCACGGCCCAGTCACTGCCCACCATTGTCTGGACTGGTGAAGTGTTGCCAGGCAGCAGCCAGGGCACATCAGTGGTTTAAAAGAAGCACACGGTGAAGAAATAACTCCTGTGGATTGCTGCTGCTTTGCCCTGTGGTGTCTGAGCCCTCAGAACCACCCTGGTCCCAACACCTGAGTGAGTCAGGCTGGGGATTGGTAACATCCTCCCAGGCCAAGGGGTTTCAGGAGAAAGTGCCACAGGCCCTGCCCCAAATGGACACCTCAGTGTTGGGTGGATGTCAAAGACAAAGCCCAAAGATTCAGTATTACATTCAACTCTCACCTTTATTTAACAAGGATCATATCTGAGGAGGAAGACAGATCAAATCAGCTTTTTGCAGCTGTCCCACCACTCGAGCTGTGTCACCCTGGTGCAGTTAACAGGCAGCTCCCAATGCACAAGCACCCAGGGGTTGACTCCAGCTCTGGCACCAGAGGCATCACCTGCTGTTCATCACGTAGAGGTTTTCAGTGAAGTTCCAACTCTCACCCTCCTAATCCACCTCCCCAGCATTGCCCAACTCCCAGCTGGAGGGAGGCGAGTACGAACCCAGCCTCAGAAGGAGCCCCAGGAAGGGGGGGGACATACAGGGACAAATCCTGTTCCTATTTCCAATCCCCGTTACCCATTGTTGTTGTGCCAGCCTAACACAGGGATGCATTTATAACTCCCAGGTGAGCTTGTCCGAGCAGGTCACTGGATCCTCCTCAGGTGAGGAGATGAATCAGCACTGCAAGCAGCAGATCTTCCGCCCACCAGGTGCGAGGAGAAATAAAAATACCTGTTGAGCTGGATCCAAAAGATTGAATTTCATCCACCCTTTCCAACCCAGAGACTTGAGTGCTTTTCACTGACCACCAAAGGCAAAACCTGAGCCGTGGGTGCATCGGGAGCAGCACTCGGAGCTGGAGGAGCTGGATGTTTGGCAGAAGGAAGCACCAAGGAGTGGCTTTTGCAGCTGGAGGTGATGGAGGCCACAGCACAGATGGAGCTGAGGACACCAGGTCACGTCAGGCCAGAGAGTTCTGCAACACTCAGCACCGTGCTCTGACCTCGAGCCACCCAGGAATCCAGCGCTGTTTGTGCTGTTTGTGCTGCAGGGATCTGCAGGGAGGGGCAGAAATCCTCATTCCATCACCCAGAATGGCTGGAGCAAACCCAAGGCACACGAGCCCTGCTTCGCTCGGAGACAGAAGCAACAACCTTGAAGCCAAGGACCAGCTTATCCTCGAAGGAAAAGCTCAGAACTGACTTTCCAAGGCCCCCATGGCACCCAGGGAGATGCAGGACTTCAGTGAAGGCAAAGCAAGCCCATGACTCAGGGACCTTGATCCCACAGGGGGGGTATGAAGTCATCTCAGGAAGAACTGGGCAGTTTGCTTGATATGTCAGGAAAAGCATGAGACAGAAACACCAGGTTGTGCCAGCTGAGAGGGCACACACTCCTTCAGTTGCAGCTTTTCCAGGGAAACCTGGAAGCTGGGGATGTCTGGGTAGGAATGAGGACCAGGATTCCCTGATTTCAGTCACACCTGCGACTACTGCTACACACAAATCGTGTTGGGTGGCTCAGAGAGTTTAAAAGGAAACCACAAATTCTGGGAATGTCTTTTAAAATTTTTTAAACTTTTTTTTTTTTTTTTTTAAGGAAAACAGGCAAGATACCACATGGGTCTGGTTTGAGTGAGAGCATTTGGACAGTGAGGCACATTTGGATAGGAGCAGGAGAGGGACAAAGGTACAGGTGAAAACAGAGGGTTTGGCTGCAGTTAGTGCTTCACATTCTTTCCATCTCACTTGCTGGCCACAAAAATGTCCACTCACCTCAAGGAAGGTTTTCCAGGTGGTCTTTTCCCAGGCCTGGGTTCCTGGACAGGCTTTTTTCAGGAGGCAGGGATGGGGAAATCTCAAGCAGACTTACACAGGCTTCCTCAAGTTACCAAAATTAGGGCAGCTGAATCCCAGCCTGAGGGGGCTGATATCACAGGAAACACAAAACCCAAATTAGCATCCACAGAAGATCCTGGACTGTTTGTGTCCTGCATGGAGCTGTGAGTGGCTCTGTGCTGGGACCTCCACAGCTGGAGGAGGAGCAGGAGCTGATGTCACATCCCAAACTGCCCTGGGAGACAGGGAGAGACCACCAGCTCCACATCTGCAACTGGGCAACACCCAACCGTGCTGGGGAGGGCTGTTCCTTCTGCAGGCACTTCCTGGGGATGGCTACGAGTCCCCTGAGGTAGCTCTAGGTATGGACCCTAAAATCATACCTAATACATGTCGATAAACTGAATTGATGAGGGGAAAGTGCCAAGGGGAAGTAAAGGAGTTTCCAGGTTAGTTTATGACATCATTAACTCTTCTGCATACTCCAGTTTCAGTGCTGGCTGCTTCCCACATCCCTCTAACCCATCCCACCTGGAATTCAATCCATCTGGGCACAGATGATCTCACCACACTGCCCTAGGCTGACGGTTTACAGATGCAGCTGCCTGAAACTTTGCACCTAAATCCAGATATTTTATGAACCGAAGCACATCTCTGACAGAGGGATGATGTTAAATTGGTGCAATCTCTGGCGGCCAAGCACTGCCAGCGAGAGCACCTCCGTGCTGGGCATGGGGAAGTTCCAGCTGGAATTGGAGGGGTGACAGAGAATAGGCAAAGTGGGACACCCTGAGACCCCTAAGACCCAGAGTCCTGTATCTGCCTAAACCACCCTCTGTCCCCGGGCTCAGCGGCAGCAGCTCTGCAGCCTCTCTACTCATCCACTTCAGCGCTGCACCTCCACAGCTCCAGCAATTTCCCCAATTTTTACATAAACCTCACCCTCCGGAGCCAACTCCACACCCTGCCCGAGGAAGGCTGGGAGAACCAAGCACCGCTGTCTCCTTTCTGCCCTTGTTTTGCATATTTGAAACCTCTTATCACGCTTCACCTGAAACTTCTGCCCGGGCTCCATCGCTCCCGCCGTGCGCTCCCCGTTCCCGGCAGGATGCTGCGGAGGCACAGCACCGAGGTCTCCCTCCCTCCCTCCCCGAGAGGTGCCCAAATATGGCCACACTGCTCCAGCAGTGGCCCTGCATTACTTCATCCCTCGCATATGCAACACACCTATTTATACATTTCAGTGGGATGTTTGCCGTTCCCGAGCCCCGGGGTGTTATCCCTCCTGTGGAGGGTGAGTGCTGCGCTGCCCCCGGGCTTGTTTTCCTTTCAGCCCTTCACCCTCCCCATCCTGGAACGTGTGTTTGCTCACTCCCACCCTCCTGTGCAGTGCCTTCTTTCAGACCTTTCCTCCAATTCATGCTTCCCATCCCAGGCCTGTCTCCTGCAGCGCTTGGGTGCCTCTCAGCTCCCCTTCCCCTCCAAATTCCATGGGCAGACAAACCATGTCTGTCTCTGACTCTCTTCTCCCACCATTTATGGAATATTTCGTTTCCCCAGCTCTGCACAACTCCTTCCAGTTCATCCCAGTAACTATTGACAGCTATTCTCTGAATATCCTGTCACAGGAAGAAACCAGATTCTGTGGTTACAACTTCTTTTGAAAAATATTGGGTGCCATTTCTCCCATCCCTTCAGGTTGCTCACAGGTAATGCATTCACTCTTGCATTTGCCCTCCTCATCCTTCCCAAGGACAGGGGGTTCTTGTCCTCCCTCCACCTTCCCAAGACTCACCCATCTCTGCATGGTCTCAAAAGCCATTGCAGAGATTCCCTCTGCACCCTCGGAGGAATTGCAGCCCTAATTTACCTGGGCTGCCCTTGCTTTTTTTTCCTCTGCTGCAGCCCTGATCTTCCCCTGCCATCACCGTGGTCAAAATCTGCTTTCCTGGTGGCACCTCATCCACTTAGTGATGGCCACAGGAGTTGGAAAGAAAGCAACAAATCCCTTGTAGGGATTGGCAGCAGCTTTTCCTTGCCCTGAGCACAAGGACAGGTCACTGGGGTGTGTGGAGATGGGATCCCCCTGCACGGCCTGCATGCAGCACCTGCATTTGCCTCTCTGCAGACACTGTCCAGGTGCCCTAGGCCAACACCACAGATCCTCTGTGGGCTTTGGGACAGCCAGAGGCACCAGGAGAGAGGACAGGGTCCTGCAGGGTGGGCACAGAGCAGTGGCAGCAGCCCCAGCAGCACTCAGGGAGCTCAAGGACCGGGCAAGGCTAGCAAGGCTGGGGTGATGTTGTGCTGGTGACAGAGAGCTCTGCTCCAGGGCCATCACACCTTCCCATGGTGCTGGGAAATGCCAGCAGGACTCAGCCTGGCTGCCAGGCTGGCCCCACCAGCCAGCACCCACCTCTGGGGGCAGCTTCAGACAGGCTGCTTCGATTAAGGAGGCAGCTGGGATCAGGTCCTTTTTAGGAATATTTAAATCCAAAGCTCTTCTCCCCGAGGCAGCCGAAGTTATCCAGAGCTCCTGCAGAACATGTAGGTGCAGCTGCCTTCCTCTGGCTGGAGCTGGGCCGTGCCCATGGACAAACACATCCCAGTGGTGCTCCCACACTCCTGGTGCAGGATGTCCTGGGAACCCTGACCACAGCACTCCTGCCCAGCGCCCCAAGCCCACAGGAGTTCACAATCACTGTATGAAACAAAACAAACCCCTCCCAGCTCACACACAGGAGCAATTCGAGCTCCTGCCCCACAGGACCCCCTGTCCTGAGGCCAGCCCTGGGAATGCTGCAGCACAGACTGGCCAGCAGGGTCACAGTCTGTGCTCACAAGACACAAACTGTTCCATATTCCCTTTTACCCTCCCCCCTCATTGCCCTGGCCAGTATCAGCACCCTCACCACAGAGCTGTCCAGAGTCACCCTGCATCTTCCTCAGCCCAAATGCAGAAAGGGAGTTGGGTCCAAGCCCCTCTCTGGCTGTGGGATGCAGTTGCAAGGTGCAGAGCAGTGTGTCCCTGTGTGACAGGGAGCAGCCACCCATCCCAGCGGGGTCAAACATGGCTCTGCAGCAGGGTGGGAGCAGCCTGCCACAAATCACTGCTCCAAGCACAACAGAGACAGGTCCCTGACTCGGGAAGAGCTTTTGCCAAACTGAGGAAGGCTTTGGGGACAACCTAAAGAGCCATTTGAGTTGGGATTCGAGTCCTGCATTGAGCTGGGACTAGGGACAACCTAGGCAGACATCCTGTCTTCAGGCAGGGAAAGTCCTCTCCATAACCTGGAGGTTCCTGTGCTGTCTGATGAGGGTCTCCAGAGGCTCCAGAGGCTGGGGGATGAGGTGACCTTCATGCAGCAGGAAGCTGAGCCCCACTTCTGAGCACTGAGACAAGCTGGGTGGGAGGCAGAGACCTTGGCAGGCCTTCAAGGTGCACAGGGCACTCAGCAAAACTCAGGCTCAGGGAAGGGCTGGGAGCCCTGATTTGGGGTGGGTGAGTCTTGGAGAGCTGGAAACAAACTCTGCAGCTGCTCAGCTCCGCTGGAAGCCACCCTCCTGTTTTGCACAGGGTGATGGTTGGTGTGGAGGCACCCGGGGACCTCTGGCACAACCAAACACCCCATGGGTGGGTATTTATAAACAAAAGATATCATTCAAACAACCAGAACTAACATCTGCCCCTCTGCCAGCTGGAAGAGGAGGGGAGTGCTGGTTCCTGAGCTGTTTCTTACCCAGGGTAAGACCATCCCAACTGTCTCAGCAGTGAAGCCTCTCTAAGCTGTGGAAACCAGCTCACACATGTTGGTTTTGGAGGACACTCGAATTTAGGAAGTGGCTCAGATGGAGGAGGTGTGCAGCACCCTGCTTTTGGCACTGCTGCACTCTGGGGGTTTGGGATTGGGTTTAGCAGGAGCTGGAGCTCCTGCAGCCACACTGCATCGAGGTGCTCTGCAAAAAAACACACCACGAAGCTGCAGCCCTGCTCCCAACCCGAGGCACTGGGAAGTGCAGGCAGGGCGGTGCAGCCACATGGCTCCAGAAGAGAAATTTGGGAGGAAATCCACATTTCAGCCAAATGAAAGAAGTGTACTTTGAATTATTTTATTCAGCATAGTTTGGGTTTATTCCTGACAACAGCTCTGGAAGCAGGAGTTTGTGACAGAGTCTTTAGAGACCAGAAAGAGGTGAATCAAACTCCCAGAGCAAACATCCACAGGGTTTCTCGTCTGGGAATTCACAGCAAGCTGTAGAAACCTTGTACAAAACCACAACCTGAGAAAACAATGTCACAAATACCTGCTCAGTTTTGCTC
Source organism: Vireo altiloquus (assembly GCA_013396875.1). Taxonomy (NCBI): domain Eukaryota; kingdom Metazoa; phylum Chordata; class Aves; order Passeriformes; family Vireonidae; genus Vireo; species Vireo altiloquus. The sequence goes on from VZRF01006588.1 coordinate 16,533, forward strand.
AAAACATGGCTGTGTGCTCTTCCCAGGCCACATCTCACCTGAGACTCAACAGCAAAGAGGATCTTCTTGGCCTCTCAGGACTGGGAACAAGCCCAAGATTCCCACTCCAGCAGCCCAAACTGTCTTTTCCAGTGTGTGTTGCTTAATATCCATCAGTTGCTGCTTTGGGCTTTCTAGATAATGACTGACCACGGTGACGTGTCCCCAGAGGCAAAAGCAGAAGAGCTCTGAGGATGAGGTGTCACCACCAGACCTGAAACAATCCAGAGGTTACTTCTGCACCACCTGGCACAGCTGAGCAGACTCTGAGGCGAGCCCAAACACACCTGCAGGGCAGAAATCTCACTGCAGGTGCCAAAGGTGAGCTCAGGGATGAGCTCAGAAGAGCAGCAGCTCAGGAACAGGTCCAAAAAGGGTTCTCCAGAGGATGCTGTCACGTAGGAGCTGGGGAAGGCAGGGCTCTGAGCCCCTGCACGTTTGGGGGGGCAGGAGCCAAAAACTGTCCCAGTACCAGAGGTCCAGCCCTGCCTCAGCTCTGCACACACCAGCCAGGACCAAGAACAGCAAAGAGCTGTGAGCCTGGAGGGAGTGAGACAGGAGGTGACATATCCTGCAGGGGCAGGGACCCAGGGATCATCTCATCCTTTTTATATCCTGCAGCTTTTGAGGCCACTTTGCAACTCCTCAGTGACAAGAATCCCAAATGAGAATGTGAGGAACAAAGCATCTTGCAATTACTGGGAGGTGGCTTGGGCTTCCTTGCCCTTCCTTTTTCACAGAACATCAGGAAAAAGCAAAGTCTCTGGAGGAGAACAGAGACCACGTTGCCCAGGCTGCCACCCCTCTGCCTGGAGCAGGGCAGAGCCAGTCCAGGGCTGAGAAAGGACACCCTGAGCATAGCCTGCTGTAACACACTCCTCATGAGCACAGAACTCTGCAAATCCTGAGTGCAGGGCTTGGTCACTGCAGTAAATCCCTAGAGGAGGTTGACTTTGGCCACAACCTGCTTGCAGCCCATCCTGGAGTACTGCTTGTCCCCTGTAGTGTAGTAACTGAGCTGATTTGCCAAATTCTCAATGTGCTTCTGGTCGGGATAGAGCCCTTCCCTCCTCATCTGCTCCAGGAAGCAGTTTATGACGTGAGACTTCTCCAGAAGGATGAAGGGGATGATGTCTGCAGCCTTCCACAGAGGGTGGACATTGACCAGGACGGGCTGGATGATGCTCAGCAGCTCTTCAGCTCCCCGTTGCTGCTGCAGGAGCTCAGTGGATGCATTCTGGATAACGAACTTGGTGATTTCAGCACCCCCCAGGTTGCTTATTAAAATGTAGATGGCGTTGAGGAACTCGTTGGTTTGATTGGGTTCAAAGAATCGGCTGAGAGTGTCGAGCAGGACAGGGGACATGAGCTCTACCTCATCCAGAATAAACAGCGGGGTCTTCTCCTCTATTTCAGCTCTGGTAACCATGTCAGAAATCTTCTTGGACAGATCTATTTCACAGGTGAGGGGAGCCACCCCGCTGGGGCAGTGGTGCATCACAAAGTACTGGAGCACAAAGTCATTGTCCATGACAGAGCGGAAGTGTTTGGCCAGCACCCAGCCAATGTGGCTCTTCCCAACCCCCGTGGGGCCATTCAGGGAGATCACCAGAGGCTTGTTGTGGATGTGGGTAGCCAGGTAGTCTTTCAGTAACTCCACAATACTTTCCACAGCAACCTTCTGCCCAAATACTTCCCGGTGCATGGTTTTCTCCAAACCGTCGAGGTCGTACTTTTGGAGGTTATCATCCAGGTTCTCTATGGCATTGAGGATCTGGAAGAAGATAATGGCAATGAGCAAGAGGAGGCAGCGCTTTGCCTTGCTTTTCTCCTCTGCTGGGAGGTATTTTTTTGTTTTATCAGGGTAGAGGACCATCCTGGATTTCCTCCGGCTCTTTTTCCGCCTGCACTTTTTCACGGAGTAATGTTCCACAGACGTGTCAAAGGTGAAGTACTGGGAGCTCTCAAAGCCAGACTGATTAAAGAAGGACATGGAAGGGCTGTACAGGGAAGTTCTGCTCAGGGACAGCTGCCTTTGGAGCAGCCTGGTGTGGACAAACTCCGCAGGCTTTTCCCGAGGGAGCTCTAAATGCAGGCGGCTTTTCTTCAGCCCCTGGTAGCGCCGGCGCAGGCGGACGATGGCCCGTAAGGGAGAGGAAATAGAAGTTATTTTCTTGGAAGGAGCAGGGGTTACAGCATCTGGTACTTCCTCCACGTCACTCTCGGAGCAAGACACCTCTTCTTTTGCGTCAGGGGGCACTTCCCCTTCCCCATCGCTATCGGTGACAGGAATCTCCCCTTTCCCATCTCCAGCACTGCCCAGCGTCTCTCCTTCCACACTGCCCTCAATGAAGACAATTCTTGGGTCACAAGGAGCCTCTTCTTTTGTGCTGGTCTCAGCACACGGCACCTCTTCTGCATCCTCCTCTGCTCCAGATGCATCTCCTCTAGGATTGCTCTCCACGCAGGGCATCTCCACTCCCAGATCCCTGAGGACACTTTTTCCATCCACCTCGGAGTAGGGAATCTCTCCCTCCATCTCGTCTGGTTCTTATAGCTCATTCACATCATCTTCTTTCTAAAAATAAAAGGAATTATGTAAGATCAACCTTCATAACATCAGAAAGTGACCAATTATGGTGGAATTAGAGAATCCCCCTTTCTAATGGGCAAAAACCTGCAGCAATCAGCAATAGCAAGGTAGCAGAGATTTTCAGACCCAAGCTGACTTTCTGGAAGATGGGCCAGATGTGCAAAACTACAGATGAAATTCAGTGTAAATTAATGCAAACTGATGTTCTAACACAAACCCAACCCTGCCCTCAGATGCAGAAGGGAAGGTCAGAGCTGGCTGGGGCCAAAGCCAGAGGCTGTGCTGTGAGCAGGAGGCAGGACAGCAGGACAGACTGACCCATGGTCTGAACCAGAGCTGCCCAGTCCTCTTTCCCTGCACCTGCTAAATTTACGGAAGACATTGAGCCCTACCTCTGTGCCAGCACATGCACACAGGCACATACACACCCTGTGGGAAGTCACCTGTCCACCCACGGACACCTCTTGGGCTGTGGGTGACAGTAACTTGCTGCTGGTGCCATCCTGGCTGTGGTGGCATCTCCTGGGGGGAGGATTTTCCTGGCTGTGCCTGGCAGGGAGGTGAGATGAGAGCTGCCCCTGCATGGTGTCTTGGATGTAATTTTATGGTGTATCCTATATCGTCTGTTCATGCCCAGAAAAATGAACTTTATGTTGTTCCGTGCCTTTAAATTAAAAGGGCTCAGAGGGGCTGCAGAGAACCAGCGTGGCTGTGCCTGAGCCTGTCAGCAGCACGTGGCTGTGAGGGGAGAGGAGCACACAGCACCCCAAGCCTGCCCTGTGTGCCCACACACAGCCCTGCACATGCGGGAGGGACACAGAGGCTTGATGCCTTAGGTTTTATCTTTTATATTTTTCCAACCCTGCAGTGCCCAGAGTAACTCTGCAGTTCCCTGGAGCTCGTTCAGTGCTGTTCTCTCATGCTCACACTGACATAACAAAGCCTCTCCAGCTCGCTCTCCAAGGACACCCAGACCCTCCTGGGCCCAACAACTGCAAACCTTCATCTTGGGGACAGGGGGGCAAGCTTGGGCAAATTCCATCCTTGCCTGGCTTCTGCTTGGGCAATTGATGCTGATATCAAAGTGGGAAGAACTCGGGAGCTGTCATTGTCCATTTTGGGATGCACTGAGGCAGGAGCCTCTGGAGCCCAGAGTGTGACCTCTGAAGGCCTTTCAAATCAATCTCTCCTTTATTCCTGTCTGGTATTTGTTTCTAGGGAGCCATCTAAGGCATCAGGCTGCCACGTGAGACCCTGGAGCTGCACAGGAGAGCTCGGAGCCGTGCTCATCCCGGGATAACCATCCGAATGGACAAACCTCAGCCGGCAAACAAGAAGTAAAGGCCAGAGGGAGGTGACAAGAGGCGCAGACCCAGCAGGGAGAACAGAGCTCTGCGGGGTTGGATGCAGCCCCACCAGGGAGAGCTCTCGCTCCGCCCGGCACAGGGCTGCTGGTGGCAGAAGCTGTGTCAGGGTGGGAGGTTTTTCCAACACCTCTGGGCCGCAGCAGCGCTGACACAAGGGACAGCTCGCCGCTGTGACACCGCCAGCCCCGGAGCAGGGAGCCGGCACGGGAGGAAAAGCCGCTTTTGATCGGCCGCCCTTAAAACTCCGCCAAAAGCGCCCCGGCTCCGGAGAGAGCGAGGAGGGCTGGAAGTTTGTTATTAACTCGCTCCAGCTCAGCAGGAAGTCACCACCTGCCCAAAGTCACGCTCTGGACAAGGTTTTACTTCCCCCGCGCAGAGCAGCCGCCGTCACCCACCGAGCCCGAGGGCACCGGGAAATGCTCCCTCCGCCTCCTCCCACACCCTCCCGGGCTCTCTGAAAGGCAAAGCTTCGCTCCCACTCCGTGCACAAGTTGATTTCGGGACCGTGAGGCCACTCCTCATCGCTGTGCAGCAATTAACCCCGAGTGCTAATTGCTGACCTAATTCCCGACCCTGTGCAGGGTTTGGCGTGCAAAGGCAGAACCAGCCAGACGAGATCTGGCAAGGATGCCCTGAGGCCTCCAGGAAGGAGGGCTGGGTGCCACCAACACTGAGATGCCACCCAAAGGATGCCCTGGGCTGTCCCCACACCACCCTGGAGTCACACCCTTGCCCCTCTCCATCCTGCACTGCTTTGCTCACATAGTCCCTGCAGGTCCCCAAAGGGACAACTGTACCCAAAGCCTCTGGGGAGCTCAGAGCAGCACGGACCCAAGGGAGCAAGGACACCACAGAGCTCAGCCAGGGATGAGACAACCCTGCAGGCACTGACACACATCCCACACACACACGGTGATGTTTTCTCAGTCCCAAGCCCTTGCAGGTGAAGAGGGGGTTGGTTAAATGCCAGGGGAGAGGCTATGGAAATTTACAGGAAAAGTTTTAGAGAAGAGAAGGATCACAAAATCATGGAATAGTTATGGCTGGATGGAACCTTCAAAGACCATCTCATTCCAAACCCCTGCCACAGGCAGGGACACCTTCCACCAAACAGGTTGCTCCAAGCCCCATCCAGCCTGGCCTGGAATGTTCCCAGGGATGGAGCAGCCACTCTGGGCAACCCCTGCCAGGGCCTCACCACCCTCATTCTAAGAAACTTCCTTGTATCTACTCTAAATCCACTCTCTTTTAGTTTAAAACCATTGCCCCTTGTCCTATCATAACAGGACCTGCTAAAAATGTTGTTTCAATCTTTTTCATAGGCTCCCTTCAAGGACTGGGAGGCTGCTCCTGGCAGGGAAACACAGAACACCGCAAACACTCCCCACGGATGCTGCCAGCCCACAGCCAGGTGCTGCTGCAGCTGAAGCACAAAGGGATTTGGCTGCTCACAGCCCAGAGCCTGCTCTCCCACTGCCATGTCCATGCAGAGAGCCCAAATATCCTACAAGACCCATGGGGAATGGTGAGCTGGGAGATGTTCAAGATCCTCTTTCCCAAAAGCCCAGCAGCACATCCATCGCACCAGTGTGGCATGCCCAGCCCTCCAGATGAGCCAAGCAAGGCAGGGGAGAAGGACAAAGCCCCATCCCGAGCAAGGAATCTGTCCAGTCATGAATAAATAACCCTGTTAATGCCATGACTCAGTCCCTAATACCTGCTGGCATTTACACAGGATTGGAAGTTCCCAAGAGCAGCCCCTGCACACTCAGTGTCGGGTCAGGGCCGGGCAGGAGGCTGTGCCAGCCTGCAAGGATGCAGTCTCGGCAGCTTAATTTAATATTCGGTGAAAACAACAGGAAAGAGAAGCCGGGAATTCGGTCTGCAGCATCCCAGTGCTCGTGTAAACACTGCTGATCTCTGTTCTGTGCCAAGCCTGGACACCGCCGGAAAACTTGCACTTGGAAGCACTCCTAGGAAGCCTCCAGCTCTCCTGCTTCAGCTCTTGCAGTGTTTGCATTCGTGCTCCCTGCTGCTCCAAAACAACGTTTCCACAACAGAGGAGCCTGTGTGGGCAGCCGGAGGCAGCCTGGGAGAGGGGACCGGGATGGGGACAGCCCCCGAGCAGGCGGCAAAGCCCCTGGTGGCAGGAGAGGCCGGCGGAGAACTGTGGTCTTGGTTAAAGTACCGCAAAGGCTGGGGAGGCTGCGCCCCAAACTCAGCCTCTCTGGATGAGCCAAGCTGCTGGGAAAAGGGAACGGCTGGGAAATCCTAAAGATCGATATCCCCTCTCCCCCCAACCAGCTGGAAGCCAAACCCTCCATCCAGACGGGAGCATTTCCATGGGGAAGGTGGAACAAAGCAGCACAGGGAGCTGCAGGTAAAGGGGTCGGCGGCCCGGAGGAGAAATCCGGAATGCCGGCAGGGGCCAGCACGGCCCCGGCATCCGAACCGCAGCTGCCCGGGGGCCCTGTTTGGGATCACGCTGAGCAGTGTGGTTTGATTCCCGGCCGGAGCTCGGCGAGTGCAGGCGCCCACGGAACCCACGGCTCAGGGTGACAGCAGTGACAGCCAGCAACCCCCCCGACAGCCACCAAACCCCGCCAGACCAGCCCCAAGTTTTGCCAAGCCCCAAAGCCAAGCCCGAAGGGGAGGGCAGCAAGCGGAGGGGAAGAGCCTGAAGCATCCCAAAGCATCCGGAGCAGGAGCATCCCTGAAAAACAGAGGCGGCTTTTGGCGGAGAGGAGCGAATGGGGACTCGCAGGAGGCGGTGGCAGGGATGGAGCTGGAAGTAGCCGAGGGGTGCCCTGGGGACCCCTGAGGGGTGGGGAGCGGGACGGAGAGGCGATGTTACCCGCGGTGTCCCCTCGGGCCGGTCACCGGCGCTTCCCTCCGCCCGCCGAGCGCAGCCTCCGGCCTCGGACGGGCCGGCAGCTCCTCGGTCGCCGTTCTCATCCGTACAGAAACCGGCCCCGGAGAGGAAATAGTGAGGAGGAGTGGCCCTGGGCGGCACTTCCTTCTCCCCGTGCCCCGCTGCCGGCCGCTTCCCTGTCCCCCTCCTGCCCAGAGCCCTCCCCGGCGCTGCCGTCACGGAGGCATCGTGCGAGCAAACACGGTCGGGACGGGGCAGCGGGGTGAGCTCATCAGCCGGACACCCCTGAGAGCCCTGGCAAAACATCCCCACCCTCCGGGGTGTCATTCATTAGTCATTAGCCCGGAACCCGCCACCCTAAAGGTCAAAGCGGTGACGCTGCCGACAGGGGTTAATTTGGGCTGAGGCGCTGCTTGGGTGCTTCCCCTCGCCAGCAGGGGAAATGGAGAGAAAACAGAGTCAGTCTGGGGGAAAGGAGTGAAAAATAACGAGTCTGGAAAAAAACAAGGACAAGCAGTCGGTTTGTCTGTCCCTGGGCAGGTCCTGCCTGCAGCCGCAACTGCTCCTCTGTCCTCCCGAAGCTCTTGGCCCCTTGGCAGCTCTGTCCCTGCAGCACAGGGACATGGGGACAGCCAGGGCCAGGCTGCCAGGCGGCCGTGGGACCAACTTGTGGTGTGGGCACAAAAACTCCCCGGGGAAAACCACTGGGTCCGTTCAGAGCAGGAAGCAGAGGAGGCTTTCCACACCCAGCAGTGCAAAAGTTCATCGCGGCGACTCTTCCTCGCTGCACTCCCCTCTCCTTCAGCTCTAATGAATGCCCTGACACGCCCCACCTCTCACCTGCAATCGCACAACCTGGCCAAGGCTTTTTTTCCCCCAAACAAGCCTATTTTGTAAAGCCGGAGCAGCCCGAAGTGATCTCTTGCTGCTATTTTCAAGCTCCTCTTTTTTGACAGCCTCAGCTGGAACCTGCATCCTTGTGAGCCCAGCTGCACTGCACCAAAAATAAGGGGGGAAAAGCCCGAATTTGGGGGGTTTTGGTGCATCACGGTGCAGATCCTGTGATGCACAAAAATCCTGGACCCACAAAGTCTCTGCAGCCCCGTGCCAGGCAGCTGGACGTGCCTCTGCTGTGGCCAGCGGGATTTGCCTAACAAATCCTTGCAAATGTGGGGGTTTCTGTGTCACGAAGGCACAGGGGCTCAGCTGGAGCTGACATTTGGCACTGGGAGCTGCTCTCGGGGTCAGGAAGCTGTGCAGGGCTGACCCAGAGCAAAGATCCCATCCAGAGGAGCCTGGAAGGCGTTTTGGGAGCAGCCATGAAGAGAGATGCTCTTCTGGCTGATTCGGGTTCTTGAGAAGGAAGAGCTTGCCCCAAGCAGTGTGGTTGGTAAATCATTAAATAAAATCCCAAAAAGCAGTGTCCCCTAAAACTGAAAGATGCAGCATCAGAGAAACAAGAAGCTGCCACCCTCCACGAGGGCTCACCAGCCCAGGCAAAAACTGTTTTGCTGTAACTGGGAAGGAGTTTGAGCCATTCCAGCACCCCATGGGCAGCTGGAGGTGAGGAGGGGGGGACAGGAAACCTCTGGAACACAGCAGGAAACCCAGGGAGGGTGGAAGATGCACAGCCTGCCCTGGAAATTGGGATTCTAAACCCCTCCCGAGCTGGGGACAGAGAGAGCTGCCAGGGCAGAAGGTGATGAGCTCCTGGTGACGGTGGAGATGTGGCACTGACCTGCCCGGGACCCCTGTGGTGCTGCTGGAGCTGGATGGCACAGGGGGATGAGGATCTGGAGGGGGCAGCTTGGCCACTGCCAGCTGTGGGGTGGCCATGGGCAGGGCTGGGGACACTGTCCTGGCGTCGATGCTGACTCCAAAATCACAGGTTCAGTCTGGGGCAGCTGGCAAAATATCATGGGGAGCACCTGGGGAGGGCAGGGGCATCGATGGCACCAGGAGGTGTCTGTCCCATGTGGGGACAAGCAGGACAATGGAAAACCTCCTCATGTTCCCAGCCAAAATATCCCCTTGAGCCACTCCTGGATCGGGTGTGGGGGCTGTGTGCCCCTCCTGGGGCTTTGAGGACCTCCAGCACCCCAAACTGGAGGGGACAAGCTGCTGGGAGAGGACACATTGTGGGGGGGGACATGCAGGCACAGAGCTCATGTTTTTTGGGGGGTGTTTTCATGGGGGGCACTGCCATGGGGTGGGGGGAAGCACATTAAGGGATGTGTGGGCTGTGTACAGGGAGGGGCAGCACATTGGGGGCTGTGTGGGAGCAAATTGGGGCCACCAGCCCTGTCCCCCGAGTCCCTTTGGGTGCCAAGGCTGGGCCCCCCTGGCTGGGCCCCGCAGGGAGGAAACAGGCACAGGGTCAGGATGGTGCCACAGCCCTTCCTGTGGCCAGGGATGCAAATCCTGCCCAAACACAGCCTCTCCCACACAGAGAGAGGGCAGAGAACGTCCTGGGGACAGGGGGATGGTGACCCTGAGCCGAGCTTTTGGCACCAGCCTCTGACTGGTACCCACTGCTTTGGGCACCCCTGGGTTTGGTACCCACCAGGAGGCACTGCTGGAGCTCAGGTGGCATCAACTTACTTGACAATTTTAGGGTTTTCCTCCAAATTTTTGCGTGTTGCCTCTTTAGCAAGAACTTTTCTAGGGCTGAGGAGCAGCATTCCAGACCCAGGCAAACCCTACCTCGTGCCCCCTGGGAAACCAGAATTTGGTGAATGAACCACCTGGGGTCCCTTTGGGGAAGCTCAGAGCCCAGAACGGGTCCAGTGTGACCCCAGCAGCTCCAGGATGGAGTGTTCCATACCTGCAGCACTGGCCTTGCCCAGAGAAACTCTGCAAAAAAAAAAGAGGAACACTGGTAAAAAGGAAAGTAAAAGCAGCTGAAGAGGTCACGAGCTTGGAGCCAGTGGGAAAATGGATGTAGAGATCAGAAATATGGCCCATGGATGTAAAGGCTGCAGCAGGCAGGGAGCCCTGAAATTAAAGGTGAGAGAGGCTGGAGAAGGGGAAATGGGGCTGGGGTGGGGAGACAAAAACCCCTGAGGAGCCCCATGGGCCCTGACCTTGGAGGCAGCCCCTCCTGCAGCCCCCAAAAGGGAAGATTAAAAGAATATCCTAAAATAATCTGATCCACAGCAGGCAGGTCGCACACAGGGAGGGTCAGCAGCCCCTGGCAGGGGTGCAGAATCCAACCCTGCAGGGTCATTCCCAGCCCCAAAGGTCTTTTTTCCAAGCATGGCTTTGCCCTTTTGCAGCATGACCCCCCAGTTCCACAGCCATATCAGCTCTGGATTGGGCTGCTGGGTGGATTTTTTCCCTTTAATATCACTCACCTTGTGTTGATCTGCCCTCAATTGCTGCTGCTCCCTGGGGTCCCCCTGAATTCATCCCTCCTGAATCCTAAATCCAGTGTCAGTTCCCTGGATGCATTCCTGGGGCCATAAAGCCAGACCCCTCACTCTTCCCAATCTCACTCTTAGCAAAACTTTCCAGCCTCTGGGAGCAGCTTTAACACATCCTTAATAACCCAAACAGTTTATCCCTGGGCTGGGGAATGTCCCCCACAGGGACGCCGCATCCTGCCTGGGTTGTCGTGACCCTTCCAAACAGTTTATAAATAGACCAAGGTAAATGAGGGGAGTGCTCTCTGTCAGAGGATTTTTATCTCATTTCTTGTCCTGAAGCCATTCAAGGAGTGCTGGGTCGGATGACTGCTCCTGGAACCCAAGTTAAATGCGCTGCTTCTTTCTCCTCCAGCTGAGCTCCATCCTTACCTCGCTAAAACAGTAAAAAAGAGGTAAAAGCCAAGAAAAAGGGGTTTGGCAGGTTCAGCCCCTCCCTTGTAGGGCCAAAGGGAAGGTCATGGCCATGCCATGAGGCACCATCCAGGCCCAGCACCAGGCAGTGGGAGAGGGCAGAGACCAGCACTGCTGCACCTGGGAAGTTGTGGCTCACGCTGATATGGAAAACAGAAGGGGTACATCCACGAAAAAAAATGGAAAATCCGGGAAATAATATGGAAAATATGGAGAGCAGCGAGTGCCTGCAGTGCTCCTCCTGTCACCAACTGTGTCCCACCACCAGCATCCCCCAGTGCCATTAGCATCACCTCGTGTCACAAGTGGTGACTGGAGAAAATCCCTGTGACACCTTCCCAAGTGTCCACAGCAGGGTTTGTGCTGATGCCTTAGGTTTTAACTTTTATATTTTTCAAATCCTGCAGTGCCCTAACTGAGTCTAACTCTGCAGTTCCCTGTAGCCTGTTAACTTCTGCTCTCCCATGCTCACACAGACATAACAAAGCCTCTCCAGGCCTGCTCTCCAAGGACACCCAGACCCTCCTGGGCCCAAAAAGTGTAAACCAAAAGCCTCCAAAGGGGGGAGGGGGCAAGCTTGGGGAAATTACATCATTCACTGAAGTTTTAATTGGAGAATTAACCCTGATATGCAAATGAACCAACCCTATAAAAGGGTGAAGAACTCGTGACCTGCTGTGCATCTTGGGAGGAGCCTCTGGACTTCCCAGGGTGTGACCTTTGAAGGACTTTCCTTTATTCCTCCTTTATTCCCTTATTCCTTTCTGGTCTCTGCTTTTTAGGTGGCCACTTCAAGCATCAGTATCACCCACCAAAGGCTCTGTGAAACACTCCCAAAGAACTGGAGCCACTCCCAAGCATCTAAGGAGTGCCCAAGGCCAGGCTGGACGGGGCTGGCAGCAGCCTGGGACAGTGGGAGCTTCCCTGCCCATGGCAGGGGCTGGAACTGCATGAGCTTTAAGGTCCTTTCCAACCCAGGCCATTCTGTGAGTCTATGGTTCTATGATTTTATGTGCATTTCTGAGCTATAAATATATTTTTCTTTCTTTCCTCTGGAGTGGGAGTGATTTGCAAAGGCAACAGCCCTGGGACAGGGGCTCCAGACACAGCTCCAGCCTGAACAGCACAAAGCCTTTTTTTTCCCCCAGCTTCCTCTGTTCACTCAAAAAAATCACATTTCCAGCTTGTTTCAATTAACTTTAAGACTTTTATATTCCATGGAAGCTGAAGCACTCATTAAAGCAGAGTTTTTCCTGTTGTAACACTTTGAAACAGCCACACCACAGCTCAGCTGGTGGCTCTGGCTCCTCCACTTCAGGACCTCCCAGGGGCAGAGAGGTGACTCCAGGTCCCCTCAGTCCCCTCAGGCATTCCTCTGGCTCAGGATGGACAAACTCATCACACCCCACAGGTCCAGCCCTCGGGGCAGCAAGAGGGAGCTGGGAAAAGCCAGGATGGGAATGAAGCTCATCCCGTGCCCTTCCAGGGTGCAGCCATGGCTTTGGGAAGGGCTGGAAGTGGCTCTCATCTCATCCCAGAGTCTGGGAATGCTGCTGGGATGGGGCACAGGACACACTCACTGCCCCACAGCCCCTGCACTGGGGGTGAGGAAGCACCAGAGAGCCATAAATCCACCTGCACAACACGTAAATAAATCAATATTTTTGCATCCATAAGCAAAGCAGACACAGCCAAGGCCCTGAGTCACCCTGGGCCGTGTCCCTTGTGCCAGCAGTGGCTCTGTGGTGAGTGGGCATGGCACTGCTGCCAGCTCTGCTCCAAACTGGAAGCTGCTTTGATCTCCCCACATCAAAGGGAGCCTTTTCCCCACCCTGTCGTGGCCACAGCACACCCAGACACTCCTTGGGACACCCTGGGCTGGCAGGCACTGACCCCACTGACCCCACTGCCAGATCCTTCCACGGGCTCAGGGCTCTTTCATGAAAAACTAAAATAGAATAAAAGAGAAAGAAAAAATAAGAGAAAGGAGAAGAGAGACGGAAGAGAAAAGGGAGAAGAGGGAGAAGAGGGAGAAGAGGGAGGGAGGAGGGAGAGAAGAGAGAAGGAAAAGGAAAGGCTCCTCGGGCACTCAGGTATGGATGTCCATCCTTTCCCTGCTGCTGCCATTCTGGATTTGCTGCCCTTTGGGGTTTTTTGGCTTTACCTAGAGTAATCACACACTGGGGTTTATTCAGTTATTACCAGATCCTCTTTGGCACAAGGAACCTTCACACCAAGACACACCAGGCTCCCAGTGCCAGCAAAGTGCCCCAGGGGGATCAGGAAATTGTGCCTTTAGCCACAGAGGAAAACACCAGCGTGCCCTAGGGGGAGAGAACTGGGGCACCCTGCTGCCTGCAGCTGCAGGAGGGATGCCACAGGGCCTTGTGGGCTTTAGGCACTGAAAAACAAGGATCAGTGTAAAATAGGAGATGATTTCCATGTCCCACAGCTCTCTCACACACCTGGATGCAAGGCCAGGCTCACAGTTGCTCCTGTGTTTTACCTGTGGCTCTTTGGTATCTCAACTCCAGCTGCCACAGCACTCACAGGCTGGGACTGAAGATTCAGCAGAGGAGGGGAAAGACTCCTTGTGCTGCATCAACTCATTGTTTGCTTCACAGAAAGTAAATTTTTAGTAAAAAGCAGAATTTTTTCAGCACATTCCTCCTGATGAGCAAAACCCAGGTGGAAAGCAGGACTGAGAGAGCCTCAACACCACGGAGCAGAGATGGGAGACAATCCTGAAACTGCTCCTTAGCTGGGTGGGGGGCACAGGGTTTAACCAGGAGCTGGGATTATCCCACCCTATTTCCTCGTGTGGTGCCAACAACCCTGCAGCTCCCCAGGACAATGTCCCTGTGATGCTGGGACACAGACAGGTGCCAGAGCAAAGCAATCCCACCAGGGCCTGGATAATCCACTGGATCTCCTCCAGGACTAACCAGCTTGCCCTGAAGGACTGCTGCATCTCATCCATCTCATCCATTTCTCATCCCACAGCAAAATTACTCCACACAATTTAAAGAGTCCCAAACAAGGACACCCTGGAGTTGTTCCCTCCCTGTCAGAGACAGCACCAAGCCTTGTTCTTGGGCAGAGTCTCACTCATCACATCCAGCTGCAAGACACTGCTTCAGCCACACACAGAGCCCCAGACAGCAGCTGGAGCCAACAGCCCTCCCAAAACCTCTTGGGGCTGCATGGGGAGACCCAAGGAAAGGGAGAGGGTGCCCAGCAGACTGGGGAGTTTCCTGCCTGCCCTTCCAGTGTGGGGAGGTGCCAAGAGGAAAGAAAAGAGTTGGCATCATTGGAAAAAGGAGCCTGCTGTTATTTATTAACCAGGGAGGTGGGCCCAGGCACTCAGGTAGGGGAGGAAGGAATGTGGGGAGCAGACCCAGACGTTGTGGAGTGCCCTGGCTGCTGATGAGCTGCCCCTGTGTGGAAAGCTACATCCATTTGGGGAAGGGGCCACAGCAAACCCCCAGGGCAGAGAACCCCAGGGACACTGAGAGCTGGTGGCACTCTGCAGCAGAGCTCAGGTACAGGCAGGGATGACCAGGGGGGCAGAGACACTGCCAGGTTAGTTGCAGTTCTTGGGCAGGCGATAGACTCCCCCCGAGTAGATGAGCTGCTGGTCCCGGACCTTCTTCTGGAGGAATCCCTGCAGCTCCTGGATATCGATCTCAGTGACCACTGGGCCTGTCATCACAAACATCTTGAGCATGCTGTGAATCCTCTCCAGGGACAGGCTCTCCAGGTTGGTCAGCATGGCCTGGATGTACGTCCAGAACAGCTGCAGAGGGACACAGGCGACAGTGAATCACTGACACAGCACAAAGCAAATATCCTATACCCCTAAAGCAAGGCAGGGATGCAGCTGGCAGCAAGTTCTGCTCTCAGCCATGAGCAGGGGGTCTTCAAACAGGGCATATCCAAGAGCAGCAGCAGCGTTGGGGCACACAGATGGGGGGATCTGGCGTGCAGCACACGCATGACCCTCTGTGGATGAACACTGGTATGGCAGTGCTGTGTTGCACAACACACACACACACAACGTGACTCACAGGCAGCAAAGGCACTGGAAATGTCCAGGAACCACAACAGAGAGAAGGCAGAGATCCAGCTGTTAGTGCTGGGTAAGCCTTTTGGGCAGTTAGAAGTGCCAAAAAGAGTTGCTCGGGTGCATCCAAACAAGTTATGACTGTTTTCAAATATGAAATCATGTCGCGGACTGTTTTCTTTTTTTAAACTGAAAAAAACCCAGTTTGGAGATTTCCAAACGGTTCCCTGACTCAGCAGCTGGGCACTTGTCTGGAGGGAAGGCTGTGATCCAGCACCAAGAGATTAACCAAGAGATACCCACTTCAAAACCCAAATGCCTGTTCTGGACTCAGCCACTTGCAGTGGAAAATGTGAATCCAAAGTGCAAATTGAATCCATCACCTTGATCAGATTCCCAAAACCCAAACCACAGGATGTTTGCATCATGGTGGGGACAGGTACCTGCAGCTCCTCCTCCTTCTGGTCAGCCTGTGAGGCCATGGCAGAGTCTCCCTCCTCGTCACTGTCGATCAGAACAACTTTCTCCACCTGATCCTTCTGCTCCTCCTCAATGACGGTGAAGGTGCCCTCGGGCTCCTCCCGCAGCACTCCCTGCTGCAGCCACAGTGTCATCTTCCTCTTGAGCGACGTCACAGGCACCTTGAGCACTTCACTCAGCTCTGTCAGCGTCCAGGTACCTGCAGAGACCACAGAGATCAGGGAGGAGAGGCCCCAGCCTGCCAGGATCTGGGGAAGGCAGGGGAGGCACTGCCAGGAACAAGGAGATGGGAGCAAAGCTGTGGCCCTGTGGTGTGCTGGACACCCTGTGCTAGATCCAAACCCATGCAACCAGGCCTTGGTCTGACACATCTGTGCTCTTGGAACAGGGGTTTTTCTTTTTCTATTAAAGTCTCATACTAGATAAAAAGAAGTTGGACTTGTAGTTTTAGGTTTTTTTGTTGTTTGTTTAAGTTATCTCGAATTTAGAAAGTCGCCTGATACTTGGACTTAGCTTTTTAAATTTCTTGTTGTAAAAGCCACAAGACCGAGAACACAACGCTGTTTTATGAACTTTTTACTCAATTAACTGTTAAAATATACTATATTTATAATTTTACTAGTAAATTAGTTAATTAGTTAATTACATATATTTTACTAATAATTATTACTTATTTTCAACACGTTTCTTTTACTTCTGATGTATTTTATCAATGTCTTTGTGCCACTATCACAGCAGAAAATGGAGTAAAAGAAGAACTCTGTACACTGCTCAAAAACTTCCATTTTGCTTCTCTTTTACCTCCATACTACAAAACCCAAAACTACAAATTTTCATCTTGTGATAAACTAAACTACAATCTATCTTATATTTTGAATGTTCTTAATTTCATCCATAAGTGTTGGAAGCTTTTCCCATGGGCACAAATCAAAGACTGTGTCCTCCTGGGGTCCCAGCGAGGGTCTCAGACCCCCCAGGGCAATTTGAGGGGTTTTACAAATATTTTGGACTCCCAACATTGGTCCCCCTGGCAGAGCTCTCAGAGCCTCCAGCCACCCCAGAACATGGTTTTCCCACCCATGGAAGCACAGACAGAGGTTCCACAGGACTCACTCTTGGTCTGGAAGTGCAGGATGATGGCAGCGTGCACAGGGGACACGGACAGGGACAGCGTGCGGTCAGCCAGCTCCACGTCCAGGCTCACCAGCCCCAGGTGGTACTTCCAGTTCAGGGTCCTCATGGCCTGGGAAAAGGGGGAAGCAGCTGCTCACTGCAGATCTCCCAGCAGGAACCACTGAGTGCTGGTTACTGCAAACCCCACTGCCAAAGTGTGGGCAGAGCAGCAGCTAAATCCAGGGGACTGAGCACAGCATACAGCTTTCACAAGGAGGGTTAAGGTGGCCTCACCTTTAATTTCTCATACTTCTTGGAATATGCTTCCATGGCTTCCTTGACCTGCTCTGGAAGCTCCAGCTTCTCCTCTTTGAGCGGTGGCCAGAACTCACTGGACAGGATAACAGCCACGAGGCTGAAGGGAGGCCTCTCCTCCTCAGGGAGCTTCTCCTCCTCGTCCCGAATGTTGGCGTTAATGCGCCGTGAGTCAGCCATGTCCTGCAACAGGCACAGGGGGCTGGGGGGGCTCCTTCCTTGCAGGGTCACTGCCAACCCTCACTGAAGTAGAGGCTTAAACCAGGTGGACAGCATTGTCTCCAAATGATGATGGGGACACTGGAAAGGACACTGATGCCTTAGGATTTAACTTTTCTCTGTTCCCAACCCTGCAGTGCCCAGTGTAACTCTGCAGTTCCCTGGAGCTCGTTCAGTGCTCTTCTCTCATGCTCACACTGACATAACAAAGCCTCTTCAGCTCGCTCTCCAAGGACACCCAGACCCTCCTGGGCCCAACAACTGCAAACCTTCATCTTGGGGACAGGGGGGCAAGCTTGGGCAAATTCCATCCTTGCCTGGCTTCTGCTTGGGCAATTGATGCTGATATCAAAGTGGGAAGAACTCGGGAGCTGTCATTGTCCATGTTGGGATGCACTGAGGCAGGAGCCTCTGGAGCCCAGAGTGTGACCTCTGAAGGCCTTTCAAATCAATCCCTCCTTTATTCCTGTCTACTCTCTCTTTCTAAGCAGCCATTTAAGGCATTAACACGATTGCAATTATCTACTTGAAAGTCTGCTACATGCTCAGAAAAATGTGTGGGACGTTAGAAGAAGGAGTTACAACTCAGCACTGCCTTCACTGGAGGCCCTCCACACTTGTGTACTTCCTAGAGTGCTCCCAAAGAATCAAACTCCAGAGTCCCAACCCCAGAGGAGCTGGAGGAGCCCAGCTCTTCAATGCCAAGATACTGCAGGAAGGGCAGGAGGGACAGCAGCACCAGAGCAACCATTCCCCAGAGCTGATAATGTGACCCTTAAAAACAGACATGATTTAAATGCACTTCTGCCTGTGACAAATCAGCCCCTCACTGGTATTCTGGGACACCCACTTTCCTAAAAGACCCTTTTTGGGTCACTCCTCAAGTCCCTCCCCTTCCTCAATGGGCTCAAACACCCAGGACGTGGATTTAAAAAATAAAAGGAAGTTACTTTCAACATGACTTCACAGTAGTGCATCTGAGCTTCACCAAACCTCAGCTTCAGCAGCTCCACGTTGCGGATTTCCCTGGAAAGGGACACAGCAGGTCAGACATGGGCCTCGGATGGACAAGCCTGGCTTGGCCCCCACCCCTCACCACAGCCAAAAAAAGGGAGANACAGGGCTTAAAAGCAGACATGATTTAAATGCAGTTCTGCTTGTGACAAATCAGCCCCTCACTGGTATTCTGGGACACCCACTTTCCTAAAAGACCCTTTTTGGGTCACTCCTCAAGTCCCTCCCCTTCCTCAATGGGCTCAAACACCCAGGACGTGGATTTAAAAAATAAAAGGAAGTTACTTTCAACATGACTTCACAGTAGTGCATCTGAGCTTCACCAAACCTCAGCTTCAGCAGCTCCACATTGCGGATTTCCCTGGAAAGGGACACAGCAGGTCAGACATGGGCCTCGGATGGACAAGCCTGGCTTGGCCCCCACCCCTCACCACAGCCAAAAAAAGGGAGACCCTGGCACAAGGGTGCTCTTCCTAGGAAGCCTGGCAAGGCACAGTCTGCCCAGGATGGCTCCTGGTACCCAAGTGAGGAACAGCCACCTCCTCTAGGCCAGCAGCTTTTTGAAGACAGAATCCCAGAATGGTTCAGGCTGGAAGGGAGCACTGGAGCTCATCCAGTTCCACCTCCCTGCTCAAGCAGGGTCCCCTGTCACTCAGGGTTGTGTCCAGATGGGTTTGGAATATGTCCAGGGAAGGAGATCCCACAGCCTTTCTGGGCTCCAGTTCCAGTACTCAGTCACCTCACAGTAGAGAAGTTCCTCCTGATGCTCAGGTGAAACTTCCTGTGTTTCAGAAACACCTATCTTCCCATCCCTTCATTTGGGGAGGGCATCACAACATGTGGGATGGAGCTCAGAGGGTGTCAGTGCCTCCAATTTCCTGCATGCTGCCCTATCAGCACAACCAACGGGCAAGACTGAGCATGGAATTCCAGAGGCAAACTCAAAACTGCAAAGCAACGGCCAAAGGCACCCTGGCTCCACAAACAGCTGTTGACAGAAGTGAGTCCAAAGGTTCTACCCTTTAGACAGCAGGTAAAAGAAAACTGGGGTGATTTAGCCATGGAAGGGGCTGGGCCCTGGGGCCTCACCTCTCAGCACTGTAGTTGAACTGGTGCAGCAGGCGGTCGGCCAGCAGCGTGCGGTACTCGTTGATGAACAGGTCCTTGCTGCCGTAGATGCTCACCAGGAGGCTGATGATGTCTGAGGAGCGACGCTTGGAGCTCGACTTCCCTGGTGGAATCCAGCAGACAACATCCTGAGATTAACAGGTGTGGCAATTCACGGCCAGATTTGGCCTCTTGCAACATAAGATTGACTCTGGATCAGAAGGCAAGTATCTTCTTTATTTCATGTATATATGTGTACTTCATGCTCCCTCTGACCTGCTGCTTCCTCCAGCTCAGGAGCAGAGCCTGAGAGGAGCTGAGCAAGGTACAGCTACAATTGGTTAGCTACAGGGCAAACCTTTAGGATAACAAAGACAACAAATACCATTGAGATAAATTTTCTCAAAACATCCTAGAGGTTTCTCATCCTCTGGCTGTGAGAAGGTACATTTCCCTGACTCTTACAGCTCTGGCTGTGGAAGTTTTCCCCAGCTAGAGCTAAAAGCTGAGAATTTCCCTTTGACTAACTGATCAGAGCCCACAAACAGGGACCCAGCCCAACCCAGCCCAGCTCCAGAGGACCAGCAAATGACCCACTCAAGGCTGCAGCCCACCAGGGAAAGCAGCCAGCTGGGCTTGGCATCTCACCTGGATCTGCATCGACTGGGTCAGGAACCCAATCCCCTGGCTCTGAGATGTCATCATCACTCTCCTGGCCGTTCTCCAGGGTCACTGGGTCAGCTTTGGAGAGCTCGTTTGCCAGGTCACCCGAGCCCTCAGCATCCCCCGTGAGACCAGCCACGATCTGCCGCACCGTGTCCTCCCGAGTCCTGCCAGCAGCAATGGAAATGGGGCAGGTGAAGGAAGGGGAGGGAAAGGAGATGTGTCAGACTGCCTCCCACACCTCCTACCTCAGGTACTTCCTGATGGGCTCACAGGCAACCTCCAGGATAACCATGGAAGGGTCCAGCTCCCGCAGGGCCTTGATGGCCGAGATATACAGAGTGATGATGTCAGAGGTGTTGACTCCTAGAGGAGAGGAGCAGAGGGAGTCAGAGTCCTGCAGTACAGACTGATGGCTTGGACAGAAGGGGTTTGGAGGGTCCAAGCCCTCTGTTCTATCTGTGGTGTTGGAGGAGGAGGGCTTGCTGCCCTACTGCCCCAGGCAACAGGGCAGATCAGATCCATGTGCCTGAGAAACACAAGCTGAGCCCTGATGGTGCAAAGAGGCCTTTGCCCACCTGGACCAAAGCTAAACTTTGTGCTCCTGACCATAGTCCAAAAATGAGGCCAAAAGGGGTTTGGGGTACCATCAGCTGCTGCTGCCATGCCCACTGGAACATGAAGAATGGGTGATGGGCACAGTGACTGCCCCTCACTCCTTAAACAGGAACCAGACCAGCTCCCAGTAGATCCCCACTCATGCCCAGGCTCCTCACAGGGTCAGGATTTGCCAGGGTGCAGAAGCCTCATTTCCAGAGCACTTTTCAGGGAGCTGAGCAGCTGCTGCCTCTGGTTAGTCCTTTCCAGGCAGAACTTGAGGTCCTCTACAGCAGGCTTTGACTCTGGGAAATCTGCAAACCAAGCAGTGATCAGGAGCAATGCCAGGCTCTGAGGGGAGGCAGGGGCAGGCAGAGTGGCACATCAGAGATCCACCCAGTGGCAGCCCAAGGGTGAAGCACCTCGGATGATGCTGAAGAGCTCCTCGATGCGCATGCTGGCGTAGATGCGGTAGAAGAACCTCTGGACGTGGCAGCGCCAGCGTTTCAGGGTGCTGCTGGCTTCTGGAGAGGACTGTGCCGAGGGACCATCCTGCAGGAACACCCTGCTGAGCCACCCAATCACCTTCTCGATCCACTGCACGAGGAGAGGGAGACACAGATGTGGTGAGCACAGAGCTGGGCGCAGAACTGTGTCCCAACCCACCTCAGGCAGCCCCCAGAGCTGGCACAAAGGGGCAGCTGGAGCAGGACAGCATCACCCTCAGCTGCTCTCCAAATGTGCCCCAGCCTGGGTTATAGCTGGGGAAAGCTCAGCTGAAAGAAATGGAACTTAAAGATACAGGATATGGGCTGTGCAGCTGGGTGTGAGAAGATAAGGGGGAAACACACACTGGGATCCAAAAAGGACAGGGTTTATTTCAAAACTTGCAGCCTATTCCATTCTTGCAGAATTTCATCCCATTCTATACTTGCAGAACTGTCCCGTTCATAAGAAAATGAGCAAATTGCCCATTACACCACCCTTGGCCCAAAATTTCTATGGTTCCTGAAATCAGTGAAAAGCAAACAAGGCATCCCAAGGAGTCATCCCAAGTGTCTGACAGCCAGCCCAACTCAGACACTTAAAACCCAAATACAAGCCTAGTCACTGAATTATAAAATAAAAACCTGAACAGAGAGCATCAGAAGGTTATTTTTTTTATATTTGAGCTTTAGTGAGAAACATGTACTTGTCAAATTTCAAACTTACTCAATTACAATATCCAGATGTTTAAAATAAATGACTTTTCTTCCCCATCAATTAGCAAACACATGCTAATTCCTGGGACAGTACTTGAGTATCAGTGTACTACTAGATGTTCTACTACTACTCTATTACTAGACATTAATATTTTTTTGATAAATTCTGACAGCCTGAAACAAAAATGCTAAGTCAAGGTTTGGTTTGCTGATGTTTATTTTTAATTATCTACTCAGCTGAGGAAACACTGAAAAAATGCATAACTTCTGCCAGGACAAACCCGAGTATTAACAAACACCTGGGCAAAACTGTGGAGAAGCTGATAAAGAATTCCCTTAAAGGACAAAAGGACAGGACTGTAACTGATGCAAAGCAACACGATTTTAAAGAATTATTTATCAAACCAACCCATTCTTCCTCCGAGTTTATCTTCCCTGAGTGCTGCTGCTATAGCCTGATTGTGACCTGACACTCGAGGCAGCTGCTGCTGTGCCTGCAACTAGGCTCTGCCCTCAGCACCTGTAATTTTCAGTGAGCTGTTTCTCAGACTTCTCTGTTTTGCCTTTAGATTGCCAGGCTTGTGCTTTTTATTTTTTTTTTTCTTAAAATAATCTCTTCCTATTTCTGACATGCTCCAATATTCTGTAGCCAAACAAGAGGTGGAAGCAAGGGCAGCATCTGACGAGCAGAATGCAGTTGTGTTTTCTGTGATGCCCTTAAAATATCCTTAAACCATCTCCAGGTCATCCAAAAGCATTTCACACGAGGTGCAGTGAAGAAAGTGTTGCACAACAACTAAAAGGAAGCAAACACAAAAAGATTCCTGATGTTTGCAGGCAATAAAAAAGGTTGGCATGGCAAAGAGTGAGGGATGCAGAGTGTCTGGCTTGCATTTGAACCTGGCTGCAAGCCTGGTTCTCCAGCACAGGCAAGGTCATGGTCAAGGGACACAGAGCTCAGGATTGTGTCCTGGAAGAGACATAACCTGGAGAAGAATTTTATTTTAAAGTCATGGTGGGTAAACAGCTCAACACTTAAAACTCAGTTTTAAGTAGCAGCAAAGCGACTGGGCAGGTGCAAAGAAAGATTTTAATTCTGTGTGTGGCCACTGGTGAGATTAATACCAGAGCATCCTCTCTCATTCTTGCTTCCTATTTTACAGGGGAATTGGAAAAGGGAGTGAAAACAGCCACAGAAATTCTAATTATGGGCTCATCTACACAGAGGGAGGGTCCTCTGCAGGCCAGGTGGCACTTGTGGATCTTGTGGTTTGTAAACTGGAACCACAGAAATTCCCTCAATACTGCAGACACCAGGAGGTGAAATGTGACAGTCCTTGGTGCACAGGTCAGAGCAAACCTTCTCCTCCAGCATCAGCCAAAATGGGGAGTTTTAACCACCTCTCCTGCCAGAGGTGGTGAAGTCATAGCCCTGGACCAGCTGTTTGAAGCTGGAATCTGCTTTTAGCCCAACAACAGCTGCACATCTCCCAAGGAGGGCTCTCAGTGCCCCCACGGCTGCCTCACCTCCTGGAACTCGTTGAGGAAGGAGTGCTCATACTCCCCCCGGCAGCGCTGCTCCATCCTCTCCTCGATCATCCTGTGCAGGATGGTGGTGACAGCATCAGCACTCACCCTCTCCAGCAGATTCAGCCGGCGCCTGCGGGCACAGGGATACCGTCAGGAGCGGGCACAGGGACACCGTCAGGAGCGTGTGGAAGCAAAAGCACAAGCAAATCAAGAAAATCTTGAGGCACCACCCTCCCTGCACATTCCAGAGGCAGTTTGCATGCTCTGATAGCTCACACTGCTGCACCACATATCTAACACACTACTGCCGTCCCATCTTCCTTACAGACATTATTTACAGCCATCAAAAGCTTTTTCATTTGGAAGAGTTTCACAGAATCATAGAATGGTTTGGGTTGGAAGAGACCTTAAAGATCATCCAGTCCAAACCCCTGCCATGGGCAGGGACACCTTCCACTAGTTTGCTTCTTTGTGGTCAGATGCCTCAGAGCAAGAGGAGGATATTCTCATATCAAGGGAGAGGAACTTTCTGTCTAAAGATTTGCTCTTGTTCAACCACCAGTTGAAAGCAGAAAGCCTGTGTTAAGCTCTCTATCCAGTACCATAAGACAGCCTGACCTGACACAACTCCTCCTGTTCCCAGGAAACAATAAAACCCCATCCAGACCGTCCCTTGTTCCAAGTGACAGCCCTCACCCCCGTGAGATACCTACAGAATGTCATTTAGCTGCTGGAACTGCTCCATGGCTTCAGGGCACCAGCACTGCTCCCTCTTGCTGCTGCAGCCTGCACAGAGTGGGCCCTCTCCTCCGCCCTCCTCTGGGTCACTCTCCTGCTCGGTCTCACTCATGCTGCTCTCACACTCGTTTGTTCCATCTTCTCCTTTCTTCCACTGGCGCATGTATATCCTGAACGTGCGGCTGTAGAACTGCTGGATCATCTCCTGGAAGGATTTGGTCGTGGTGAAGAAGAGGATAGCTTTGAACATGGTGTAGACCTTCTCCTGCAGTGTCTGAGCGCCTGTCCCCAGGAGCAGGCCTGCCTTGGTCCACTGCTCCAGGAGCTCCAGGCTGTTCAGGTAGGGCTCCAGGCGGCACTTGAGCAGACTGAAGGCATCCAGGAGCAGCGCAGCGCACTGGGGCTCCTCGGCCGTGTTCTCATACTGGCCGATGCAGTTCCAGAACTCGGGGGCTATATTGGCCTGCAGGTCAGTCTGCAGCACCTCGATGAACCACTCCTCCACGATGGAGTGCAAGTCGTAGCACTGCAGCACGTCCAGGGCTGCCCGGAGCTCGGCATCCTGCAGCGGCCCCGCAGCCTCCGGCCTCGGGGCTGCCTGGAAAGAGGAGGGGACACGAGTTAAGCACTAAACGGAGCACACACGGGCTCTGCTGTCAAACTGCACCGGAGGGATGCTGCTCCTCCACGGCGACCTGCCGAGGTCTCAGCCCACCGCTGGAAGCCCATCACACCTCCCCGCACATCACTGCTGTCCCTGCTGCAGGACACAGCTGCTGCTGGGAATGCTGCGAGCCACCCTTGGGTGCCTGAAACGCCGGGCTCTGGGGCAAAACCCTTCCTTGGCCAACGCCAACTCCCTCGGACGGAGTGAGAGCAGGGCCACAGCACGACCGGAGAAGCTGTGGCCGTTTGGTCCCGCTCCTGATTGGGGTGATGGGGAGAGAGGCCGGCTGGACCCGCGGCCCTTCCCTGACAGCCCCCAGCCCCCTTGCCCACACCCAGAAGCCCCTTCCCATCCTCCCCGGCAGCTCCGACCGTTCCTCCCCAAACCCCGGCCGTTCCCCCCTCAGCTCCGGCCGTTCCTCCCCCGACCCCGGCCGTTGCCTCCCGGCCGTTCCTTCCCCAGCTCCGGCCGTTCCTCCCCCAGTCCCAGCCATTCCTCCCTCAGCTCCGGCCGTTCCTCCCCCAGCCCCAGCAGGTCCCACCCGCCCCGCGGACCCAGTGCCGGACAGGCCCGGCCGAAGCATTCCAGGGTCGGCAGGTCGGGCCGGGCCTGCCCCGGGCCAGGCGGAGCACAGCGATCCGTGAGGGCCCGCGCGGTTGCCGCTCACCAGCCCCAGCGCGGCGGGCGGCACCAGCGCGGTGCTGAGCGTGTGCCAGGCGGCCGAGAGCTCCATTCGGGCCGCAGGAAGGGGCGGAGCGGAGCGGTGCCGGCCGTGGCGATGAGCGGGGCCGCGGCGCTGAGCGGCAACGAAGCCGCGCTGCGAGGGCACCACGCGGCGCTGCGGGAGGGTGAGCGGGGCCGGTGGGCGAGCGGGGCCGGGACAGGGACAGGGAAGGTGAGCGGGCCCGTGTGACGGTGCCGCCCCGCAGGGCTGGCGGAGCTCTGCGCCCGGAGGGAGGAGCTGAGCGGGCGGATCCGGGCCGAGGAGGCGGAGCGGGGCCGGCTGCAGGCGCGCATCGCGGCGCTCTCCCGGCGCCTGTCCGACACCAGCGAGAGCCTGGCGGGGCTCCGGTCTGCCCGAGCCCACATCGACCGCACCATCGCCGAGATGGACACGGCCTCCGGGCAGGTACGGACAGCGAGCAGCGCTGAGGGCGTTCGGTGTGTTCAGCCCGGAGGAGAGGAGGGGACATGGCAGCGGGGCAGCTTCATCCTGAGGGGAGGAGGGACGACAGCGATCTCAGTTCTCTGTGATCAGGGACAGGACCCGTGGGAATCATGGAATCAGAATATCCTGAGGTGGACAAGGATCACTGAGTCCAGCCCCTGGCCCTGCACAGACCCCCCGACAACCCCACCCTGGGCATCCCTGGCAGCGCTGCCCAAACGCTCCTGGAGCTCTGGCAGCCTCGGGGCCGTGCCCATTCCCTGGGGAGCCTGGGCAGTGCCCAGCACACCTTTCTCCGATCTCCAGTCTAATGGTGTGTCAGGGGAGGTTTAGGGTACGTGTATATATATATATGTGAACTCAGGGTCTGTATTTACCTGAAGGTTGGTTGGGAGCACCTCGATGAACCACCATTCCTCCCTGGGTCACAGCACTGCAGCCAAAACAACTTCCCGGGCTCGGGCTGCAGCTCACCCCATCACAAGAGGGTTGGGTTGGGGTTTGTTTTGGCAAAGCTTGGGCTTGTGCAAAGTTTATTGTCAAAATATATCAAAAATGGCTTTTGGAACAGACCCCTAAAAATGACCTTCTCACACCCATAGTCTGGGGGAAAGGAGGAAACGGGAGACATGACACTGACCCAAAATCCCAAAATCATGCAGGTAACAACGGTGCTGATGGAGCTGTTGGCCTGCCACTCTTCCTGCCCAACATTTAATGTAGTTTCTTTCATCTTTAATGGACTAATGTCATTAAAAGAGTCGAATTGTTGGGGCAGTAAAGGGTGGGAAGGAGGCAAACAGCACAAGAGCTGGTGGTGTCATTTTGGTTCCTGGGACAGCTCTATCCTTTCACCTTCCCTGTGTTACTGCCAGGCAGGGACTGCTTGATCCCCACACAGGGGCACAGCTGAAGTCACTTCTGCATTACACACCAACAGCATTTGTTTTTTTAAAAAGGATCTTCCCCTTTTCAGATAAGTGACAATCTTCCTTCCCTTGGTGACCAGGCAGAGTTTGTGTCAGAAACATCCATTCCCCTACGAGCTGCTGCCTAAATTCTCCTCACATTTGCTTTCTGAATGTGACCAACTACTGTGTCAGCTCCTCTTCTTCCAGAGTCAGTACTTTCCCATGACAGTTACTTTTCAGACGAAGCTGGAGCTGTTTCTTTGACCTCCTTTTCAAGACCTGATGGCTTGAAGTAAAGGGAGAAACTCACATAAAAATTTTAAAAGCTTAAAAATATGTTGTAAGGTACACAAACAAACAGCCCCTTTGAAAGAAACTTTACCTGAGATCCAAGTCACACCCCCAGCCTACAGATGAATTCCTGGTTATTGAAATGAACTGACACTCACAGGAGGTGGAAAGAGGTGGTGAGGAGGAGATGCTGGTGTCCTACAGATGGAAACCAGTAACAAAGTTCCTTTCCTGGGGATGTACATCCCTAGTTTGTCACTCCTTGCCTTCTGCCAGCCCCCACCTGCTGTGAAATCTGAAATATTTCACCTTCCTCCAGCACCTCATCCTGTGGAGCACTTCCCTCAGCTCCTCTCTGACCACTTGGTGATTTCCACAAACTCACAGGAACGTAATTATTTTTGGGACTATAACCATCACATTTGGTTACAATTGTTGACTGTGTTAAAATTTTTAACTGGTGAGATAGACAGGCAGCAAGGTCTCCTAAATATGTTGTTGCCTAGAGCATAGGAAGCAGGGATGTTAGATTATGTACACACTGAACTAAAAATAGGAGAAAATTAATAACAGATTTAGTCTGACACAAGGTCACTGCAGGTCTGAGTTAGTCTTGAAGCCAGAAACCCAAAATGTGCAGTTTTAACAGTGGAGGAGAGCTGAAACTGGGTCAGCTGAGCACAATTTAATACTGATCTAAAAAGCCCAGGCACCAAATCTCCCTTAAAAAAAACCCACCCAACCAACCAAAAACCACCAAACCAACCAAAACCCCCCCAGTCTGCTTCAGGAAGTTCTCTGCCTCATGCTCCAAGGCAGATAAATTGCTTTCATATTCAGAATATGAACACAAACCAGAGAATTTGCCCCCCAGATATTCCCACAGTGAGGCAGGATGATACATCACCAGGAATTAGAGGCTGAAGGGCTGGAGAACCCCTCTTGCTGCGAAGCAGATCAGCTGAATTGAACTCATAAGAGAAACAGTTTATGTAAAAATAAGCTATTTTTATTTCTTTCCCAGATACTGGCCAATTCTCAGACATTGCTGGATGTCCTGAAGGAGGAACTGGGGGATCTTGGTAGAGCCATCGAGCCACAAAGCACTTCAGTAGGACAACGACTACGTCTACAAAAGCGTCCCTAAACTCGTCCTTCAGCCTGGAAAGTCCTGCTGGCCAGGGAGAGCTGCTGCTGTGATACAAGAATGCCACACTTAATAAAAGCTTACATTTTGCAGAAGTAAATTTTCCTTTCAGACGTGCTTTGGTATTAGTTGGAGATCCACTAAAGCTGATCCTCGAATGCCAGAGATCAGGGTAGGCATTTACAAAAATAATACTCTTCATTTTGAGCACAGCGATGCCGAAGCACATCCCAGGAGGTGAGTGACCAGCTGATGCTCCTGCCCTAGGGACAGCACCCACCCTGCTCTGCCCTAAGGGAGCTCCAGTAGCTGGGCAGGGATTAGAGCACAAAGGAGTGCTCAGTGAGGTGTGAATCCCAGCTCCAAGGTGGAGCAGGATCACTGGGGAAGGAGCAGAGTCAGCAGCAGCTCTGCACTCCCATGCCCCCGAGCTGTCCTGCCCACAAGGCTGCAGGCACAGAATTAACTCACACAAGTACCAGAGCAGTGTTTGAGCTGCAGGACAGTGTTGGCTTTAGCTTTCCTCATGAATCCATAGCAGAACTAAGCCAGGACTAGTTCAGACACCTTGTCCCTAACTTGAGTTGAAAGCAGCTTTGCTTTCCCACCTGCAGTTTTGCTAGAAACAGAGCTGCCTTAAACTGACCTGGGTTTTTCCACAGGGAAAGATGCTCACTGAGACCTTTTCTGCTAGAAAAGCTGTGCTGAAATCTCACCCCTTAAATCTAGCAGTCACCAACAGTCTCACATTTTCCCTCATTCTACCCCAGTCTCAGCACCTTATCCTGAAGCATTTCATTAATGGGAGAAGCCAATTCCATGGTCCTTGTGTCATGTCCCAGGCAGATGCACTGCAGACACATCCTGCTCCTGGCAAGTCACACAGGCAGCAGAGCTCAAATTAGCTTGGAAAGGACAAGGAGGTGCAAAGTGTTTCTTTGTGGCTCCCCGGGCAACATCTAACAAACTACCGAGTAGCTCATCCTTTTTGTTTGTTTGTTGCCATTATCTTTCCGAAAGTATTTAGGCACCCAGGGCAGAAGGGAACAGCTACAAGTAGGTAATGTCCTAACATTAAATCCTGTGTTTTTCAGCAGAACAACCTTCCCCTGCTGCTACAACACGCACCAAACCAAGTGCAAGGTATGCAGAGCATTTTCAGTTCACAGACCAGTGTCACTTGAGCAGACATTCATCATCTATACATAACAAACCAAAACCCATCAAATTTAATCAAAGATACCAGCCTGTTCCTTTGGATCACACCCCACACCGGGGTACCACTCATTCCATAAAGCCCAAAGAGGCTGGCTCTGTTCCCACCACATCTTTTTTAATCCCAGAGTACAAATCACATTAGCAGCACTGCTCCATCTGTTCCAGAGTGCAATTTTGACCCTGAGTTTACAGTAGTAGAAAACTTGAATGGAAGATTCTAGCAGATTACTTTACATGTTGGCTGCATTAAACAATTACAATAGAACTATAAAAATCCTAGAAAAAAACAAAAAAACCCACATTCCTTGTTCAAGTTCTGCAGAAGAAAGGAGTGAAACTGCCCTCCTGTGCTTTGATTAGAGGAGCAGAGCGAGCGTGGCTCAAAGGAAGCGACCAAGGGGAATAAATCAGATCTGGAACAAAGCAACAAGAGGAACTGGCAAACTGGAGCACAACCAGCAATTCCCAGAGACTGGATGCCAGAGTTGGGAAGGACAGACCAAAGCTATGGCCAATGTTTGGGAATCTTCAAGAGGCTCGAGACAGTCTGGACACTTCTCTACTGATCGGTGCAAACATAACACCTAAAGCTAAAGGCATTCATTGCTATTTCCATCCCTCCCTCAGGGTGTTCAGTGAATCCATGAGCACATAACTGGCACATGAATTCCACATTTCAATGAAACCAGAGCCAGAAACATGCCAAGGACAAACCATGAACCTTTTCCAAACTGACACCCCATGTGTCAAATCACAGCCACGCTGTGAACCCACCTCACTGCC
This sequence comes from Vireo altiloquus, assembly GCA_013396875.1. Lineage (NCBI taxonomy): Eukaryota > Metazoa > Chordata > Aves > Passeriformes > Vireonidae > Vireo > Vireo altiloquus. The sequence continues at coordinate 46,466 of VZRF01006588.1, forward strand.
CAGTGCTCCAACTCCAGAGCCATCCTCCACTGGGGAGAAGGGTTACAAAAGCTGTCCAGACCCTGCACAGTGCCTAGCCTTAGATAAGCACTGAGAAAAATCAACATCCATCCCAGGATTCCAGATGTCCTTCCCACATTTGCCTAACCGGCAGCTGATCTTGAACAAGGAATATGCAAGGCCACAGGCAGAATAAATCATACACCTTGAAAGCAGTAATTCGGTCCCAAAATCCAGTGCAAATATTCTCCGAGGATGCCCGAGGGCACTGCTCCACCCTTGGCAGCGGGGTTTCGGTGGCGGTTCCCGTGTGGACGCGGCGCTGGCTGCACTGCCCCGTCCTGCCCAGCAGCCGCTGCTGCAGCACCACGGAGCAGCCTCAGAAATAGAGGGCAGGCTCGCTGCTGAAATCCGAGAGGCTGCCCTTCTCCGCCGGGGTGAGCTGTGGGCAGAGCACAGGAACCCAGAGCACAGTCAGAGCCAAAGGAGCACCCTCACCCTTGGATGGTGCCTTAGCACCTTGCCCAGGCTAACCAGGTGTGTTCACTTTGTCCTTCCAAATGTGCCCCGGGAAGTATCATGAAGTCCTGCAATGGTTTGGGTTGGAAGGGGCCTTAAAATCCATCTTGTTCTACCCCCCTGCTATGGGACACTTTCCACTATCCCAGGCTGCTCCAAGCCCCATCCAGCCTGGCCTTGGACACTTCTAAGGATGGGGCAGACACCCTGAGCCAAGGCTTCACCACTGTGACAGGGAACAATTTCTTCCCAATATCTAATCTAAATCTCTTCTCTTTTAGTTTAAAAATATTTCCCTTTGTCCTATTACCTGCCCATGTAAAAAAATATATATATCAATCTCCCTCTTTTTCATAAGCCCTCTTTAAGCCCTGGAAGACAATCTGAGCTCTCCCTGGAGCCTTCTCCAGGTGAACAGCTCTCCCAGCCTGGCTCCAGAGCAGAGGGGCTCCAGCACTTAGAGCATCTCCATGGCCTCCTCTGGATTTGTTCCAACAGATCCACGTCTTTCCTGTGCTGAGCACAGAGTGTGCCACGTGCCTCGAGTCTCCCTCCCACAGCCAGGAGGTGTGTTAGTGACAGTGGGATGGTGTGTTGGTCCCTTTGGGAGCAGTGACACAGCTCCTGGGCAGGAACACAAACACAGGTGTGCAGGGAAAGGCACATCCTGTCCCATCCACTGCCCACAACAACCCCCACCCCAAAAGGGAGCACAAGACTTGCTTATTTATAGCCTCACCATGACTTGGTTCCCCTGGGAATCAGCTTCCTTTGAGAGGGGTCCCTCTGCAGCAGGACTCTCATACTTCTGCTCCTGCCACTCGCTGAACTTCACGGAGTGCTTTGGGGTGTAGCTAGATAAATCTGCTGGAAGGAGAAAAATGAGATAAATATTCCTCACCACCCCAAAAAGAAGTGGGACCAGGATCCCAGCAGGGACAGCCTGGAAGCTGCCCATCTGCAGCTCCCTGTTCACCTCCATTACCTTTTCCCCCCATGTGGAGCCCTTTAAGGTCCGTAGGAAACGTGGACAGTGTCAGACACTGCCAGAAACCCCACGGTGCCAACAGAGTGCCTCACTCACCTGAGTTAGGTGTACTGGGATGCAAAGTGCTGTTTGGGCGTGGAACATAAAAGGTACGAGATTTTTCCTCCTCTGTTTCAGAAACATGTCCTTCCTCTTCCTCATCCTCTTCTGCCAGGGAGCTCTCTGAGGGGTACTCAAACATCGTCTGCAAACTTGTCTCGTTGAAAGAGATCTTCATCTGGACAACAGTGAGGGAGAATTATCGGAGAGAAGCACAAGAACCTGCTCAAGATCCCCACTCTGGCACAGGCCACTGCACATGCCAGGGCTGCCCCTGGTGTGAAGCAGCCACTGCAGATCCCCCCACCCCTCCCCAAGTGCCTTGGTGGATCTCTTGCCACACTGAGGGAAACCCCAAAGGCAGAGCCAAATGGATGGGATGGAGGCAGGAGGCCCAGGGGTCTGGAACACCTCTGGCTTTGTGCCCTCTGCCAGCACCTCACACTGATGCCCAGCAGCCAGCAGGAGCTGCCACCACATCTCGCATGGGAAAGACAAGCAGGAAAACATCCACATGTTGGAAATGTGACATTGCTAATTCCTGACAACTCCTCTGGGTGTCCAAGCTCCAGAAAACAGAAACATGCATGGTCAAGACTCCAGTCTTGGGAGGACATTCTGGCAAAAAGCTACTTAAGCTACATAAGACAGGGCTTAAAACCAGAAGTGAGAAGGAAGCAGCTAAAGGAGAGATAGTAACAGCTGGTAGCAGATAGGGAAAATACTGGACAAGGGGGAGGCCCTAAAGGTTCTGGTTTGAAACCAGTTTTATCTAGTATTGTCACTAATGGCATTTCCACTGTCACTGGGAGACTGAGAAATGAAAGTGACTCAAACACAAGAGTTCATCAAGGGCTAACCAGAATTTTATGGTCATGAAGAAAACTGGAGAGCAAAAACACTAAAAATGGAGTCGTGTTTAAGAGCAACTCTTGCACTAAGAGAAGTTCATCACTTGTGAATAACTGAGGAAGAAAATTTGGGATTGGCTACAGGACTGTAATCATCATTAGGAAGCTGCTTAAATAAACCAGGAATGAAGCAAGGCATTTCTGCTGGAAATAGGGACTGCCTGGTTCTTCCCTCCCTGTAACACGCAGCAGGAGGTGGAAGTAACTCCAGATGTGCTCGTCCACCTTGGAAAGAAAAGCTGAGGGCAGGGTTTGTTCCCCTGCAGCCCTGCCTGCCCTAATCATTATCTACCGTTGTACTTCAGGGATCTGGTTACAGGTCACCTCAACAGGTGCAGAGGAGATTCACTGGCAAAAACTTCACACCAGCAAAAGTGAAGGTGGAGAAAAAGCACAACAGTCCTTTGTAAGGACTCCAGAAAATAACCACCAAGGAGCAGAGAACTGCTGATGCCAGCACACAGCAGACAAACAAGGAGGAGAAGCTTGCCAGGAGTAAATTCATGCCAGAAGCAGGGAAGTATTTAGCCAACACAGATCAAGGTTCAGGAGCAGCTGTCTAAAAGGGTGTTGTGATCCCTTTACTTCTAAATACAATTAAAATTCAGCTGATAGGGTTATAAACAGAATGGAAAGGATGTGCAAGCTTGTGGCAGGAGCCAGATGGGTCTGATCTCTCCAGATGTCGTGTAATGACTGGCCAGGAGCAAGGGCAGCACATTTATCCCATATTTTCATCATACAGAAGATCCCCCACAGGCTGGGAAGTGGTCCCAAGCAGCCCTCAAGCACCACAGTGCCCAGGTGCACCCATTCCCTGTCACAGCAGTGGTGGGAGCACTGCAGCAATGCTTTTGGGGGCTGCCAAAGCCACAGCCTGATGTCCCCAAGGGCCAGAGCTGCCAGCAGGTCACAGTGCCACCTGTGCTGCCCATGAACAGGAACCTTGGAGCTCTGGAGGGACCAGAGCAGGACAGAGAGCAAAGCAGTGAGGGGAGCTTGGCTCGAATCTGGGNTGAGAGCAGGACAGAGAGCATTCCACTGCTGCTCTTCAGCAAAGCAGTCAGGGGAGCTTGGCTCGAATCTGGGTAACAGAGGGAGCAGCTGCAGCTCCTCCACACTGCAAACCCACAGCTGGAGCTCTGTGCTGCTCAGCCCCTGGGCAGGATGGACCTTGGACACAGGCTGGCTCCCTTGCCCTGCTCCCAAGAGAAGGTAGGATGGAAGCTGCACAGAGGGAACCAGCTGCCTTTCCCCATTCCCTGCCCCAGCCCTGGCCAGAACCACTCTGAGTCTCCTCAAATGACACACGGGGAGAAGAGTGATTCTATTTTAGAGAAAAGGGGTTGGAATAAAATGCTCCCAAAGCTTAGAGCATCCCAGCTGCTGCTCCCTGCATTTCCCATCCCTTGTTACTGACCTAGATGCTCCCTGATCCGAGCCAGGCTGTCACTGCTCACAATGTGGTGTCTGTCCTGTGGGGATGAGCTGAGCTGCCAGGCACGAAGGCCACGAGGGTGGAGGTGCCCAGGGCTCCTGGAAGGTCAGGAGCTATCCCAGAACCAGAAACTGTACACAGGTCACTTACCAAAGGCACTGAAGGGCAAGAAGGACCTGGCTAAACGTGGAAAACAAAGGAGACAGGGGAGACATGCCTTGGGGCTTAGTTAAGCTTGGGAGATAGAACTAAATGTTCCTGTTTACTGCTGTCTGGAGGAAATCTCTAAGAAAAATGACTTTGAATCCAGTTTGGACCAAAGGTGCATGAAGTGCTGGAATAGAACACAGCCTCAGCAGGGAGCAAAACCAAAGAGCAGAACGGAGCAGAACTGGCCTGGAGACACCCACATCCCACACAGAGCCCAGAGGCAACCCCAACAGCCCAAAGTCAACAGCTCCCACTCCCCACAGCCAATTCAAGCAGGAGGCAATGCTGGAGCCCTTCACACAGAGCAAGCAGTCAGCCCCTGGCACCCAGGGCACAGCTGGGGCCAAGATCCCCCACGAGGCTCACACAGGCGGCTGCGTGTGGCTCACCGTGGCACAAGTTCCCCCAAACCACACTGACCTGCCCTAGGGCAGATCCCAACCCCTGCTCCCAGAGCCTGCTCCAGGCAGAGCCCCAAGGCTGCTGAATAAAGCCCTGGGCACACCCAGAGCAAACACGAGGCACAACGAGGCGCCGGGCACAGGATGGGGCACTCAGTCAGCCTTGCCCGTGGGGAGAGGGCCCCTAACCCCAAAATGTGCTGTGCCAGCACCTGACCTCCCTTCTCTGAGTATGACATGGTTCTAGGGAAACACAAAGCAGCTCTGCTTGACCCGACAGAACAGGGAGGGCGAAGCATTGAGGCAAAACCAGGGGACACACGGGGCAGAGAAACTGCTCTGAGCAGCTAACAGAGCACAACTGAGCACTGTGTGTGAGCAACACAGGCAGCTTCAGCCCCAGAACCAGCCAAAAAGGAAAACCAAGAGCCCAGTCATGGCACAGACAACAGGTTTGCACAGCCAGCAGCGCCTTGCCAGACCACAGAGACTTTTATGGGAACACAAAAGGCAACAGGGGCCGTTTCTCTAGAAGAAAAGCATGTCCTAGCAGAGCCAAGCTCGCTGGAGCCCAGCCAGAGGCCTCTGCTCAGCCCTGGCTCAGCACTGCTTCCCCTGTTTCTGCCCCAGCAGCAGTGGCCAGTTGTGGCAAGCAAGAATTTTGCACCCTTCAGCTGTAGATGTTTGCAGGGATTTGTCACTCTTTGCTCAGCTGTGTCACAAACCCAGGGTCCAACCCAAACCCATATATACGTATATATAAATATTAATACCCTGCAATCAGACACACTGGAAAGAGTAAAGCAGGCTTTTCAGGGAATATTGTGCTGTTCAACTGATAGGTTCTTGTTGCCATAGCAAAAATCATTTATTTATTTGCTAGGATTTGAACAGTAATGAGTAATTGAATATCCAGGAAAGAGAAGCCAGGGCAAACATTGCCCAACAAAGCGTAAATCTGAGCAGTCATGCAGAGCTCACTTAGAAAAGGGAAGTCAACCTTGTTTCAGGCTGTCAGGACTCAGGCTGCACCCAGCCAGCCACCAAAGAGCCCCCACATACAGAGATTTATTAAAAACAAAAAGAACCAATTTGTAGAACCAGACTTACAACATAAACAATGACAGTCAGCAGCCACCCCACTCCAAGAAGGAGGTGGGAAATCCTGCAAGGCAGTTTTAATGACAGAGCAAAGACCTGATGGCTTCTCACGAACCAGGGACCTCTCTGGAAGTCTCTGGGGGTTAATCTGCATCCTCAGCTCCAGAAGCAATCTCCTTACTTTGGCTTTCCTCTTCTCCACCCATTATCACATTTGCTGCTTGGCTGATGAGCCAAAGCCAAAGTAGGGTGTTTACACCTTTTAAACTGAAACCTCTTTGGCAACCCAAATCCTTACCTTGTAGCAGTCAGGAAAAAATAATTGTTCTAGGCATTAAAAGAATAAAATCATCCTATAACTACATTCCAGCAGGAAGAGTCTGAGTCAGCATTTGATCCCCATCTTAGCAGCCCAGAACACAGGGGGCTGAGGACTGAGCCCATCTCCCTTCCCCGTGAGTGGTTCCCATGTCCCAAACCTGAAGCTCCTACAGGAGCTGCCATCTCTGCTCTGTCCTTGGAGGAGCAGGATGGGATGACAAGTGGTGAAGCGCAAGCTGGGCTTCATCCCTGCCCTTCTGCCATCCCACAGCACCTCCAGCACGTCCCAACCCACCAAGTGCTTCACCAGATCCAAACAGCTGAGCAGCACCAGGGATCAAGACCTGTTCTCTTCATGTACTCATTTTCCTCTAGTCATTCCCTGTCCTCAATAATTCCCAAAAAACAGGGACTGCACTGACTCCCCAGGACATGCAGGGGATGCCAGGTGCTGCTGGGTGTGATGTAAAGCAGCTTTTCATACCTGAGCAATCAATTCACAGGATCACAGAATAAGGTGAGCTGGAAGGAACCCACCAGGATCATCCAGTGCAGCTCCTGGCCCTGCCCAGACCCCCCAACAACCCCCCCCTGGGCATCCCTGGCAGCGCTGCCCAAACGCTCCTGGAGCTCTGGCAGCCTCGGGGCCGTGCCCATTCCCTGGGGAGCCTGGGCAGTGCCCAGCACCCTCTGGGGGAAGAACCTTTCCCTGATCTTGGCCTGAGCCTGCCCTGGCACAGCTCCAGCTGTTCCCTGGGTCCTGTCCCTGCTCACAGAGAGTCCCTGCTCTGTGTCTGTCCCTCCTCTTCCCCTCACAAGGGAGTTGCCTCCTCTCTCAGCAGCACAGCAGGGTTTGGTTTGTATCTGCAGGAAGGATGGACAATCCAGCATGAACACAACTTAGAGATCAAGGACACACAAAACGAGCATTCTGAAGAACCTCGTGCTCCTCTGCCACCTCACATCGAGGCACATTTGCTGCTGCACTGGTTGTCTAAAGATTGAGTCAAGGAGATGAAAGCACAACACATCACACACCTGATACCTGAAGCTGCAGCCAGCTGGGAGTGTCAGCAAGCCTGTGCACACAGAGCATCCCAGGGAGAGCCACCAACAGCCCTCAAGCTGGGCAGAAAAGCTGCTCAAGCTCCCAAGCCTTGGGCCAAAGTGTGGTGGATGGAGGCTCAGAGGTGTATAAAGAAGAGAGTCTAACACAGAACAACCTCCCAGCTGCCATGGAGGGAGAGGGAAGCTCTCTGCACAGAAATAACTGTTTGGAAGACTGGAAACAGAAGATAGAAGCAGAGATTTTATGGATGGTGGACAAAGATTCCCCAAAGGGTTTACACTGCTCTTCCATCTGACGAGTCCCACAGAGCAGCAGATTTAGTAAAAGGAGACAGAAAAGCAGTTTGTAAACTCCAAACCTCTGCAGGCTCCTTCGGATTTTTCACAGCAGCCTGCAGTCAACAATCTACACAGTTCCCATGAAAAGAAACTTCAGATAAAAGATTTTTGGGAAAACAAGCCATTTTCTTGAGTTAGAGATGAGCTTGACTATGTGTCTGTGCTTATCCTGAAAACATGGTCATGTGTCAGCCCAAATTGTTGAATAAATCCAGGCACAAATGATGTGGATAGCCTGGAATAGTACCCTGGGGACTGCAGTAGCACCAACACATCACCAAGGCATTTGCTATCATTGAGAAGATAAGGAGCTTTTGTGCCTCTAAAGCCTTTCCTTGACACAGAAAGAAAGGGTTTTTCCCTGACAAGCATCCCTAAGAACAGAGGGGACTTGAGGCTTGGTTCCTGTATCAGATTAACCCTGTACTGCTATGGCTGAAGCATTTTAAGCATGCCCAGAAAACTGCAGATGGCACTTCAGAAATGTACTTTTCGGTCATTCTGTACAAAAAGAAGAGTTTTGGGGAACTGGAGGTAGCTGTGACACCACAGAATCACTTGATCATACTTTTCCAAGAAGTCTTTCTGAGAGCTTTTGCTCCACCATTAACTGTGCCTCAGTGAGTTACTGAGTAGAGCTAAGAGCACTAAAGATTTACAGCAGGAGCACGTCAGGGAAGCCCTGTGTGGCTGGCAAGGGAGACATTTCCTCCAGGATCACATCCCAGCTCCCAAGCCACAAGGCAAAACAAGAAAGTCTCCATTTACAAGGCAACCCACAAAGGCAGCTCTGTGTAATCAATATGCTGAAGCACATGGCAGATAGGAGCAATGCATGGAGATTCGAAATATTAAACTCCTTGTGCAAGACATGGGGAAGTTTCAAATTCCTGATGAGAGGTGACAGGGTAGGGACAGCCCCAAGAGTGTGTGGGGCAGGTGGCTTGGTTAACTCTTCCCTTCACTCTGCTGGACAAGGGGAGATTCCAGTGCCCACATGAGCACAGCTGGAGCCCCAGTGTGCCAGGGCACAGAGCAGCCATTCACCCAGGGAGTCCTTTATTCCTCCTCACATCTGCAGGCAGAGGAGCCAGAGCCTTCCACAGCTTAACAAGCAATTCAAAAATTACTTACTTGGCCCCCTAAGAACTGGGCAAATCTCCCTACTTGTACAAAACAAACCTCATCTGAATACACAAAGGAAGCAGGATAAATAAAGTACAATTAGTGTCAAGACTTGGTGTCTTCATAAAAACCACACAGAGCTCCCCAAGAGCAGAGGATTTCACAGGCAGCTCTGAGCAGCCCTTTTGTAGCTACAACGAGGTGCAGTGCTGGGAGCTGCCACCCACAAACATTTCTGTGCAACCCAGACTGCCCAGAGCAGCTCAAACAAATACCTGGGTTTGATGCTGGAATGGGATCCATTTAGGTTCATGCCATGGGAAATGGAGGCTGGGAACAGAATTACTTCCCACCCTGTCAAGGAGCTCATTCCAGACTTGAGGACCAAAAGGCTCCCATGATGTGAACAGTAGCACCTGCACAACTGAGTTCATGTCTGTCTTGCCCTTTTTCTCTCTTTTAACATGCAAAAGGAACTTCCTTGATGAGAAGCGAGTGCAGCAGGTTCACCAGCAGCCTCAGGGACGTGCCCTCAGAGCTGCATTTTCACCAGCTGCAGGCGACACGATTTCCCTATGCACACAAGTGTTTTGTCTGAGATATTTCCTACATGCCTTGCCATGCCCACAAAGCAGCAGCTCCATCCTGCCAAGTTCCCAAGATCATCCGAAGGGCACTTCTCGGAAAACATCAGCACCAAGTTCCTCCAGCCCAGATTTTCCCAGGATGTTTGTGAAGTCGCTCTGTGTGATATAGACACTTCATGTGACTCTTCCTACACAGACTGGCAAACAGGGACATCCTCGCAGCCCCACAGATCGCTGCAGTCACTGGAAGAGTCTGGTTTAGGTTTTAAATTCAGGTTTCACTTGGGAGGAGGGTGAGCACAACCCCTGAGGTGAAGGAGACGCTGCTGCAGCAGCTCTTACCCAGATTTCCTTTATTGCCACTGCACTGAAAACCTAAGTATTTTCATTTTCCCTACTGTTCCCCACACATAACACAGACCAGCAGGACTCCTGCCCCAGTCACCCCAGTGTCCTTCCTCTGCTCTCCTCAGAACACCATGACCACACACTGGAAAAACCAGAGTGGGAAGGAAAACTCAAACCTGAGACAAACTGACTCCTTGAGATGGAGGGAAATTATAAACCATCTCCAATCTGGTCCACAGATTAAGGAAACTGATTAGGAAAACGTTAACTGTAATCCTCGTGATTAGAGTTCAGAGCACAAAGTACTTCAAATCTCCTCTCGAGCTCTGGGGCAGGCTGAGCCCTGGGCACGTCCTAACCAGCTTCAAAGCCAGGCTCAGCTCTTATTTGCGTAAGAGTTTCTATTTTAGCCCTTCTGTCCCCTTCCCTGCAGTGCTGACAGCAGCAGGCAGGACAAGGGGGGAAGAGAAGCAGGGGATTTTGGGACCAACTCAGACTGTCACTGCAACAAGAGGAGAAGCATGGGAGCAGTGAGGCCACAGAGAGCCTCAGTCACAGAAAGTTTCCCACTACAGAGATGAGATAAATCTGACTCATCTGCTCTGCCAGGGTTTCATACAATGAAGTCCCAGCACTGGCAGGCAGTGGGGAAACAAAAAAACCACCCACTGCCCCACTGACAGCCAGCCTCAGGGGCAGCTTGTGAAGTGGTTTAAAAGCTGTAGCTGCAGCAAATTCTGATTTCTAGTCTTCAGCCATCAACATCACAGAAAAAAGAAAGTGGAATTAGCAAAGGGCAGGGAAATGGCCCTGTCTGGGTGAAAAAGCCTGCTGCCATCTGACAGCTAGTGAAGATCACCTCCGTAGGGGAGGGACCACACTTCATCATCCAAGACACTTATTTCCTGAGCATGACTTATCATGCTGACCTCATCTCCTAAAAATGCTATACATCCATGTCAGATACTGCCACGGCCCCTCCTTAAAGGTGGCACATGAATCTGCCCCAGCAGAGCACAGCCAGAGACAGAAAATAGAACAGGAACACACAGTTCTCTAAGAGCTAAAGAACACAAATCTCTGCCCTGACCCCTCCAAAACACAGAGATGACATAATCAAAGGAATTTTTGCAGAGATTTTTTTTCTTCTACCACCAGATTCGTTTACTTGTGTTATGGTTAATTTACTTGTGTTATACATTGCAAAAGAAATAGTTCAGGCAGCCACCAGTATTTAGACTCCACACTGTGCAGACTTGCTCCAAACAGGTCTGGGCAACAGCTGGAAATGTTGATCCCAGCCAACATCCCAAGCCTACACCTGGTTCTCACAGGAGATCATCTCCAGCAGAACTGAACAGATGGAAAGAATACAGAGCAAGAAGTTCAGCAGGTAAGATCAACAAAGCTGCTGCCCATGATGAAAACTGAGGGGTAACTGGAAGAATTTTTTTTAAAGAGTTTGAAGTGGGAATTTGGAAGCCACATTCAGGCATTATGCATCTCAAAAGATTAGGACATGGACCATGCTAAAGTCCGTGTAAGCTGGAAATTTTTGAAGTTCAGCTGAACATCTTTGAAGACAATTTAGCTTTAGACTCCAACTGTTTGGATCCCACCAGCCTTGTTCCCATAACCCCTGCTCACACTGGGCTGTGACTTGCCTGCCAGCACACGGCAAACTGCCAGCTGTGACAAGCACAAAACATTAAACCCAACACCTGATGTCTGTTGGCTCTCAGGTCTTGTTATTCACAGGGCTTTGGGTGGCCTGGCCAGAATTCAATTTCCCTGCAGGATGCCCAGGAGGTACCTGGAGAGAACAAACACGCTGGGATTTGGGATGCACTGCAGGAGGGACACACTGAAGGAGCAGGGTCAGGGCATGTTCTGCACACACAGGCAGAGTCCAGCCTCCAACGAGAGGAGAGTCTGAAGCCCAAAGCCAGCTCATGGGGAGCCTGGCTGGCTCTGCAGTGCTCTGTCCTTCCCCAGCCCTTGCTCAAACACACCATCCACATGTTCTGCAGAAACCCAGATTTCTATCTCGCCATCACTTTATTGTACATTATTCTGGCAGGTAACCAAACCACCACTGACTTGTCAGCTCAGCCAAGCGAGATTTTATCCTCTGAGATCCCAAAGATCCACATCCTGCAGCAAAGCCTTCCCTTCCTCCTGGCACTGCTATTGGGCTGAAATGCCTTTACTTCTCTGCATTAACAGAGTACAAAGAGGAGGCCTGAGCAGAGGTCACCAACAGTGTGCTGCATCCTCTGCCCCACTCCCAGTTTAGAATAAAGGTCAGTAGGTCTCCTTCCACCCCTGCACATGTATCCTGTCCTCTCTGAGAGCTCAGCCAGCTCCTCCAGCAGCTGCCCAGCAGCTCCTGGCACATCCCTTCAGAGCTGCAAGCTCACTTCTCAAACTCCCACTCCCACTACTTTGTCTGAACTGCTCTTGGTACTGCCTGATGAGCTCTCAAAACAGCCCCTGAGCAAAGGAACAGCCCTGAAGGGCACCTGAACCCCTGCAGGAGCACAGGAGCTCCACCCATCCAGCCCCCAGGGTGAGCAGGGCTCTGCCCTCCGCCTGCAGACCCTGATGTGTCCCACCACACACGGCCCCAGGCTGACCTTCACAGCCCCTGTCCCACCACAGCAGCTCCACAAGGGAGCTGGGAACAGATGTTTTATTATTTATTTATTATTTTATTATTTATTCCCACACACCCTCTTCCCCTCCCTCACCAAGCTCCGCCTCCAACCCCCAAAGTAACAGCTGCTTCATACATTTGAAGTTCTGGAAGGAGCAATAAAAAATGTTTATCCTGAAAGGCCTTGAACCAGCAGCATCCCTCAGGCCACAGCAAAGCCACAAGTCCCACAGCTGCTGCCAGCAGCCAGGAGCAGGGGCTGGGGCTCCCTCTGTGCAGACCAGAGCAGTGCAGGAACCCAGTCCCAGCCTGTCCCAGCCACCCTCCCACTCCAAAAAGCCAAGGAGGATGTGGGTCAGAGGATGTGAAACACATCAGCTCCATTTTGCTGGCATCTCTGCCACAGTCAGGCAATCAGTGGCCAGACATGGGGATAGAAAAGGAAGGCTGGATTTCTACATTTGAAGAAAAACACCACTTGCATCTCAGAGAACAGGGGGTCCGACTGACACCCTCCTTCCTAATAAATTCTTAGCCCTGACTGCACAGACATCCATTGATCCACAGCATTTCCAGACTGTGCTGACCTGCTGTTTATCTCTCCCAGATTCCTGCTGGGCATTAGCAAACAGTTAAACTTTTCCAAGTCCTTGAAGTTTACTAAACACTACTTTCTTGAGTATGGAGCATAATTAGAGACCTTTTAAAAGCAAGGTTTGGACAGGAAGATGCTTAGCACAAGAAGGGCTTGTTCCCCCCAAAAGACACAGGAAGCTGCTCACTAAAACCAGCAGTAGGTTTTGACACCCCAAAAAAGAAAAGGGATTGGTTTTAACTGCAGCTCCCAGCTCATAGGAACAGGAACAGTCTGATTCTGCCCAATTCGGGCCAAAATCAAGTTTCTGAAAACCCCGACACAGCCACAAAACAGAACTCTTGTTTTTGGCTGGTTGCCTTGGAGACACAGAGTGATCTCTTGGGAAGGAACCAAGGAATGCTCCTAATACGAGCTCCTTCCTTTTCAGGCATCAACACTCAGCCTTATTACCCAGAGTAAAAGCCACAAACATCCTCTAGGTCAAGAGTAAACAGAAATCTTTCCATTTGTCCACCATCAGCATCTTCTAGACCCTGGCTACAAAGTCAGACTCTGTGCTCTGAGCAGGAAGGGAACTGAAAGAAAAATGGGTGTTTCTCCCACACCCCATTTAATTTCACCCAGAAACTTGGGTCTTTACTACTTTCCTTCTGCCAGATCTTATTTTCCACAGGGCCCCTATTTGTTTCAGCTTCCTGAGTTCTGCAAATGTAACAGGCAGTTTCTCCTTTGCCTTTTAACATCTCTCCTCTCAGAAACCAAATGTTTACACAAGTTCTCACGTAGGATGACCCCACACAGAGTTCTTAGGGAAGAGCTGTGTGTGCACCTTGCAGTATTTAGCACCTCCTGTGCACAGCAGGGCAGTTAATGCTGTTAAGCTACTAAGAACACGGGCAGAGAAGCTCCATGACCTGCCCAATGTCACACAAATCCACCACTGCCAGACAAAACAGTAGTTAACCAATATCTTAAGATATTTTAGGCTGGGAAAGGTCCTCTGGAGGTCTCTACCCCAAATTCCTGCCTTAAACACGACTGACCTCTCAGTTGCTCAAAGCTTTCCACGGGCAAGTTTCAGACAGCTCCAAGGCTGGACATGCCACAACTTCTTTGGGTTTGCCAAATCAAGAAATAACTCAGTCACTGCATTGTGCTCATCTCCCTCCCTCCTTTCTGTACTGTTAAGGACACCTTCCACTGTGCTCCATTTAATTGGTTTTACTTGAGGATTTGTTCTCCGTGCCCCAACAGCATCCCTTGCTCAGAAAAATCAGCTCAGCTCCATCAGGAGCAGGGCTTACCCACGTGTGGCCATCCCACAAGGCTCCCTCTGTGTCCTCTGCTCCATCCTAAGAGCACCTACATCTGTAATACACTGCATTAATTATTTTCACCATTTATAACACACACCTGGTTTGGTGTAAATCCAATTAACACCCCAAACTGAACCTGAACAGAGCCAAAACAGCTGCAATGAGTGCAAGCCAGCAGGTGTTTAGGCAGCAGAACAGTTCCAGTCTGACCAAGCATTTCCCTGTAGGAGAACAAGGAAAAACTTCAGGAGCACTGAGCAAGAATCAAAACTCCTGCTCATTTTGAGGTGTTCATGCTCCAGACCTGCTCCCTGCATTAGTCACCATCAAATTACCACAGGCTGCATGTGCTTAGGGAGGAATTTGATGTTAAGCCAGGGAAGCAGCACTCCCCACCTCCCTTCAAATGAGATGCACCCTGCTCAAAGGATTTCCTCAAATTAAAATACTCAGCGCCTCAGGCCCCTGTTTGCATTCAGTCCCTCAGTTTTCTGCTTGGATTTGGGTAACGGAAATGTCCAACAACAACTCCCAGCATGGAAAAACAACGTCACATCACAGCCCTAAAAGTCAGGATCTGCCACCTCAGTGTGCTGCTTTCAGAGCCCAACAACTCTTGCCCACTCCTCTTATCACGTCCAGCTGCATTTCACCAAGCCCTATAAAGATTAATTCTCAATTTAGGACCCACAAGGATCTAGGCTACTCTGCAGGAAGTGAGAAAATCTGGTATTCACTCACTCCAAAGGCATTTGGAGCAATCAACATCTCTTGGATCTTCAGAGCTGTAGTTGCACATCCAGAACGAGCAGGTGGTATAATCTTATCAAGGGGAGTTAAGTTCTTGCTGATCTCTTTCTGCCTAATCGAGACCTAATTCTTGAGCCTCTATCAATAGATCACTAATGCGGGGAGGATGCCAATGCCACGCTGCCCAAGTGACCACGGGCAGCTCAACATGTCCAACCCCTCGGACACAGTGAGCAGAGCAGGAGGGCAAGCCCACAGCTGTTCAAACCACGCAGCTCCCCCTGATTTCCTAAATTCCTGAAATTCTTTACTTTCCATTATCATATCTTCAAGAGGGGATGGCGTGCGAGAGGCCCTGCAGTTAACACAGGGCATAGCCCAACCTCAGCTGCTCTGTGGGACAGCACCCAGTGCCCCCTCCCTGAGGGCAAATTCTGTTTAATACACCATGTCCCATCTCCCAGCTGGCGTCCTCAGGTTCCCTTTTAAGTTCCAGGGGACAGTAAAAGCAAATAAGACACTGGGCTTGCAGAGAGCTGCAAACTCTCCGAATACTGGATACCATGAGAAATACTAATCCGTGTCTCTTTCCTCACCATTCTGAGATGTCCTTCGGATCATTGTGCTGGAGTTCCACCTTCCCTCTCCCGTTTTCTACCAGCCCCAAGGCTTCACTTCTGAGTCCCTTCTACCCCCTGCTTCAGCCAGCTCTGAGGGCAGCCTCTGGCTCCCACAAGAGCCAAACACGCTGCCCACATTCCCACCAGAGCCTCATGGAAAGCCAAACCCAAAGCAGCCCAGGGCCTGGCTGCTGAGCACAGAGGTTCCTGGTTACCTTCTTGCGGCGCGAGCCCGTCTTGCTCATGCAGGACCTCTCCAGGGACAGGTACCCCCCGATCACTTCGATCTCGTTCACCGTGGGGTAGCGCTTCTTATGGGATATCCCCACTTGGGGCCCGTCAGCGTTCTCCACGGCTTTGCCTCTTCCTTTGCCGTCCTCCTCCTCCTCCTCTTCCTCCCGCTGCGGCCTTCCGCTGGCATCGGCGAGAGCCTGCAGCCCCGGGGCCACAGGCTTCCTTTTGGGCACAACAGTGAAGGTGCTGCCTCCCCTCTGCTGGGGGGCAGAGTGTGGTCTGTAGAGGGGCACGGAGGAAAACTCCATCTCCAGCTCAGGGCCAGCTCCTCCGGGCTGATCTGCCAAGCTCCCTGTCCTCGCAGCCGGGCCAGCCCTGGGAGAAACCTCCCTGCCGTCCGGCTCCACAATGTCATCGATGTAAGTCACAGGTACCAACGGGTCCAGAGGCGCCGGTGGGGAAGTGATGGGCTCTTCCTGCTCCGGGGCGGAAGCCCTCGGGGGCTCCTTGAGTTCCTTCTCCTCCGAGGGCGGTGGCGGTGGCCCTGGCCTGGCGATCTGGGCCGGCGGCTGAGCCGGGCTGCCCTCCCGGCGGGGCACGAAGACGAAGGAATTGCGCGAATTCAGGCGCAGCTTGGCCAGAGCCTGTGCCTGCAGGTCGTGAGCTGGGATGGCCGCCAAGTCGGGCTTGGGGGCCGGGTGGATTTCGAAGGAGCCCCCAGCCCGGGGGGCTGAGGCGGAGAGCGGACGAGTGGCGCTGGTGGCACTGGGGGCCAGACTGGCACTGGGCAGGGGCGACACGGCCACTTCGGCCTCCTCCGGCTTTGGCCTCCTGGCGTTGGCTCTGGCATGGGAAGGGCTGGTGGATGGCACTGGTGGCCCTTTGGGCGTCGCGGGGCGGCCGGCGGGGACAGCGGCGGGCTCGGGGACGCGGATGCTGGGGATCTGCCCCCGGGGAGTGACCGTGAAGGAGTTGGAGCTGATCTTGTGGAGAAAGCAGTTGGCCTGAGGGGCCGCAGCCTTGGGGGCAGCTGGGACCGCCTGGGGGGCTGCAGCCCGAGGGGGAGCCGGGGTGGGCTGGGGGGCTGCG
>VZRF01006588.1:64215-161407 GCA_013396875.1 Vireo altiloquus
GGGCTCCGGGGCCGCCGGGCAGCGGAAGGTCCCAGGCACGGCGATGTGACCTGAGCCGGTGCCGCATCCCCGGGTCGGGGTCCGGCCGGGCCCCGCCGCCCCCACCGCCCTCCCCTCACACACAGGACACCCCCGGCCCGGGATACGAGCCGTGGTGACGGACACAGAATCCCAAAACGCACACAACACCCTTATTTGCCCATTCCCCCATCCCAGACTGGTGTGCGTGGTGCCAGCCGAGGACGGGAGCGGAAAACGCCTTTCGGGGTCACCCGTGGCATCCTGGCCGCAGTGGCAGGGGGGGGGGGGGGGCGGGNGTGCCTGGGCAGGGGCAGCCCCGGCGGGCAGGGAACCAGCCCCGGACTCTGGAGCAGTGTCTGTGCTACCCGGGCCGACAGAGGAGTGCTTCGGGGAGAACTCTGATGGACACACGTGGAGCTTTCCATGGCACACGGCAGCAGAGCGGGGAAATATATTCCCACTTTTTTCTTTGCTGCCCAGGGAGGTCGTGGAGTCTCCCTCTCTGGACACATCCCAAACCCACCTGGACGCGTTCCTGTGTCACCTGCTCCGGGTTTACCCTGTCTTGGCAGGGAGCTGGACTGGATGATCTCCAGATGTCCCTTCCAACCCCAGCTATTCTGTGATTCAGTGATTCATTGACAGCCACTTGTTGGACGCAAAAGTGCCGCCGCGGCGTTATTTCCAGTCAGCGCCTGTAATCAGCCGCCCGCAGGTGGCTTTGGGAAGTGTGTGCAATCAGAAAACCATCGCTCGGCAGCGCAGCACTTCCCACACCTCCCAGATCCTCGCCTGGGAGACTCGGGGGACACGGCACGCCGTGGCATAAAATAACCTTTGGGCAGGACTCGGGGCGGTCCCGGTGCCGGAGCCGCACCCGGCACGGGCGGCTGCCCCCGCTGCCGAAAGCACAGGTGTGTTTACGGGAACAGCTCCGTGTCCTGCTGATAAGGCTCCTACCTTTGCACTCCCGAGCCACAACAGAGCCATCGCACCCTCTTCAAACGAGAGCTGGAAATTATACTACTGGAAACAGCTTTCATTGCCGAAGCTGCCCGTGCCCAGCTGCGCTGTGTGCCCCGCGGAGCTGCGCTGCTGCCCTCGGGGGAGGAGGCGGCTCCTTGCCTTTCACCTTAAATAACTCCGGGGCGATGTGAGGTTCACACATGACCTGCCGTACTCCCTCAAGCACGGGTCCATCACGCACCATCCCCCTCCAGCCCCCGGCGGGCCGCAGCGGGTGCCCGGGGCTGAGGATGAAGAGCGGGGCAAGCGGGCAGAGACATTTCCCCGCCTCTGGTGACTCATGGCTCAGGCACGTCCAGAGCCAACAATGTGCCTTTGTGCTCGGAGATCTCAATGGATTTCTCTTTCGTGGTCTTGTCTGGTTGGCTTTTGAGCCTGTGTAAAGCCCGTAAATCCTGAAATAATGAATCCCACACAGTTTTGCTGCACCTGGCGCAAAGAAAACGCCTCCCTTTGTGGGCATTGAACCTGACATCTGCTAGTTTCACTGCACGCCCGCCTGCCTTTAGAACAAAACAATAAATCCAGCCATTATTCATCCCCTCCCCTGCCAGTCAGGATTTGAGAGCCTTCTATCATTTCTGTCAACTGCTCCAATCCTCGGCTGAGTCAGTGAAACAGTGTCAAGGGCTGGGCAGTGAGACTTGGCCGGCAAGCAGCGCTCCGGAGCTAATCCCCTGCTCCGCTGTGTTTACACCCGCGGGGAACCCCGGCGGAGTGCCCGGCTGCTGGTGCTAAGAGGCTCCCGGGAATCCCGCTCGTATTTTGGCACAAGAAGGAACGCGCGATTACAAAACGCAGGTGCGATGATGACAGGGGCCAGCGCTGGGATGCTGTGATGGCAAAGTGCCACCGCCGAGCACAGACAGGGGCACGCCTGATGTGGCTGCGGATCTGCAAGAGGACGTGGCAGATACAGCACGACAGAACTGGATGTGACACTGGGGGCTGGATGTGCTGGGACAGCGCCAAGGACAGCCAGGAAATGAGGGGACAGGGAGAGAGCAGGGCCCAGCAGGGATCTGTGTGATCTCCCTAAACTCAGGTCACCTGCACAGCTCCCACTCCAGTTTGTGTCCATCACCCACTGTGTGTAACACAGCACGAAGGGAGAGGGAAAAAACAATAGGGAAAATAATCCCTTGTAACTGGGCTTTTGACTTTGTACCCCATGGTGCTGATTTAAAACCAGGACACGTGGAATGGTTCCAGGATAAAGGATCGAGAATAAAGGATAAAGAATATCAAGACTACCTTTCTGGCCACCAGGCCCTCCAGGCACCAGCAGTGCCACAAGGCTGTGCAGTGGGTGGTAAGGGATTAGAAGTGATTTCTGTCATCTGTCACACAGCTGGGATGGATGTGCCATGTGCCACGTCACTGTGGTGGGAGAATGTCCCCAAAAGGGGAGGATGGAGAAATGGAGGCTGAGAGATCCCAGGGCTGAAGAGAAATGGCTCAAATGGCAGAGCTGTCCAGCCTGTTTCTCTTTGTGCCGAGGGGCTGCAGTTACCACATTTATCAGAAGATGAACCTGCAGGTGACTGTCAGCATTGGAGATAAGGGGAAAATTGCAGCTGGGAGTTCAATCCAGGGCTGCTCCCTTTGGCAATTCAGTCAAACAGGCCCGTGGGAGAGAAAGTGGTTTATCAGAATTCATTCATTGCCTTCTGCCCTCCCGGGGCCGTGCTGTGTTTTTGAGCCAGTCTGTTTTCCCCAGGGGCTTACCAGGCCTTTAACCTCCCTTGGATTTCTCCAGGGCTCTGTTTGTGTGTCGGGGAGGGTGCTCAGGGATTAGCCTTCCTCCCAGGAAGAGGCACAATCTCTAAAGCACTGTAAAATCCCTTAGCACCCCATGCTCACTAAGCCGCAGATGCTGTTGCAACCTGAATCCCTCTGTGCTATCCCTGTCCTATCCCCATGACCGGATTTGTGGCTCTCAGATGGACCCTTGTTTAAATTATCAGGGTTTTTTGCTTTCCTCCCCTTTTAGCTGCACCTGAGACCCTTGGCCCTCTGGAGCTCTGCTCCTGTGTGTTCAGCTGCTGCCATTCAGAGGTGCCTGGTGCCTGTAGGTCCCTCACCTGCACCACAGGTTCATCACACATCATTTCCCTCACACAGCATCTGCCAAGTGCCATTTCCTGGGTTTATAAACTCAGACAGAGAACAAAAACAAAGAAACCAAACAAGAAAAAACCTGCTTTCCCAGAAATGTCTCTTTTTATTAAATCACATCTTTAGCCCTAGAAGCATTCGTGTACCCGAGGCCTGGTTATCCCACCCAAAGAAGCAGAGCCCCAGAGAAACCCGAGGCAGCAGAGATGGCAGAGGGCTCCTGAGCGAGGCAGGGCTGGCCCCGTGCCTGGAGAGCAGCAGCAGCAGCAGGCAGAAAGCACAGCGAGAGCACTGGGCTCACTGTATCCTCCTCGCTTTCCCAGGAGCCAACCTGCTGCTCCAGGGCCCACCGAGACCTCAGAGATCACAGTCTTTGTCTTCAAAACTCTCCGTTAACCTCAAGACTATTTTGGCCCCAAACCATCACATCCCAGGCTGGGCTCTCTAACACCAGGGCTTTCCTGGACCCAGCATTTCCAGCTCCTTATGCCCCTGCTGTGCCTTCAGCTTCCTGCTGAGATGGGAGAGCAAGGAGGGCTCTGAGCACTCGGATAAGTCTGTGTGGACCAGCACGGAACAGCAGGATGGCTGCAGCCACACTGCCCTGCAGTCGAGCTGGATTTGGGAAAGGAGCAGGACACTGGCAGCTCCCTCTGAACTCCTCAGAGAGCAGAGGCAGGATCAGCAGGTTTATCTTCACAAGATTTGTCAACTGATCAATTCCACTTCAGTAATCTGGTGTTCCCTTCATTATTTTGATAACATTGCTTCTTTTTCTCATTTGGGTGAAATAAACTTGCTCAGTCATCTCAGAGTTTGGGGGCATTCCTGGACATAACCTCTCCTTCTCCACATTTACCAGACACGTTTTCACTGTTTCCTTTTCCACTTGCTACTCAGACACTGACTTTTCAGAAAGCTGCTGATGTTCCCTCACTCTGCAGAAGCAAAGGGAGCTGGAAATGAAAACTGGTGCCTGAGCTCCGAGGGGAAAAAGATCCCAGAAGGGCGCTGGCTCCAAGCCCTTGAAAGCTCAGGTTGTGTTGTTGCTTGGTATCACAACTGAAGTCACCCCAGTTCCAGGAATAGTGTTATTAAAGAACAACAGGAAATACACAGCAGAGCAGCTACAGCCCATTCAGGACAGTCGGGTACGACTCCAGCCTGGTTCCCTGGGATGGTGAACACCAAACCCACTTGGTTCCTTCAGCCACCCCCACCTCAATGCCAGCAAAGCCAGGTCTGAGCACAGGGGCACAGAGGGGAGCAGGATCCCTGCTCAGGGGCCTCACTTGGCTGTGTTTATCTGTGAGGCTTTTAGGGCATTTCAAAGGTAAGGGCAAAGATCCCTGTCCTTGAATTCCCAGCTCTGCACCAGCTCCACCTTTACAGCACCTTGTAGGTGGGTCTGTATCACTACAATGGAGAACTAGCACTAAAAATACAAATTAAAAACCAATTATCACCCCCTGCTTTTCACTGAAGCTTTCTGAAGCCCCTCAATGCACATCTGAGCTGGTCCTGAGCCAGAGACCAGGGGATGGTGGCAGTGACCAGTGCCTGGTCCAGTGACCAGCCCACAGCCTCAGCAGCAGCTGCAGCTCAGTTATTCAGGTGAGAAACATTCCCCAGGTACAACCCAACACATCCCCGCGGACCCTGGGAGGAGAGTGGGGAGCAGGGCAGGGGCTGTGCCTAAGGAACACAGGAAAAAGCACAGGAGGGGCCACCCTGGGCCACGGGACCAGCACCTGGGGACACAGGACCAACAGTGGCCTCAGTGGGTGCTTGGGGGTCTCTCTCTCAGCTCAGCAGTGCAGAGAGGCTCCTCCTGCTAAAGGTTTATAGGCCACTCCTGCTGGGACTATCACCAGGCCACCAGGATGCTGAGATAAGGAAGGGAGATTGGAATGCCCAATAAACTGAGTAATTGTCCCCATTCTTGGAATATAGGGCAACAATCTGTGATGGGTCTTACCTGTCCTTACCTATGTCACTTTTATGGGTACTTTAAAAGCAATACAATACTGGGAAAAATTATTAGGTTGCATTAGTTCTTTAATATTTACTAAACATTTATGGAAAGAAGCAATGTAGTTTCTCTTCAGACGGATTCTTTACATTTAATGTCCACAACGTTTATTCCTTTCAGTCTTTACATTTCTCACACCGACTGGCAGTAAACTGGGCTGAAGTTATTTCTGAACCAAAGCTGCTGCTGGTTCCTGGTGCTCTCTGACAGCTCATGCACTGCCCCAGGAAGAGGTTCTCTTACTGTGAACTGTGCCATGACACAGCAGGATCTGGGAATAACAATGATCCCAATCAAGGTCATGGCCATGAAACCACCCATTTACTTCCCCGGCTCCCAGAGAGGAGATCATTAACAGGCTGACTCGCCAGTAACAGTTTCCAGTTGACTTTGGCTTGTGTTTCCAGAATGAGAATTAAAAAACACTTCCATGGAAGATGCAGGAAGCCAGGGATATGCTGGGGGAAGTGGGACAAAATACAGGATCACAAACAAGTCTTTACAGATGACGTGGAAAATGAAATCACCACTCAATATCCTTTGGGAGGACACTAGGATCCTCAGGAAGGGATGTCCCCAGCTCCAGAGACTGGCACAGCAAAACCCAGAGCACAGAGCAACTCAGCTCGACCTGAGCTGAGCTTTACCTGAGCCCACCTGGCAGTGGTCCCCCGAGGGGGAGGACACAGCCCAGCACATCCCTGGTGGAGGGTTCTGACAGCAGGTGCCAACTGGAAGGGCCCTGGAAGCATTTTCTCACTCATACAGTAATTAATGTATCTTAGCCTGGACTAAGACATTAATAATATCCAAGTGTGACTCAAACTGGCTTGTGAGGGGCTGAATGTTTACACTCAGACCAAGAGAGCAGAGCGAGCCTGTCATTCCACCTCCAGTGGGATAAAGGATGGGGCTGGGATTAAGGACATGCTCCCATCCCCAGATCCTGCCAGGCTGGCTGTTTAAAACTGCATTTTCCATGCTTTCAGCCAACACCACTTGTGCTGCTGAGGGTGCCGAGCAGCCCTGCCAGCAGAGCCTGGGAACAGGAACTCCCAGGCACAGGTCAGCAAGGCAGGAGCAGCAGGAGCTGTTTGTGGGGTGGCTCCGTGCCAGGATCCGGAGCTGGACACCACATCCCTGCCTCACACTGCCCTGCACACAGAGCATCCCCCCAGAGCTCGGGGCAGAGCACGTGGGCACACCACTGGAAGCAGGAACCCTGTGCTGAGCTCCAGGCAGCAAGTCCAGGCTGAGGAATGAAGAAGAAATTCCTTCCCAGAGTTTCCTGCACAGAGGCCAAGCCCCTCCACGGGCTCAGGGGGGTCCAGAGGTGGGAGCAGTGGGATCCCACAGAGAGTCCTCACAGGGGCAGGATGAGCTGGCTGGGTGCCTTCTGCAGGCAGAGGTTTTGCTGGAGCTACAAGGATTTTTCTGCTTTTGTTTTTTTAACACAGGAAGGGATTATCTGGGAATTCGTGTTTCCCACTCCAGGCCTGGAGGTCAGCTGCAAAGGGAAGCTGGTGGCTGCAGCATGAGCAGAGGTGCAAAAAGCTTTATCTGTATCTACTATTTATACATCCCATGGGTAACTTTAATTTTCTTCTTCCCTTTCCAGCCAAACAAGAGGAAAAGAGAAAAGCCTCTCTGAAAAGAGAGCCTCTCTGAAAAGCCTCTCATTGAGTGAACAGAGGGAAGATCCACAGAGCCAGTGATGCCTCAGGCCTCTCCAGCTGAGTGAACATTCCCTGCAGGCACCAGAGAACATCCTCAGGGCCACTCCCAGCACGTGAGCCAGGCTGAGGAGCAGGGCTGGGACAGCTGCTGCCCTTCCTGCCACCCTCCTCTCCCGGAGGTGACACTGCCAGCCCAGGCCAGAACACATTTATCACATTGAACAGGGTGATAACACATTTATCCAGGCAAGGGCTGGAGGTCACATCCAACACCACCTCCAGCAAGGGCAGCACAAACCCCGACCCGTGCCTGGTGAACAGCCAGGGCTGGCACCCAAGCAGGGCTTGATCTGCTTCTCTTCAAGTGAACCAGGTGTCCCCAGGCTCCTGCCCCTGCTAAGGGCAATTCAGAGCACACAAGAGCAGCAGCAGCAGTTCCCTGGTGGGGCAGGGCAGTGGGGATGGAGCTGCAGCTGCTCACCCCTCGCCCAGCCCAGTCACACGGAACTGCTGCAGGCACAGCACAGAACTGGTTTCAGACACACCCCGAGAGCAGGGTGGTGAGAGCTGAAGGAGCAGGCAGGAGTGGAATGAGAGATTGTCCTGTGTGCCCACAGCCACAGCTGCCCTGGGCAGGGCACTGCAGGGAGCCCCAGAACCTCGGGGGGATGCTGCAGGGGCACAGGGAGCTGAGCCCACGGATGCTGCAGGGGCACAGGGAGCTGAGCCCATGGATGCTGCAGGGGCACAGGGAGCTGAGCCTGTGGATGCTGCCCTGGAACTCCCAGGAGATGCTGCAGGGGCACAGAGAGCTGAGCCTGTGGATGCTGCAGGGGCACAGGGAGCTGAGCCTGTGGATGCTGCCCTGGAACTCCCAGGAGATGCTGCAGGGGCACAGGGGGTGAGGAACACACTGGGCCACAGAGCTGTCCTGGCTGGGAACATGCTGGGCTCATCCTTTACAGGCTGGTCTGACTGAGGAAGTTCCAGGCTCTATTTTAACCTCTGAAGTTTAAATAATTACAAGTTTTATTTTCCTCTGCTGACCCCTTCCTTTCCCAGCAGCCACCCGAAAAACTCCACCCGTGAAAATAGGGAATCAAAAGTGTTTTCCTCTGTCACCAGAGGTTAACTCCAAGGATGCTGCCACACACAGGACATCAAACATCACAATTCCAGTCCCAGCTCTGAGAGAATTTCATCTCTTTAGGCAAATGAATGCTACAAAGGAAAAATTATGTTCATGTCATAAACACCACAAGCTATGAGGAATATAGATCTTTGGAGGGAAATGCATTCATCATTGTCATTATCCCATAAACTGCACCAGGAGAACAGTCCATAGTGTCCATTCCAACACACACCTTCCCACAGGAATCACTGTACAATCTACCTTCTACTTTGCACCCCAAGTACTACAAGTGGTCAGTGAGGATATACATAGTTCTACAGAGAAATCACTCAAGTGGATACATAAATGGGCCCTTTGGGGGTTAAATAAGATTTTCAATAGTTCCACAATGCTACATTCATGCTACCAAGTTCACTGAATTGGGATTTGAGAAAGAGGAAGGAAGAACAGTTTGCCTGTCTCCAGTTAGGAGGTGAAAGGGTCAGAAAGGGAGAGAGTTTTGTGTCAGCATTTTAATCCTCCCACAACCATTTCCTTCTCCAGATAATGTGACTTTGTGCTTTCCTTGCACCTCTGGCTCCCACCTCTCACCGCAGAGCTGGTGGGAGCTCCAATGTTAAACAGTAATTGGTATAAATTTGGGGTTTTTTTTTCCTATCTGGTATTTTCTTCCAAAAGCTATAGACTGGTGCCTGTTCTCCCCTTCACTCTAAGTCTGGCAAACCTGACTGAGTCCAGGGAGGAGCTGTGGCTACCAAAGCTCCCAACCAGGGGGAGGCAACAGCCCACACCTGTCTGCGTGGCTTTTGGTGACTCTAAACCATCTCTCTCCACCTATTCCTCTCCTTACTGTATGTACATTATTTCTTCAAAAGTTTTGCTATGAAACTGCTCTAAATGTAAAGGGTTCAGCAGTTCTAGCCAGGGGCCTGCTCCCCAAAATTACAACCACAGGTATGGCACAGGGGAAGGAGGACTCTACAGATCAGAACACCTAGTTCTCTTTGTAAGTAGTTAAAAGAAGATTTGTACATGTATTTTCCTTCACTTCACAATCAACAAATTTTAGATACCAGGAAATCAGGAAAATAAGGTAATCTTTCCCTGTTACTTCCTTTGCTTGTGAAAGAAATAACTTGTGTCACCTCCCAGAATTGCCAGTGACCTACACAGACTCTAAGTACTATTTGTCCTCTGAAAGGACAGCAGAATGTGAAAAAAGCCCCATTCCCAAAACCGAAAAAGCACCCCCTGACCTAACCAAACAAAAAAGAAATAGATTCCAAAAAGGTACCATCAAATCCCAAGCACAGACCTGGGCCCTCAGGCTGCTCTGACAGAGCTGGGGGTTTTCTCTGTCCTGCAGGGGAAGGGCTGAGCAGCTCAGACCAAGAAGCAGGTCCTGGAGCAGGGGACAGGGGTGGCTTCTGCACAAACACCTGGCAATTGAGTGAACAGAGGGAAGAGTCAAACTCATGCTCCAAGGCCGTGCTGTGTCCCTCCAGAAACATCTCTGCCAAATGCCTCAGTGCTCCCCACACGAGAGGAGAGCTCCTCTCCCAACACACAGCAAAACACCGGCATGGACAATTAATTACCATGGCTATTAATTTCTAATTCATTTTTTATACCAAAGCGAGCCTGACCGAGGCTTCCCAGCCAGGTCCCGTGTTTCTAACCTAAAAGTATCTCAGCAAAACTAAAGTCCCATAGTTTTGCAAGCAGCAAAATAGAAAGTAATGAAGTTGTGGCTAACTGGAGGAGAACTATACATTCGTGAGAGCAGGTACAGGTAGTGCAGCACAGCTACTCTGAAAGGAACGAACCAAACCAATGCAGCAGACATGCAGGGTCTGCCCACTTATGTTAAAACCATGTTTGCTGGTGATTAAATGTGTCTACAGAAGATATATTACCATTCTGAATATATTTTCAAGCAGACTGAAAATACCTCATCTATTGGTTATGGTGTGTTATTTTTAACTAATTAAATATCGGGAGGGATTTTACCTCCTCCCTCGCTATAAAAATTGCACTTATTTTCTATTAAACAAAACAAACAAACAAAAAAGAAGATTTCAATTCTATATCCCAGTATATATTCACATGGAAATGGGATCATCTTGCTCTAAGCTTGCAGGAGTAGGTGTAGCAGTCCTTGCTCTCCAGAACTCCCAGCACAGAAGGTGCCACCAGGACAACTCCCTGCTCCCTCTGTGCTCCGGTGACTTCTTCACTGTAGTGCACGGGTTAATTGGGTTTGTGTTTTTTTTCGTAAGAAAACCTGAGCTTCAAAAGTCTTTAAAAGGACCTGGAATCAAATCTGGCCCATTCTGACCCAAAACAGCTCAGTTCTGCCAGGAACTCCATCCTGTCCTCGTTTCACACAGCTCCTCCTGAGGCCCCACGGCTCGGACTGAGGCCAGCGAGGTGTCACTGTCACCTCCTTCCCTCCAGTCTCTCTTGGCCCAGGAGACTTCTCCTCCCGACACTTCCGAGGGCTCCTCCTTCCCTCCCTTTAGCACTGCTGCCTCCTGTAGGGCTGTGAAGGGCTCCCTGTGCCAATAAAAAAGTCTCTCTGCAATAAAGCATGACTTCTTGGACACTGGTGATGAGCTTCCTCTTGCAAAGTCTTCTCCAGCTCATAAAATGTCATCGTAATCCAATAGCTTGGAGTGCTGGCGTGTCTTCCAGAGGCGGTAAAGGCGGAAGTCAAAGTAAGTCTCAATCATTTGCTTACCTGGAAGTGAAGCAAGGCAGAGGAGTCACACCCTGGAGCACGAGGGAAGGAGACAGAGCACAGCAGCACAAACCCCCAGGAGCCAGCCAGGGCAGAACGCTGACACTGGGCACGTGGAGAGGCCCACGAGCACCAAACGTCTCTTTAGATCCCCTCAACCATGAACAGCTCCCTGTAATCCCTTGGCAGGGTTTGCCCCCGGGGGCAGGAACCCAGCACAAAGTCTGTCTCCAGACTTTGACCTCTCTGCTCTGAGTGCTGAGGGGAGCTGAAGAGGATCAGCCATAGCCTGCATGAGGCACGGAGACTTCAGAGGCTACAAACCAAGAGTTAACTCCCTGTAAAGAAACACTAAAAATAATTAACATGGAAAATTCAATTTAAAAAATAGGTATTTTTTAAAACGACCAGGTCATCTCTGCCCTGCTCCTGTCTGTGCTCCCAGCACACATCAATGCCAGCTGTGCCCTCCAGCCCCCATGACTGAAGGAGGTCTCACAGGCAGCCACAGAGTGAAGGCCAGGAAATGCATTTGAAAACACAAGGGCAAACAACCCTGCACTCAGACAGGGCTCAAGGAGGGGATTTTCACTTGTGAGGCCTGATTAAGATTAGTTTTAGATGACTTTGCAGAGGATTATGAGGGTACACTCTTAGTGCGTGCCAGACTGATCAAGGGGATAAATTCAGACATATTCTTCAGCCCAGCCTCCTGAAAGCTCAGCTGCTTAGTGCCTGCACACAGAAGCCACTGCCTGGCCTGCTGAGCTGCCCACAAACCTGGGAATTTCCCTGCAAGCTGCTCCTGGACACATTGGCTGTTAGATCCATGCAGGCACTGTGTGCAGCAGAACTCACCAGGCACAGGGAACTGCACAGCCTGGGCTAGGGGGAGGTGTCCCTGCCCAGGGAGAGGTGCAAGTGGAGGATCCTTCAGGTCCTTTCCAACCCAAACCAGTCTGGGACTTGGTGATTCTGTGAACTCTGTGATTCTGTGAACTCTGCCCAGCACCAATGTGCTCAACTCCTGCACATTCCTGAGGGTGAAGGGAGGTAAGAAAAACCCAGCAGTGCTGAGGCCAGTGCTGTGAGCAGCAGGGAAGTGCCCACAGCTGAATCCTGCATGGTTTTACCTGCCAAGGACTCCAGCAAAGATAAAAGAACACAGGCAAATTCAGAATCTGTCACTTGTGATCACTGACATTGATCAGAGACCAGGAAAAATCCTGAAGCTCCTTGAAATCTCTTGAGCTACAGGAAAAAAAGGGAAAAGGGCCAGCAGACTGAGCTGTAGAATGGCTTTGATGGGCCATATCCCAGTTGCTTGTTGACAAAGTTCACTTGGTGCCAGTGGTCTGAGCTCTGGAGAAGAGACCCCAGCACAGCTGGTTACAGAAAGGCTTCTGCTCCAAGTGCATTTCCCCCACAGACTCCTCACGTCCTAATAATGACAGATTCTCCTACACTCAGCCTGGAAAGCTGCCTCCTTTGCACTGCCAGGATCCTGGGAGAGGCCTCTGCAGCCTCAGGCACAACAAGCAGGGCATTTGAAATGTGAACACATGCAGGAACTGCAAGGGGAAAACCAGGGGCAGCAGCTGAACCACACAGGCAAAACAAAGACCATGGCAGGACCTAAGGGAGACAAAATTGCTTTTTTAGGAAGATGCTCCCTGAAGGAGGCAGACTGGTTAGCAAGGGATGTGTCTTTGTACAGGAAATAAATTACCTTGAGCTGATAGTTCAAGTGGAGACTCAAAGGCAACCCTATAAGGATTCATTAAGTTTTTCAGATTCTGAAATAGCTAAAAGGAAAAAAACATCAGAGTTAGCAGCTGAAAACAATGACTCCTGAGGACTCAGAATTGCTCATGTTTGTTCCCTCCCTCTAGAAAACCTTCCATCCATGTCCTTTAAAACATCTATCTCAGCAGTAAATAAATAAATCAAGTCTGAACAACTCTTCTCCTCAAAGGTTTCAGTTCTTTGTCCTGTATGTCACTGATCCTACCTCCCATGATGCCTTAGGTTTTAACTTTTCTATGTTCCCAGCCCTGCAGTGCCCAGTGTAACTCTGCAGCTCCCTGGAGCTCGTTCAGTGCTGTTCTCTCATGCTCACACTGACATAACAAAGCCTCTCCAGCTCGCTCTCCAAGCACACCCAGACCCTCCTGGGCCCAACAACTGCAAACCTTCATCTTGGGGAGAGGGGGGCAAGCTTGGGCAAATTCCATCCTTGCCTGGCTTCTGCTTGGGGAATTGATGCTGATATCAAAGTGGGAAGAACTCGGGAGCTGGCATTGTCCATTTTGGGATGCACTGAGGCAGGAGCCTCTGGAGCCCAGAGTGTGACCTCTGAAGGCCTTTCAAATAAATCTCTCCTT
The DNA here is from genome assembly GCA_013396875.1 of Vireo altiloquus. Classification (NCBI taxonomy): domain Eukaryota; kingdom Metazoa; phylum Chordata; class Aves; order Passeriformes; family Vireonidae; genus Vireo; species Vireo altiloquus. Next base: position 77,345 of record VZRF01006588.1, read on the forward strand.
TATTCCTGTCTAGTCTCTGTTTCTAGGAGCCATTTAAGGTATCACCCCTGCCCCCTGGGAAGGCACAGTGCAGAGGGTGGCTGTCCCACCCACACCCCCCATAGGACTGCACATTCCCACCCAGCAGAAGAGGCAGCTTTAGAGCTCCCAGTGTGGCTCTGGCCTCCCTGGGCCCAGCAGACATTCCAGGGGTGACCCACAAGCTCCTACCTTCTCCCCATTGGGGTTTCCAAGAACATAGCAGCCCATGATGTGGATGATATTTGGTTCAGGATTGACTTTACTCATCAGTCGGCTCAACCTCTTCCAGAAGCTGGAAAAAACAGAACACATCATTAAAAAAAAAATCTCTGTCCTTGTAGGCATGATTAATGCCAAGCATGTGAGCACATAGCACTCAGACAGGGCCCAAGGTTTGTAGCCTGGGCAGGAAACTGCTCAGGAAGAGCCACTGGATCTCAGACAAGGAAGAACAGGGGCAGAGCCAGGGCCTGAGGAGCAGGTCTGAGCCATGTGGTAGAGAAGGAGGAGCAGCCCATCGAGCCAAGGGAGCTCCAAGGGGAGGAGAAGGGAGCAAGGTCCCCCAGGAGTGCTGCTCAGTTTTACTGAGCATCCCCTCCAGCTTTCCTCTCTCCCATCTCTATCAGCAACTGCCCTTTCTGAACACGAGGGTTATCAGTGCACTGGTTCATTTCCAGGGCATGAAGTCAGCAGGGAACAGCTGGAGAGATTGTTCTGAGCGAGACAACACAGGCAGCTCCATGCCAGCCTGTGCTTGGTGCTGCTCACAGTCACACCCACTTGGCGTGTGGTGACTGTGAGCAGGCCCGAGGGATGTGAAACCTGACCCCCTTCCCTGGGCAGAGGGTTGAAGCAGACTTTTGGGGGGCTCTAAAGCCCAGAAATTCCTCCATGAATGCTCCAACCACACTGCAGCCTCAGCTTTCCTCAGCCCTGCCTCCCAGGGACACACAAGCTGCATGGAGACTTCCAAGCTCCCAAACTCTGCTGTGTGTTCACAGCTTCCTGCACTTCCCTGATTTATGGGCTTGGGAGCAGCTATGCCTGGGATGTGTTCAGAATTGTGGACGTGCCGGAGAATTCCACAGCCAGTGTTTGTGCCAGAGCATGAGATCGCTGAGCAGATGTTGATTTTAATACTCAGTTCTCATGCCAACAAAAAGTTGTGTAGGAACAGGTTGGTGTACATCCTCTCCCCCACAGCCAGGCACTGGTAGCCAAGCAAGTCTGAGCCAGCACAAGTGAGTAGGCAGCAGAACAGGCAAAGCTTTACTCTCTGCAAGGAGCAGCAAAATTGCTCAGCACTCCCAGCTGAAGGCTGGCAGGTTAGTGAAAAGCCTCCTCAGTCACAGGCTGGACTTTGAGCAGGCTTTGCAGAGACAAATTCCATTTCCCCCTGGCCAGAGGCAGCTGTGGGGGAACACTCTGGATTTCTGCCACAGTCACCAGCTTAGCAATGGTGTTGCAGCACCAGAGGCTCGAGGTGCATGTTGTGGTTTCTGGTCAGCAAAGCTTTTATTAGTAGAAAAAATATCTGGTTTTCTCCTCTCTTGACAGTCTCTATCCACAGAGACACAGAAGTATAACAGACAGAAGCATAAACAGACAGAAGTATAAATCTCCTGGTGACAGGGCAGCAGCACTCCAGGGACGAGCTCAGCTCTGTCACCTTTGCTGTCACCCCTGAATGAGCTGTGAGCTGCTATTCAGTGCCTCCTCATCCCCAAGCCACCCCAGCTCTCTTCACTTCTCCTGCTGCACCACGTGCTGCAAACATTGAGCAAACCCAGCAGAAAAGTGCCATGCAAGCCCAGAACACAACACAGCCACTCACAGGATCAGATCTTCCTCCTTCTCCACTTTGGCGAAAGTGGCGACTTTGTTCTTTAACAAGTACAAGTGCCCGGGGCCTCCCTGCAAGAGACAGACAGACAGACAGATGGAAACCCTTCTGCACAAGGGGAGGGAACAACCCCTGGATGCGTTTCCTGTCCTGCCCAGCCATTCCCAGAAGTGCCACAAGGGAGCACACCGCGGACAGGCACACAGGCAGTGTGCTGGGGGTCGGACTCTCTGGTTTTTGCTGTTCTGTGCCCACATCACTCTAGAAAGGCACGATAATAGATAAAAAACGCCTCTGTGGGTGGCTGGAGAGTAATAGGGAAAGATAAGAAAGTCCTTGTCACTTGGGGATGCTGGGGGTGGGCAGAGGAGGAGCTGAGCACAGCAGGAATAACCAGGCAAGGGTTGGCACTGCAGAGGAACTGGAGCTGGGCAGCAGGAGGCATGAACAGATGGACACAGCACCAGGAACATTCAAAGTCACAATCTCCAGGTCAGTGTGCAGCAAAGCTGCTCCTCTGCAGCACTGGGCACAAGAAGGGAATTTGAATTTTTTGGATCACCTCCCTCACTTCTCACGGCGCAGCTGCCCGGGAAGTCCAGAGCTGACCACCAGGAGGAACAGCAAACTTCGGGAGGGAATCCCCAGCAACCCCCAGACCCAGCCTGGACTGTCCCAGCCACAGCTCCACCCTGACCCTTCTGCATCCTCTGACCTCCAGCTCCCAGCTGAGCCATCTGCCAGGCTGGCCCACCACACACACCCCTGTCACTGTCACACTGAAGCTGGATGGAAATCACAACTATGACACTGCAAGTGCTTGTTCCTGTCTCTGGAATCCTTTCTAGGTCTGTGCTGATGCTGCTTTGCCTGGAGTTCCTTGAGAGAATCAGCCCAGCTCTCGATTTGGCCCTACCAAATCAAATTTCATTTCCTGCTGTCACAGCAACTTGAGTCTGCTCTGTGTCTGGGAAAGGGGAAGTGAAAGCTGTGCCTTGGCAGTGACTTTAATGGAAGCTGACTTTGGAAAATTGGTTCCTCTGTGTCACTTACCCCGCAGAAAAAGACAAATTTGTAACAAATCACCCAAGTGTTTAACAACATTCATGTACCTGGCAAAATATCAGCATCTTCCAGATTTTGCAGCCTTTCCGATAAATGTTAAGTTTCTTCTCTATTTCCTCTGTAAAAAAAAACCAAAAAAAACCAAACTCATGTTGGAAAAGATGAACCATGAACAAAGTGCAAAATTAATGTTATTTTTTTACACTTTAGCCCTGAGGGCAGGAAGCTGAGCTGGCAGGGGTGCTCAGTACATGCCATGGATGCCGTGGGGAGCAGGAAATCCCAGTGTGTCACAGGCCAGAGAAGGGGTGGGACAGCACCAGACACTGTAGTGAGCTCTGTAGTGAGCACAGCTCTGGAGCAGCCCCAGCCCGCTAAGCCCTCTGTCACTGCCCTGTGCCTCAGTTTCCTTGCCACAAACAAGGAGATTGGCATAGAAAACAGGCCACAGAAGTGAAGGTTCATTACAGCAGCACAGCCAAGAGCAGCTGACTGACTGTCAGGGGTCACTGGGGTGACAAAAACACCTCTGTGAGAGGCAGCTGAGGCACAGGGCAGCTGAGTGACAAATATCAATGGTTCCACTTGCAATGGGCAGGAGGTAAGAGAAGGAGGAAACACTCACCCAGGATGTCATCAAAGGTGGCGTGTTCATGGTCCTGGAAACCAAGGCAGAAGACATATGAAGGTTCACTGTCACTACTCCAGCTAATATTCACACAGTCCCATTCCCAGGGTGCTCTAAGAGCACAGTTACACCAACTGATGGCTGCTGGTCACAGCAGCAGTAACCCCCACCCTAAATCAAGTTTCAGCACAGAAGCTGAAGACAGAACAGTCCATGAAGATCAAATCCACCCAAAGGCTTGAAGCTGAAGCCTGCAGACACACCCAAAACACAAACTGTCCCTCAGATGTAGTCAACATCAGCAATACCTATTTCCCTCCTGGCCCGAGTTTTGCAGCCAGCCTCTGGCTTTACCCCTGTCCAAGCTGGCTGACAAACAGCTGCACTCCCAACACAGCTGCCTCTGCCACAGCAGGGCCTTCAGGACAACTGAACAACTCTCCAAGGAAGAGAGGCAAGAGCAGCAGGGCTAAACCCCAGCAGCACTGCCTGCTGCACACTGACACTGGCCTGGCTGGGCTCTCAGTCCCACCTCTCCTCGCAAATTAAGTGATTGGGAAAAAGAAACCCAAAAAGATTCCTCACTGCTGTTTTGGACACCTGCTCAGGCCAGACTCCCAGTGAAAAGCCACAGGTAAATTAAGGACTGACAGGGGTGCCCCACTGCACGCAGGGTGATGGGGTTGGTGGCTCCCTGCCGAGCTCCAAGCTCCTGCTTATCCCAAGGACGAGCGTAAGGAGGAGCTCTAAGCCTGGCAACGCCTGCCCTGCCTCCCCTTGATAATCCTCCCACGCAGCTTGGCTGGGCCTACAGAGCCCAGAGTCCTCGTGTGCCACTTCCACCCCACCTGACTGTTCCACCTGAGCCCCCATAAAGCTACCCCGGACCCCAAAACTGGGTTCAATGCACCCCCAGCCCCTTTCTGCCCCTTTTCCAAATCACATCAGTGTTTTGGAGTCACCCTAACAGGAACCAGGGAAATAAAAAACTCTCTATATGATTCCTGTTCTCAAGCACAGCCAGAGTGATTTACTTACATAGAGGATGGGGATGATGGAGGGGTCGTCCCTGCGGATAATTGTGGGGACATACTCAGCTTTGGGCACCTTGGAAGAAATGAGCTGCAAAGGGGAAAAAAGGGTGCAACAGCATGAGGAGAAGGCAGGAGAGTCTGGACAGAAGCACAAAGGCTATAAAATAGTGGCTTGCTCAGCTGTTCTCAGGTGTTACTCGAAGTGATGCCTCAGGTTTTAACATTTCTCTGTTCCCAGCCCTGCCCTGCCCAGTGTAACTCTGCAGTTCCCTGGAGCTCGTTCAGTGCTGTTCTCTCATGCTCACACTGACATAACAAAGCCTCTCCAGCTCGCTCTCCAAGGACACCCAGACCCTCCTGGGCCCAACAACTGCAAACCTTCATCTTGGGGACAGGGGGGCAAGCTTGGGCAAATTCCATCCTTGCCTGGCTTCTGCTTGGGGAATTGATGCTGATATCAAAGTGGGAAGAACTCGGGAGCTGTCATTGTCCATTTTGGGATGCACTGAGGCAGGAGCCTCTGGAGCCCAGAGTGTGACCTCTGAAGGCCTTTCCAGTCAATCCCTCCTTTATTCCTTTATTCCTGTCTAGTCTCTGCTTCTAGAGAGCCATTTAAGGCATCAGAGGTAGCAGCTAACCCAGTCTATCCACAGCCCAATGGAAGGTGTTCCAGCCCAGAGCACTCCAAGTACCCCTGAGTGTCACCATCTCCTTGATCCCCAACACGAGCACACAGCTCTGCCCCCAGGCTGCACTGGGCCCAGAACAGTCTGGAAAGGGGAGACTGGGGTGCAGAGGATGGAGCAGCTTGTGCACCACCATGGATGGCTGTATCCCAGTGAGCATCACTCCTGCAAAGCCTCCTCCTGGCTGTAGGGAGCGGTCAGTGTCTGGTGGGACACACACAGCGTCCAGCCAGGGGCTGGCACTGCACCAGGCACAGCAGGCACAGGGCTGCAGGTGTCAGACAGTGCCTGACAGCTCTGGCTGAAGCCTCAGCTGGCTCCAACAGCATCAGAGCCTGAACTCTGTTGTGATTCCAGGCCCCTCAGTTCTTTGCTGTGAGAGCAGAGTTTGCAGGGGTGCTCAGGTCTCTGTTTTCAGGGTTAAAAAGCCTCAGGCTGACTTGAGTCTGTGTTGGTGTCAGTCCTGCTCTGATCTGGACTACAGATTCCTCCTTCTAGTTTTCTTTCCACACATTATCCCCAGCAATAACAGATCTGAACCCACATCATGTCTTGGTTCATCTCTGAGTGACCCCCACAGACACCTGAGGAAGTGCCTATAAAAGACTTCCCATGAGGATCCTGAGCTTACAGCACTGAAAGGACAGTGGAAGTGCTCACCATTATTTTTGGTGGAATAAAGTCTTCTCCGTCACATGCCATGGCTTCAAGTTCCTTTTCTGCTTCCCAGTTCAAGTCAAAGTCACCATCCAGAGTCCCGCAGGAATCCTGAAGGTCATGGCCTGCCAGAACACAGGGAGCATTACAAGGGCAGAACAGCCTTCCCCACTCCATCCTGCCTTGGCAGCTTCCTCACAAGAGACGCCACGAGACTCGTGCCCTCTTGTCACCCCCAGAGTGACAGACACCACTTTGGGGCTGGTGTCTTCACGCAGACAAACACAAAACAAATGGAGAGTGCACAGAGAGCTCACACGATGTGTCACAGAACTTCATCACTCTCGCGGTCACCAAGCTCGGATTTCAAACGCTGTCACAACAGTCACCCCGGCACTCCAGAAACGGGGAAGGAGACACAACGCAGACAGACTCTCTACACTTCAGCACTGCCAGGCTGATAAGCAAAAGTCCAAAGACTTTCAAAGCTGGTCTCCTTGTAGTAATTACTGCTCTGACTACATCTTTTGAGGGATTATAAAGAAAATCTGCCTTGTCGGTCAGACTGATCCTGGCAGAGAAGTCTTAGAGCGTGCGTGAGGACAGCTGCAACAAACACAGTCATATTGCAACAGTAGACTCCGAGTTGCTCTCCAAATTGACCTTACCTGTTGGCCTTCAATGCCTCCTGGGGAAAAAAACATCTGGAAGGAATATAATTGACCATTAAAGGTTAAAAATAGAGATGGTTGCTGGACTGAGGAAAGAGAACCGAGGTGCCACTGTTTGTGCCTTTGGGGATGTCCGAGTGTCGCTGGGCAGTGCCTGGAGCCTGTGTGAACCACAGCTTTTCCATCCACCTCCGGGCAGCTGAGGGAGCAGGGAGCAGTCAGACTGCCAAACAACAGGGTCATGTTTTGAACCCGGCCTTTGATACACCTCCCCCTGCAACCTGGGTCTTCTACACCTAAGCAGGGCCAGATCTCATGCTTACCTGGTAGATCAGGTCATTTCATTAGTGAAATTCACTTCAACATGGGCAAACTCATATCCACCAAGCCCCTGCCTACAGGCTTGCAATAAAATCTGTGTAAAACAGCCATTCCCTTTATAAGAATACAGTGGGAAGATGCTGGCATTCCTTCCTGTAAATGAACACAACAGCATCTCAGTCCCCTCAAGCAGAACATGGCAGCATTACTGGGGATTCCCAGAGGGATTCCTGGCAGCCCAAATGAAGATCAGATTGCCCCAAGCTATCACCTGTGCAGGAAATCAAAGCTCCATCTCATCAGCTGTGCTCTTGAGCTATTCCAGGCTAGGAAAGAGCTCAGAAGGGGCTCCTGCATGGGAAGCCACATTAGCCCCACTACAGTGAAGCTAGCCTTGGACTGGTGAGCTTCCAGAGAGGTTGTTTTGGTGCCAAGAGGATAAGGGATGATGGGAACAGAGGGCTGTAAGAGAGCTGTACCACTGGGTACCCTTTGGCAAAATAACCTGAGGTTGGATGAGTTGTTCTCTACAAATAAATACAGGTACACACAGATGAACAGGTACATACACCTGGAGCGTTACCTGCTCCGATCTCAGGAAACTAAAAAAAGGATCACAGACAGGACAGAAGGGCACAGAGGAGTTACTCCAGTGGGACTCCAGTCAACAACTGCTGGAGGGTTTGCCCACAGGAGGAAGCTCAAAGGACTCAGAACTCACTTTCTCGAGAGTCATGGAAGGAATCAGCTTTGATGGGAGTCGGGTCACTCCAGGACCTGCTGAAGCTCCTCTCACGCCGTTCGGCAAATGCTAAAGGATAAAACCAGAGCACGACATTAACAGATCCCAAAGCACCTCTGCTGCTGCCAGCAAACAAATCATCCAGCAGGTTGCCACCAAAGCCACACATCACAGACTCCCCTGGGCTGGTCCTTCCACTTGCCAAACATGAGTCCTTTCCACACAGCAAAGTGCCCACTTGTGCACAGGATGAGACGTGGAACACAGAAAAAGGACAACACTTGATGGTCTCTCCTTAAACACACATGGCTCAAAAGCTCAACTCAACCAAGGCCATTCCAGTGTCCCAGTGGAAGTGCTCGGGCTCCAAGGCCTCACAGAAACATGCACTGCACAGCTACTGACACCTGCAAGGCCAGAAGAAGGCTGTAGCTCTCCCATCAGTTCTCCCTTCATGTTCTGCATCCCAGCCAGAGTTGGACCAAACAGCAGGGAGGGGATGTCTCTGGAAAGCTCATGCTTTCTACATTTTGTTGCAAAAGAGGAAATCCTTCAGCCTTTGCTTGCCTGCACTCTTGTGAGCACTGCTCATGGCTTTTTTTTTCCCTCCCAAGGAGTGTTGTGTTGTTCACACTGGCATTTCCCAAGCACAATCCAGGGAGCTTGGCTCAGATGGCTGCACCGCCGGCAAAGTCCTGGGAACTGGCAACCACCACGTCTGACTTGGCAAGCCCATGTGAGAGCCATTATGCCAGGATTAACAGCCACTTATGGGCACTAATACCTATTTCTGGAGGCAGACAGAGTCTGCAGCAGGGAACTGAGTAACAGCAGCACAGGAATTCACTGCGGATCAGCATCACAAGAGCAGCCTGTCCCCTGCTGAACTGTGTCCAGGGTGGGTGTCTGGGCAGACAAACCCCATCTTCAGTTCTTCAGGTGATCTCCATCCTCAGCTTTCAGTTAAAACCCAGGCATTTTGCTACTGTGCACAGGAAGAAAGCTTTGAAAACATGACCCAAGAGCTGCCGAGGCAGAGACACGCCTGACCTTCCCAGAGGTGAGCCCTGTCCATGTCAGGCAGTGCTAATTCAGATGCCAATGAAGACTCTGGAAAGGGCAAAGCTCTTTGCTGATCACTTCCCACAGCATATGAGAAAGGAAAGAATGCAAATTGAACTCAGCAGTGCTTTGCTGCGGGCACTCTGTAGATGATGCCTGGCCAGGGGGTGGGAAGAACAAGCTGTTTTCTCTTCTGGAGCAATCCTCAGCTCTCAGGAGCAGGTTACACCACTTTCACAGCACTAAGAGAGTTGCTCAACCAAGTTATGGAGGATTGTTGCCTTCCCCAGGGAAAGGGAACTGCCACTTCACAGGCCTAAGAGGTGATTTCTTCCCCAGCGAGGCATAACGCTCCCTGATTTCCCCCTTGCTCCAATCTCTTCCCCGATCCTCTTCTTTCTTCTTTCCACCATCCTCTCAGTTCCACCAGGCAACTTTCCCTCAGGTCCTGCTGTGGAGATGGCAGTGGGACAGGGGAGGAGGGGACAGCCAGCAGCCCGTGTGGCACGTGGAGCCACAGCTGCAGAGGGAGGCCAGGCAGCTCTGCTGGACTCCCAGCTCGGGTTCTCCTCACTGGCCTCCACACCAGTGATCACCCAAACCCCCACAGGGGACAAGGAGCTGCGGTGTTCCTTCCATGCCTTGCACCAGAGATGTCCCACAGCCATGGCAGTCCTTGGGAACAGCCTCCAGGCTGCTGCAGGCATCCACGTGTCCTGGACACTTGCAGCCACCTGGCCTTCTTGTTTGTAGGGTAAAATGGCACCAGCAGGTCAAATCCTCTCTCCAGCCCAAAGCCAGGTCCTCTCAACCCACATCTGCACGTGACAGAATTCCCACAAACCCCACAAAGCCCAGCTGCTCACAGCCACACTCCCAGGTGCTCACTTACTTTGTGCTTTAACCCTTCGGCTCCCCACCATGCGGAGGTGCTTCCGAAAATTCCTGCAAGAAAGGGCAAACACAACCTTTGAGAAAGGAGACACGAAGCAACAGCCAGACTGTGAGAACAGGGAGGACGAAAATAAAATGGGGATGATGGTGTATTTCCTTCTGGGCATTCCAAAGCTGCAGACCAGGTCCCCGTCCTGCAGTGATTCAGTGCTGGGGATGGTGATGTTGGTTGAGCAGGGCTGTTCTGAGCTGCCTGGGCTGGTGGTACAGGGCAAGTGGGGTCCCCCAGGGTAGCCCCCTGCTCATGGCTGCTTCCCCTTTTCTGTGGTTAAGGTTTACCTGTGCTGTATTTGCTGAGGACACTCCCTGCCCGTGCTGAGAGCGTTCCCTCTTCTCAGTAACTGCTCCCCTCTCTCCAGCAGGAACGTGGGGTGCCCAGGCCCTGCACACACCATGCTTGTGGCTGTGCTCATTCCCAAACACTCCTAACCCCCCTCCCATGCTGTTGGTAACCATGCAGCTCATGCTGTTCTCCAGGCAGAGCTGGGGGAGACCAAAGCAGGTTCTCCCTCCTTGCACAGCAGAGCTCAGTGATGCTGCCTGCCCCCATGGGCCTGCTCTCCCTGTGTGCTGCCCTGCCCTGGCCTCGCAGGCAGGTCCAGAGGGGCTGCAGAGCACAGAGCTCCAAGGGAGAGCCACGGGGAGCAGCTACACCCCAGAGTCAGGTCTGTGTAAAACAATGTCCTGGCCACTCCTGAAAGGCCACAGCAAAGGGACTCTTTGTCCAGCCCCTCTGAGTGCAAGGGACCAGTTTCTTTTCATTTCTCATCTCTCACTAGGCAGGAACAGGACAGGAACAAAGAGGACAGCAGAAGAGACAGGGAGAAGCAGCATCAAGAGAAGTATCACCTCCCCAGGAACCCTATTTAGTGACTGTGGCTTCACCCCACAGTGCAGCCCCAGGATGATAGAGAGCTCATGTCCTGGGCACCCTACATGGATTGGAGCAGAGAAGTCTTCCCAGATTCCTTGTGTCCCCCAACACATAGGGCAAACACCAGGCAACAGAGACCACCGTTGGTGAGAGGGTAAGTCACAAGTTGTCTGTCTCACACACAGGTTAGTGGGATGAGTAAGGACATGGTACAACCATGCAGATGCTTTAGCAAACTGATTGGACCAGAAGACACTTCCAGTACTGACATGAGGTTGTTCAGAGAAACTGGGATACATCTGCTCCTGTCCAGGAGAGCCACACAAACACAGCCCTCACAGGAGAGCACTTAACCCACACCACCTCCTGCCCTTCCTCACTTTGGCCTGGGATCCCATGTTGTCATCAGGTTCCAAATTCAGCAAGAAGGAAAACCAGCAGCTGGGAGCAGCATCATTCCATGCCAAATTTCCATCTGCGCTTGGGCTATGAGTGTTTCCCAAAGATTTATTTTATCTCTACTTGGGTACACGAAGATTCACTGCTGTGGATCAGACAAGTGCCCCTCCAGACTGGCCTGGCTCTCTGTACAAAGCCTTCTGGGGTGCACCATCACTGACAACTCACTCAACAACACCCAGCATGCCTCATGGTCTGCATGACCCCATGGCACCTCCAGGGCATCCATCCCAGGTATCCCTACAGAGTATCCAGCCCAGGTGTCCCTCCAGGGTATCCATCCCAACCAGAGGGGCTCCAAGACACTGCATTCCCACTCCACACCCTGCAGCTAACCCAGAAGCCTTTTCACTACCCAAACTCGTGGCAGTACCTCCCACATTCCCCTCCCTGGCTGCTCCTGCAGTGGGCAAAGCTCTGGGCATCCCTCAGTCCGTAGGCATTGTGGTCACACCACACAACCCAGCCTCCCTGGACACCAGGAGTCAGCACTGAAGGGGCTGTGTGAGAACAACAGAACCCTCAAACACCCACAAGGGGCTGCACAACAAACACACAAACCCACAGCGGGGGTTTCCTCACTCCCTGGAGGAGAGAGCTGAGCTCTGCCAGCACTCCCTGCAGCCAGGACCCAACACTGCTGTCCCAGCTCCTCCCTGGGACACAACAGGCACAGACAGGCTCCCACTGAGCCAAGGGTTGGTACACAACTGCTCCTGCACTCACAGCACACATGAACGAGACCTTTTCTAACCAAGATTTGCCTCTGCCTAACAAACTCTGAGAAATCTTTTTAAAGATACACTGTTTATTTGTTTGGAGTGTCTTTAGTTTGGATTTTTATTTCTCTTTGTTATTGATGAAAAAAACTCACCACCCTACAAGTTGCTAAAAAAAAAATATTGCCTGGCAATTTCTCAGTTAAGAAAAGCTGATGTTTTTCTCCCACTTGGTTTTGAACAGTGCTGAAGTGATCACAGCAGTTTTTAACCAAAGACACAGATGCTGTGTTATCCTTTTAGTAGGCTGCCACAGGAACAAACAGCCTTGGCACATTTCAAAAACCAAACCAGTTCTGATTCCTAACGTGAGTAAGTGATGTGCCAAATGAAGGCTGCAGAAGGAAACCAGGTCCTTCTGTAATACCTAGACAAGGAATCAGTCCCCATCCACTTTTATTTCCCTTCTACTATTGAAAAAAAAGCTTTAAAAATAGACTTCTGGTCACTGGAGATGTCAATTTTGCCTAGGTCTCAGATTTTTGAGGTGCATTTGTAGATGCAGCAACAGCACATATAGTACTCATCTAACCTCACACAAAATTCCTGCCTGGGGCAGGGAAGTTGGACCTAGATCATATTTTAGGTTTCTTCTAATCAAAGCCATTCTGTGATGATATGAAATTCTAAGTTCCAATGGGGAAATTGCATCTTTAATTCTTAAAATACGTATTTTTCTGCCTGAGACACGGATAGTGTATATTATATCTGGAAGGTTAAAAGCAACTTGACAGTGTTCTTTAAGAAGATGGAGCTCAGCTATCTTGAGCATCCTTCACCTGCACAGCTCCAGCAGAGCCACTGCCAGTGTCCCCAGGACAGCACAGACACAGGGACAGCCACAGTCAATGCCACCAGGGTTCAGCAGTGACCCCAAGGGCCCATGCAACAGCAGTCACAGCTAGGGGAGGGAAGGGGCCCTACCTCTGGATAAGAGCTGCAGAATCATTCTCTCGTTTCCGTCTCTTCCTCTCTGCGTAGCCCCTGAACGCCCTGGGAAACCATTTCAAGGCATTAACCAAATCCACAGCTTGGAAGTGGAGAGGACAAGGGACACACAGAGGGAAGCTCTCAGCAGGTAACAGAGGTTGTGCTGCCCAGGGGCTGGGTCAGGGCTGGGCAGGGCACTCAAACCACAGCTCCTCACTGCCTAGGGCTGCTCCTCAAACATCAGAACGTGGCCCAAAGGAGCAGCCACCATCCCTGCTCTGGAGAACAGACCTGGGAGCTGCAGGCACACCCCCTCTGCACACCAGGATCGAGAGGAACAAAGTGTGCCAGCAACTGAGGGCTGCACTCCGAGGATGAGGATGGTTTGGTGGGATCCATGTAGGCCTGCCAGGCGTAGCCACCTAACCTCCTGCCAGCTGACAGACAGCCCTAGCACAGGGAAAGCACGAGTGAATATGATGGACAGGAGAGGAGAGTTTATCCAGGACACCAACAAACAAGGAAATAAAAGAAATAAGATTATACTTACGAGATGCTAGAGATTCCAGGAGACGCAGGGGAAAAGAGAGAGAAGAGGAATTCATTAGTGCTCAGCGTTCTGAGGGAATTCTCACTCCAGAAGGAATATTTCTTGTTAGGTGGAAGGAAATTGCTTTTTAAATTAAACATTTCTCAGTGGTGAGACTCCTCCTTGACTGAGCTCAATCCTCCCAGGGCTGATACATGGCTTGGATGCAAACTGAGCTCCACGTAGACCCAGAGAATGTGCAGATGTACAAGAGCTGAGTGTGGCCTGCCAGGCTGCACCACCACAAGCTCCTGGAGCAGGGAGAGCTGCCCCCACCACGACAAACACTGCTGAAGCTGGCTCACACTGCCTGCTCCACGAAGGGAGTGAGCATAGCAGGATGAAAAACACTGGAGCAGAGGCCAGGGTACCTTGGGGAGGTGCCCTGAACTTCTGGAGGTGTTTCTGTGTCATTTCTAGAGGCAGCACAGAAGCTCCAGAAATGTTAACCAAGGAGCCACATCAAGCAAGGGAGTTGTGCTCCTCAAGGGCTCCCTCAGGGCACCATTCCCCAAACCAACCCCACATTGGCCTTCAGCCCTGTAAGTTCAGCCATGGGCCACCACCTGCAACAAATCTGCCCAGAAAATACAAATTCAGACAGCAAAGGCTGTGTCCAAATGTGCTGATTTTGCACATGGTTTGTGGTTCAGGTCAGAACTGTGAAATCCCACTGACTGTTATCAGACAGTATTTTTAAAGTGATTTTTCCTGGGGTATGCAGCTACCCCACTGCTCAACTCCAGATCCAGCCTTCCCTGCATCACTCCTTCCAGGTCTGATCCAGGCTGGGTTATCCCAAGAGAAATAATCAGCTTCTTTTCAGGATTTGGGCAGGGCAAAGACCAAGGGAAAGAAGAAATGTCAGAGAAGAAAGAGTACAAAAAGGACACCAGATTAGACAAGAAGAAAACAGAGAGAGCTAGAGAGCTGAGGGTGTCCCAGACATTGGAAAAAGCACACAGGAAAAAGGTGTCAGGGCTGGGGAAGGGCCTTGGAAGGCAGAGCAGTGTCTCATTTTCCTCACTGCTTGCCTTGGTTCTCCAGTCAGGTAGGAAATACCTGAAAGCAGGAAGGCAGCACTCCCTGGCAAGCCAGGTACAACCTAGAAATGAGGCTTCCCTTACTCTCCTCAGCCCTTTGAGATCCGCCTCCTCCCAAAACACAGCACCCAGGAACCTAACGGAGTGTGGAGGGAAAGGCTCCTCCTAACTCACATCCCTTCGTGCTTTGCAGGAATTTTACTGACACTTCTTCACACATGCAGAGCTGCAGGGCTGCACCTTATCCCAGAGGAAGGCACCTTTCTGGAGTGAGGGATGCAGGGCAAGCCTGGAATAGCCTTCCCTTGGGAAGTGGGGGCAGCAGAAGGAGCTGGTGGAGGGTCTCAGCTGGTGATCCCACAGAGCCCTCACTCTGCAAAGGCAGCCAGGGCCCAGTGTCACAGACAAAACCAGGGAAGCAGAGAAGAGTTGGGTACCCCAAGCAGTTAAAGAAGGTAAAACCAAACAAATGAGAGCAGTAGGAAAGAACTAATAAGTGGGAAAGAAAACTAACAATAGATAAGTTCCTCTCTTTCTCTCTCATCCCTGAACAGGGATGTCAAACACACAACTCCTGCTCCAGGCTCTCAGCTTTGAGCAAGTCATGGGCTCTGAGATACAGAGCAAAAGCCACAGCAGTGGTTTCACTTACGCTTGCATAGTTGTAGTAGCAGTGTGAAAACTGAAGAGGTTCTCTTTGGGGAACCAGGTTCGTATGGGGACATCATCTGCAAGAGAGAGAGCAAAGCCTGAGCACCCAGCAGGCACAGACATCCTTCAGACAGCCACATTTCCTTCCTGAGCTCCTTCTCTCAGGACTTCCCTTCAGAATCCTGACTGAACAGGAGTTCAGGAGACTCCTCCTCCTCATATAAATGCACACTGCCACCGAGTGTTCTGTAAATTTGTGCTAAGCCTGTCTATCAGGCTACTAAGTGAAGAATAAAAGCTCTATCTTAAGCATGGAAGATTAGAATAATCCAGGAATTACAGAAGTGACATTTGAACTAGGGGAAAAAAAAAACAGTGGAAAGAAACATTTTTCATTAAAAGCATTTTCCAGCCTTTGCCTTTTCCTTAATACCATTAATTTGAAATGTCCCATTCCTCCAGTTCTTTCTGATACAGCCTAGCAGATGATGAAAAGCATTTACCTTCCACTCAGAACAGTAAACCTGAAATACCCTTTTTCTGCCATGGAAGTTTCAATAAACCCCTCAAACACCTGCTCCTGCTGACTTGGCCTTCAGGAGTTCCTCTGGTTTGGAAATCAAACCATCCATCAGCTCCAACAACCTGCAGGTAACTGAGCTGATTTAATCACCTCTGTTTGTAAACTGCCCTGCCCAAACCTAATTTTTCCCTAATTCCAGGGCACTAGGACACCACACCACCTTCACTGAATGACCACTAAGACAAAAAGGAAAATAAGTCAGCAATTATGTGTGTGGTGACCAGGAGGAGGAACCTGCCCAAGCTGAGGCTGGAATCAGGCAGGCAGGGAATCAGAGGGATATTGAAATCCACTGGCACAACGCTTGGGAGATCTCAGTGGACTGGGTTCCTAGGGTTTGGGGCTGCCTGATTTTTCATCTTGCTTCACACCCAATTTGTGGCTCCCTTGCCTAATGCCTTGCCCAATGCTGCTGACTGTGCCTTGCTTCAGTCATTCAAGTCTTCAGATCTGGCAATATCTAATATTCTGGTATTGTCAAAGTATTTTTTAATTCACTTTTGCTGGCCCAAGCCCAGTCAAACTCCACATGCCCACTGCAGGCATAATTAAAACAGACCAGCTATCTCACCAAATGTTTTGTACAGATCATGGTACCCTACAGATTAATCCCTGAAAGTACAGAAAGTGGCTGCAACTACAGATGCAAAAAATGCTAACTGCAGCTGGGGAGCCTTCCTTTGAAGTGCAGCTTCCAAGAAATCTATAGAAAGCTGTACCAGACACTCCTTCTCAGCTCACAGTTTACGTCAAGCCTTGTTTAAAGGCACTCCAAGGAAATATAGATGTTAAATGAAACTGCATTCCAATATGCTAAAGACTTGTGATGCAGTCCCAAAGTCTGCTCTCCTCCAAAACACAGAGGCAGAAGCAAAGCAGAACAACTCAGACTGTAAATGAATTACTTGTTTGAAGCCTCCAGCCCACAGAAGTGGCGAAGGAGAAGTTGTACAAATTCCTTTTTAGCCAACAATTCTGTATGGGCTTCTCAGGGACTACTCATCTCAAAGGACTGACAATCTCTTAATGTGTTTTACAGCTTTTAAGCCACTAGCTTTGATTCAAAGCAGAGCTTATGAAAAACAGCTAATATCCTTAGGAGGCTTTGCCTGCACCATTGCTGGGAGCTTTCTCTCCTTTTCTCATAGACTGGAGTTAACTTAGGAAAAATATCCCCAACCTCCACACAGCACTCAACAGAGAATAAAGGATTTGGGACCCTTCAGAGGGCAGAACATCAGCAGAGCAGCTCACAGGTGGGGGACTGGGCAGCACAGCTCAGCTCCAGAGCTCATTTGCTGAATTAAAATTCAGATTATGGGTGGATGGCTGTTGCTGCCAGGAGCAGGCAGCACATCCTTTCTGGCCAGGCAGAGCAGCTTGTTCTCCTTTCTTGTCACCATCAACTGTGAGCAAACAGTGGAGGAACCACGGGTAATGGTGGAGGGACACCACCACCACATCCAGCATCTCCAGCTACTTCCCACTGCACCCAAATCCCAGCACCTCTGTCCATGAGTGGATGTGTCTGCATCAGATGCTGGGAGCAGCCCAGGAGATGACAGCTTGTACTTCCCTGGAACAGTGTCAGGCATAAACTCAGCATCAAAATTCATATTCAGGGATGCCTGGCTGCCCTAAGTGTTGGTTTGCAGCAGCAACTTGTCATGTAAATGTAAACAGAAGCAGCGCTGTCAGGTGAACCCCTGGGGCAATCAGCCTCTCCTGCCTCCACTCCTCTCTGCTCCCTTTCCCCTGCTAGCCAGGGAGGAAGGACATGCCAGGGCATTCTTCTTGCAAGCCCTATTCCCTGAGAATATTGAGCAGGGAAGAAAGGAGGGAATAAAGTCCAATATTGTGTTATTTGTGAGTATTTATGGGAAGGCCATGAGGTGGCAGTACATGAGTGGCTCCCAGCCCTGCAAACAAGCATTTTGGGAACACATCAAAGTACAGAACACCATAACCTGAGGCTCCCACAGAGCAGTTCACAAAGATTTCCCCTGCCCAGAGAGAGGATCCTGCTCTGAAGGGCCTCTGGGATGAGCATGGATGTAGGGCTTTGACAGAGTCCTTCCTCTCTTGCTCTTCCTCCACAGAAAAGGAGCTCACAGTGCTGCACAAAGGTGTCATGAAAGCCACCCAGAGATGACCAGGAGCTTGGACAAGCTGGCCTCCAAATGAGCTCAGCTTATGTCAAACTCCTCCCTTCACAATCCCTTTCCAGGAATGCTGCCCCAAGGTACCAGAAGGGCCCAGAACCAAAACCAATCCCTGCACTGGGATGAGATGGTGTCACCCTTGGTGTCACCCAGCACTCACTTACCAGACACTCGATCCACACTGTACATCCTCTCCAGCCTTTTCCTGTGCCACCCAGCCTCACCAGGTGGGTGTTGCTCCAGCTCAATGGACTGCTGGGAAGGGGCAGCCAGCCTGGCACAGTTGGGGCACTCCTTGGAGCCCTGGCGGCCGCCTGGCCAGGCCTTGCAGTGCCGGACGCCGTGCGAGCCGCCAGCGCCGTGGGCGTGGTGGGCGTGGTGACACTCCTCGTGGGCAGCTCCCTTCATCACCACCAGTTCCATGCTGTCATTCTCGTGCTCCGACAGCATTGGCCTCTCGCCGGAGATGGTGTAGACTCGTGGCTTGGGGCCCTCGCTCGGCATCTTCTCCGCCTGCTCCTCGGTGAAGCTCCTCTCGAATTTGCCGTCCGAGATGACCGAGAGCCTGCGCTTGTTCTGCGCCGCCTGCTGCATCTCAGGGGAGTCCTCCTGCCCGATGTAGGAGTCTGCTAGCAGGTGATCTGAAACAAAAGGCACAGGTTCCTCAAAGCAAAGCCCCACAGACACTGGCAAATTCAGGAGGCTCTTTGCTACTGCTCTGTAAGGGAGACAGAGACAGGAGGACCCCCAGGAACCACTTCAGATGAACGTGTGCCCATCGCCACCTTCTAAACCTCCAGAGCAGGCACTGAAATGAGAGATATTTCTCACAAAGAGGCCCAATATTTTAAGCACGTGTGGCCACCAAACAAGGCTGGAAGCAAAGGCAGATGTCATTGCACAGCCTGAAAATGCTGCCCTGCAAGACAGCCCTGGTTCAGCTAAGTTCTTCCTCAGTCACATGAAGGCTACAGAGCTGGTCACAGTCTGCAGGACAAGGACCAACACCAACTTCTCCAAGTGCCAAACTCTTAAGTTCTTCCAGAACAACAGCAAAGGAGCAAACCAACAAGGTTTGAGGTTTTGTTTTTTTTTTCCCTGATTTTCTGCCAGGTGGTTTGACATGAAAGAAATGCAGCAAGATTTCAGCTGACAGCTGCAGCACAGCACCCCGCTCCCGGCACGCCCAGGTCTCACAGATGGCCACGGCACGGCCCGTGGGAGCTGTCCTGAAGGAAAACACAGCCGCTCCCTTTGTAGGGTAGGAAGATCGAAAGGAGAGAGGCCCATGAGTGCAACTATCTTTGGAGCCCACACACTGGATGAAGTGCCAGGAAATCTCAGCATTTCCATGGCAATTCCATGCATGAACCCAACAGTAGCTCCCACCCACCTGCTAATCCTTTTTCAAGTGGCTGTTAATTACCTCTTACACTTCCCTTCAGATGGGAAGCAGCTCGGGGACTGGCAAAAAGGCTCAGCAGGGAACGCATTATTTACGTGACTACTACCCAAAAATGAAATCATTCGTGTCCAGCACAGACAGAAGCACTTACAACAGAGGCAGAAAGCAAACCCAAGCCTTTACTTCAGTAGGTATTTAAGGAACATAATTTCTCTAGCTACTGACCTGGAAGAACTCATCCACAATTTGAAGGTTTGGCTACCTTGCAACTGGCCATGAAGTGAAGGAGGAAGAGGAGACCTACCTCTGGACAAGACTGGTGGTGTGACATGGACCTTTCACTGCTGCCTATGAAGTGCTCCTGTGCCCCTCTGAGAGGAGCCCTCCCTAGCTGAGGCCATACATTGTCAGCTTTTGAATGTGAGATCCATCCTGGAACATGCTCACATTGCCCAGGGCCTCTCCCCCTGCTCAGTTTGCAACCAGAACCGAGCTGGTACCAGTACAGGGTGTCACCCTTGTCTCATTTTTCTGCCTGAGATACATTTTCCTCCAGCACCACTAGGAAATAAATCAGTCTCTGGCCACTCTGTTCAAGAAGTGACTGCCAGGGCTGTTCAGGCAGACACAAGTCAGGTTTCCTTTCATGTGTCTCCTCAGAGTCTCTGGATACTGGATCTGGGAGCTCTGTGACTCCTGGAACTGGCCAGGAGGAGACACTGCAGGAGTCCTGAAGAAAGAGTTGTGCCTTTTGAACCTCCAGTTGAACCTCTGCCCAGGCTTCACACGAAGTCAAAAACCCATGCCTGGATGTAGTGAGGGGGAGCACCCCTCAGATACTGCTCAGGTAATGAGAAAGGCTGGCAGGGTTCTACTTGCCCCATGGTCACTGTGGACATCTGCACCAGCTCCAAGAGGAGCCTGAAGGACAACAAGGGCCATTCCAGTAGAAGAAGGTGCTCCACAAGCTGCCATCCAAAAGCCTGTCCACCCACCTGCAGGGTACAGTGTCACAGAGCGGTCACAGGCTCCAAACTCTCTCCAACCACGTGTCACCCCTCAGGAGGCAGCAGGTCCCCTGCATCTGCTCTCCAGCAGCTCAGATCCTCCCCAGCTCCAGGATTAACTGTGCTCTGGAGTGGGCATGTCTTGGGAAAACACCACCAAACGACTCCTCGAGATCTGCCAAGATCTGTGCTCGCTAATAGTGCCAAGCAAACCATTTTTAAAATTAAAAACAAAGGCCAGCTCTAAGTACTCAGCTTGTCAAATTTACTAATCTGTGTGGGCACAGTGACGCTACAGATTTCTTAAGACACCACAAAATCGTGGCTGACAGCTGCCCCTGCTCCTCCTGAAACTGATACTTGTATGGAAGATGCACAGCCTCCTCAGAGGGAACACGCAGGAGTGTCACCTTCACTCACACACTGACAGCTCTGGAATTCAGAGATCCAGGAATTCCTGAGCTCTGGGACCTAAATGGAAAAATGAAGTCCCCAAGGCATAATATGCCTGAAAATGCTCCTGATCACAAGAGCAAAGAGACCAATTCCAGTCTGTTTTATAAGCATTGAGGTCTGTTCAGTTCCATAAAATTTACAGACATATAAGTGGGCCATGACTAGTTTCAAGTAAGAGTCAATTTTTTACTGAAATCCTGGCAGGATTGACCAGATATATTTGACATAAACGACCTACCTGATCTAGCATATAAAATGTGAGGATAATTCTTTCTTCCTACCTTACTTGTCCCCTCCTCAAGGTGTTTTCGCTTGTACTTATGTAGGAGTTTTCATGGTCTACACTACAAAGGGCTGCCAGCACATCAGTGTGCTTTCTTTTTTGTAAAACAATTGGATAATTCTTCTTTTTCATTCAATTTAGCACCTTCAGTAATTACACACTGGAGAAGCAACTTCATATGCAAAGGGAATATGAAGCTTTATTCAAGACTAGTCGTTAATAAAGAATTTATCTACAGAACAAAATAGTGTGGAAGGAAAAGAGATTCAAGCATCCATCATAATGAATTATTGGCCTCTAAAACACAACCACAGCACTTCAGGAGCCTGTGCATTCACATACATGAGGTCACACACACCAGCAGCCCCAAGATGTGACCAGTGGCCCACATCTGTGCTTGCAACAAACTGGATTCAGGTGCCAAAGCACTGCACCTGTTGCCACGATGGCATTTCAGGTTAATAGTTTGCTTCTGCTAGGAAAGAAGTCAGGCTGGCCCAGGAATCAGTGCTGGGTTAGAGCTGAGCCACAGGGGTGCTGGGTGAGGAGAACCAAGGGACACTAATAGGAGCTCAGCAATGACTGCAGCTGCCTTCTGGAGTCAGCTGCAGCAGACTGCTGTTAACACCCTCGCCTCTTACTGCTGCTCCCTTCTTTTCATTTTCACATGGCTCTTGCCACCTCTCCCACTCCCAGCTGCTCCACCAGCCTGCCACGGCACCCTGGCCAGCGTGACTGGGCAGCCTGGCACAGCTCCCTCCTCTCCAGCTGCTCTGACAGAGCTGCCCTGGGAACGACTCTGCTTCCCTACCTGCCTCCAGCAGCAACACCTTTGTCTCACACAGCTGCAGAGGTACTGAGGACCAGATGAATCAGGTTCCTCAGGTTCTTTTCATCCTGATTCCTGCTCTACATGGATTTGTTGTGAGCTGCAAGATGAAGGGAAGAAGAGCAATGTGCTTGATCTGTAGATCGTGTGTGCATTGGTACCAGAAACATCCAGATGGCATTTCCATCACTTCCCTGTCTACCTGGGCCAAGTCCAGCAGGGCTTGACATCCACTCCTGAGGGCCAAACCACTTCTCACCCCCTCGTTATGTACTTGAACACACATCTTTTTGTCTTTTTGGCTTCACTTGTTCCTGTCTGACACTTCTTTCTTCACCTTCCAAGCAGCACTGCCCAACACAGGGCACGTGCATGACCAAAGACTGACAGCAGTGATTATCTGTACTGGGCAACTGGCAGTGTCTTGGGAAGAAAGAATCCACGTTCAGTGCACACGGTTGATGATAATCAGGCATTTATTGGTATTAGATACTTACAATGCATCCTTTCTCATTCGGTAACTCTGGCTTGAGCACTCACTCTGACTTAGAGAACTGAGGAAGGACTTGCACATTTCTCCTTTCACTGCCACCACATTTCTCCAGAGCAAGGAACATCCCAGAACAAAACTCTGGGATCAGCCCTAGCTGACTGATGCTCATCCACAACTATGGAGCCAACCTCCTATCTTCTGCAGACTGCCTTGTGACCCTGGGGGATGAGGAGTTTATAAATCAAGGCAGAATACAGCCACAAGGCATAGACAGAAGCTCCAAATTTATTCGTGTATTTAGCAGCTAAACTGATGATTAAAGCACCTTAGATTTAAAGCCTCCGCTCCAGCATCAGAGGCAAAATGGCAAAGGGGAATCCAGATAAAATCCTATTAAAAGAACATCTGTCATTTCAGAAAAAAAAAATTCAGAGAGACAGTTCTCTCTTCCCTGCTCCTCCTCAGCTAGAACTCTCTGGACCTGATATTTATGTCAAATAAGTTCCAACTTTAAATGAAAGAACTGCTGCAGTCACTGAAGATGAATGGAAAGTTTTGGGGTGTATAGCACATGGCCTTGCTCACAGAAGTAGGAATGAAGTTCATGATGTTTTTACCCTGCACCAGGAGGAATCCAGGTGATTCCCTCACTGAGGAGAGCAGAGGTGCTCTGGCCAGAGCCGAGGGCACTGCAAAACCCAAAACAACCATTCAAAGAGCACAGCTGAGAAGTTCCTCTTGCAATCTCAATTCAGAGACCTCCCACATGCCTGTCACCACCCCTCAGGTGTGCTGGCACGTCCTGGTCTCCTCTGCTCCCTCTCAGAGATGTAATGCAGAGCTTCCCCTCACACCAGCTCTGTTCTCCCAACACTGTAACCCCCAGCACAGGACGGGCAGCTCACCCTGCTGGGCTCAGGGCTGAAATGTGATCAGGAAACAGTCATGGGAAAAAAATGGGAATTTTGTTCAAGTTATTGAAGCATGAGGCAGGGATATAAAGATGAGAGATACAACAATAAAAAAAAAGGTCACAGTGGCATTTCAGCCATGCAGTAGCTTCAGAGCCAAGTGAGTAGATGGAATCACAGAACAGCTGGGGTTGGAAGGGACCTCTGGAGATCATCCAGTCCAACCCCCTGCCAAGGAGGGGTAGCCTGGAACAGGTGACACAGGAACGTGTCCAGGTGGGTTTGGAATGTCTCCAGAGAGGGAGACTCCACCCCCTCCCTGGGCAGCTGTTCCAGGGCTCTTTTTNACTTGTCTTTCTTGAGCTATGCACAAGGACGTGCACAGTGTTCACTATGGTTTCCCTGAGGTGTGACCAAGCCAGCCCCACCACAGGCACCCCGACCCCGCTGCTCCCAAGGAGGGAACGTCACACACTTCCCTGCAAAGCCACAGGGAACAGGCAAAGGCTGCTTCTGGAAGGGAGCTGCTCTCAGAAACCAGAAGGTCACTTAACTAAGACAAAATGGTTCCAATTAGTCTTCTCTGCTCAAATGGGCTTTGAAAACAAACAAACTCAAGATAGCATTGACCTGGCGTCTCACAGGTGAGCAACCTTTTAGTCTGGCCTGTAACAATAATGTGAATAGATGAAATTGCTACTGTGAGACACGACCTAAAGGAGCAAGTGGCAGCTCCATCACCGGCCTCAGCATCTCCATGGTAACACTGTGACCTACGTCTTTGTTCCCTTTATAAGCCAACAACATATTCCCCAGCAAGTTTCAGGATACACCCACACCATGCTTGCACTGACTGATGCTGAAAGCGGCCTGAAGCCCTCAGAGATGAGATTTCGCATCCCTGCTCTGTCCTGAGCTCAGGCCACCTACAGCTCCCTCCAGAGCACAGGCTCTTCCTAAAAAGGCCACGTCTGCCTCATCAGCAGAGGGATGGATACACTGAGAGCAGGGCCAGGTGCACTGCTGGGTCTGTCATCCTCTAGAGAAAAAGGCCAACCTGGTGCCTACCCTTGATGCCTTAAATGGCTCCCTAGAAACAGAGAGGAGACAGGAATAAAGGAATAAAGGAGGGATTGATTGGAAAGGCCTTCAGAGGTCACACTCTGGGCTCCAGAGGCTCCTGCCTCAGTGCATCCCAAAATGGACAATGACAGCTCCTGAGTTCTTCCCACTTTGATATCAGCATCAATTCCCCAAGCAGAACCCAGGCAAGGACGGGATTTCTTCCAGCTTGCCCCCTTCTTTCTAAGATAATGGTTTACAGTTCTTGGGCCTAGAATAGTCTGGGTGTCCTTGGAGAGCGAGCTGGAGAGGCTTTGTTATGTCTTAGTATAAGAAAACAGTACTTAACAAGCTACAAGAAACTTCACAATTACACTAGCAGTGAAAGATCTGAAAAATATGAAAGTTAAAACTTAAGGCATCACCCTGAACCAGGCTCTTCTGGCAGCTCCATAGTCTGAACCCAGGAAATTGAATGTCCCTCTCAGAGCCAGAGAGAATTTGGCTTAAGGCCTGCAAGGCAGCTCCTGCCCAAGGCCCATCACCTCTGCAGCATCAAGGACACCTTGTATTTGATCTCTCCCTCTCTCTTCCTTCCAGAGCCTTTCCCACACAGCTTCCCCAGAGCAGCCAGTTACAGCGAGCAGCCTGGTGCTGCACCACACAGCACCACACTCCAGGAGGAGCAGCTGCCCTCCCAATAACCCCTCCCTGCAAAACAGACCAAAAACAGGAAAAAAGCCCCGACAGCTCCCTGCTGATCCTTGTGTCTGAATCCCAGCTCACCAGGATGGATCCCTGCTTCCCCAGACAGGAGAGAGTTTCTCAAAGGCTCTGCTTGTTGTCCTTTTCAACGTCACTGCCCCATGCCCAGGTACCTTTTCCTCTCACAGTTCCAGAACATGGAGATAAAACCTAATGTGCTATCTCAGTGTGAGGCCTCTGACACCTAGGCTGGAGAATGTTCAAAATTCCATGAGCTCTGTGAGACTCTGAGTGATTATTTCTTCCATCCTTTGTTCTCTGCAGCCTTTTTACACTTCCCTTTCACAACATTTCAATTCCTTTCTGCATCTTTCTTCTAAGTCTGTCCCAAGGGACACCCTCTTCTACGTTAAGAGGTACCAGAAAGATATAAAAGTCAGCAAAGA
Source organism: Vireo altiloquus (assembly GCA_013396875.1). NCBI lineage: Eukaryota > Metazoa > Chordata > Aves > Passeriformes > Vireonidae > Vireo > Vireo altiloquus. The sequence goes on from VZRF01006588.1 coordinate 102,696, forward strand.
CTCTGGCCACAGCCTTGGAGGCAGAATGAATATTGAACATGGCAGAGTGCTCTTCGTGGGAACCTTCCCAGACCTTCAGCCTGCATGAATAAGCCAGCAATTAATAGAGGCAGGAAGAGATGCATCACCACCCTGGCACCATAACACATCCATGTCCTGTCACCTGCAGCAGAATCCAACCCTCTCTTTCTTTCTAATTCCTCAAAATATCTTAAAGATCAGGGGAAAAAAATCTGAGTGATCCCAAAGGGACAATCCCTCCATCCTCCACATTCATAGCCCATCACCAGGCAACTGCCCTGTTCCAGGAGGGAAACAAAGGGAAGAAAACTCTGTATTGTCATCATCCCTGACATAACCTCTGAGAAAGAGGAGAGGTAAATGCACCTCCCCAGTCACCTGGAAAAAAACTCTTCAGGAATAAGACACTGAAGACTTGCATAGGAATAGTCACATGACATTTCTGAGCCATGAAGTTCTTGGGCCTCACACCAGGAAGAATAAGAAGTTGTAACCAACCACAAATGTTCCCATTATCTTTTCTCGCTCCAGGTACAACCTGCAGCACCTGCAAGCCTCTGTACCTCACACAGCTGTGCAACTCCACAGCCACTGCCCCAGCAAAGCAAGTAGAGCTCAGACACACTGCACTTGTACTGCAAACAGAAGGTAAACACAGCCTTGCACATAACTCAGCCCTCGTTCCAATGCTCAGACAAGGCAGCTGGCCTGTCCTGCTGATCTACAATCCCTCTGCAGCTCTTCATTACCACTCCCCAATTTCTCCAAGACATTCTGCCACACACATACACACAAGCTCTCCAGAGGAGCCAACACAAATAGAAGTTACGACCCAAGAAGCAGCTCTTTGATCAGCTGTAGAATGTGAAGTTATGAGAGATGCAAAAGCCATTATATCTTCTCCTTTCCTTGGAGTCAGGGGACTGAGAAGATAAAAAAAGGCAAACTAAAACGGACAATCCTCAGAGAACAAAGTGCAGCAGAAGTGGAGCAAGTTGGGGCAGTGCCTCCACACTTGGCATCTCCCTCCACATCTCCATGGGTCTCCTGGGGCTGCCTGGGGTGTCAGAGCTTCGCCCCTCACCCGAGGAGCTGAACCAGCTGGTAAAGCAGCAAAGAACTGACATCCCAGACTCACACCCACCTCATTTTCTGCATGAGGACTGCCTGTGCAGGGAGAGAGAAGGGTTTTGGCTCTTGGGTCCAGAAAAGGAGGATCCTGCCCTTCCCTCCTCCATTTATGCCTTCATTGTCCCACTGATGGCTCTACCACCTTCCTGCTCCTCAAAATCCACAACTCTTGTCCCTCACCACATTAATCAGCAACTTTAAACCTTTCTTAAACCACTTTTTTTCTCGAATGAATCAAGCCCTGCCTCCTTCCAGTCATATTTAGGCCAGAGCCTTCATCCCAGCTCAGTCTGCTGGCAGTGCAGGGAGCACCTGGGTGTACAGCTGGGGTTATGACAGCAGAAACACGCCTGTCCCACCAGGTACAACACACAAGGAGAAAGCCCAGAGTAACAGACACACACAGGCACTGAGGACTCAATTCTTTGGAGCACTGAGCTTCCAGGACCTAAGCCACCAACACAGGCAAGTGGGAATTCAACCACAGGATGGAGATAGGCTCCTCCCTGCTCACATTGCCTCTGCCTGCTCTCCAAGGAGCTGGAGCAAATTCACCTCTGGATCTGTGCTATGGCAGCAGAGGCCCTTCCTTTGCTTCCCTGGAGTCACCAGGTGACATGAATCCTGCAGCTCCCTCACCCTACACAGCCAAAGGTGAAGCCTCCAGAACCTGCACAAGTGATCCTGAGATGAAATTTCTGCAGGAAGGAAAGACGTGACTTCCCTGTGATCAGGCTGCTGGGATGAACTAAAAGGAGCCAAATTTTCTACTCACAGTGTTTTTTATTGGATAGCAACCTTCCTACTGGGGTTATTTATAAAGAAGTGTTACAGACTGTGTTAAGTTATACATTGCAAAATTTCAAAAGATGACTTAAAAATGACGATTCTTTTTTTTCCTCCCCTCTTCCTCAGAATTTAGAGTAATTTCTAGGGAATTTTATTTCTTTCCAAGTGAATACTTAAGGATCCCATAAGTATTGTGGTATTTTCAAGTGTGTCTCTCACTGCTTGAGTTTTGCCTGAGGCAACTAAATTCACTTGGATTCAAGAAAGATCTCAAGGCTGATACATCAAGGGGCAGTGGGTGAAAAGGCTTCCCTGGAGAGCTCATGGGTGTCACAAGCATGGAGAAGGCTGAAATGCTGCTCTGGGGAGCCTGGCTATGGCACATGATCCAGGAGTCACTGGATCAGCTCCATTTCCATGCTCTCCTTACCTACAGTCAGAGAACAACCAGGAGCACCCCAAGGATGAGTTAAACAGCAGCTTTTTAAGTGCACATCAGAGAGGCTCCCACTCCTTGGATCTGACCACGGCTCCCCAAGCCTCAGGCAACTAAACAGATCTGCAATTTCCTCTTGTCTCCATCAGAGATTCTCTGCCTGGCCCCAATATGACCCTACAGGTATTACAAGGGCCCTACAAAGTGAGCAGGAGCCAACACTTCTCCCTGTTGGAAACTGGGGTGGGGAGGCTGCAAAAAAGGACTGGCAAAGAGTCCAGGTGACAGAAGCAGCTGCAGAAACAGCCACAATGGAAGGAACAAAAAAAAGGTTTTGCCATTCTGGGAAGCTCCTGCCAGGCTGTCTCTGCACATCCTATCCCTTCCTGCTGCCCCACAGACACCTCAACTCAGCTTTCTCTACCTTCTCTTCCTACCTCCCTGTGCTGTTCTTAGACTGAATATTTTATGTAAAGTGTCACTGGAGTTCTTCATGAAAAGAATGCAAGAAAACTGCAGAACATTGTCTCAGAGCCTTTCCATTCACAACATTAGCACAATTCAGCCAAGGACAACTTGAAGGTCATTAGAACAGATCCAAGAAAAAAGGCAAGGACTCAGCTGGTTGCCAAAGACTCTGCTCTTATAGCAAGACGCATCTCCTGTACAGGCTTAAACACACAGAGCTTACCTAAAATGATAACATCACTCTACATTACATTCTATTAATAACTTTATCCCCTGTGTAACAGTTCAACAGCACAGAACAATTTGTTACTGGTTCACACAGGACTTCCTGTGGATTCCACTGGATCTTCTACAGGTTTTGTAATGAATTTATTGTCTGCAAAACCTTTTCTTTCATCACAGAGAAGACACAGCCCTGTTAGAAGTCAAGTGAGTCTATCTTGTGTTCTCCTGCATCAAGCAGAACTCATGATAAGCCGATGGGGACAATATCTGAATGGAAAATATTGACACATTAGCCAGCTCATGTGGTGCCCTCATCTAGGCAAATCTCAGTTTAACCCATTGAAGCAAACACTGGGAATAAATCCAGATGTCACCTCTGCCAGCAAGGATTCACACCAGTGAACAGAATATAACTCACCTGTTTTCTATATCCCAGGGAGAGCAAGACCTGGGAGTGCCAAACCAGTGCAGAAGCCTTGTGCAGTGCTGTCACTTCCCAGCTGAAACTTCTCCTAGGGACATCAGCTGCAGGGGTGAATTTATGACAGGGCACTTGTCCACTAACTGAACTCATCCCCACAGCCCACCCAAGCCTTGGGTCACCAAAATGCCTTTTCTCCTCTAGGGCGACTCCTCCTGCCTCTCTGCTGCTGAGATCTCACTCTGTTCATGACAGATAAATAAATGCACTTTCATTTTAAGGCTATTAACCCCAGGTACAGACACACATGGACATAGCCAAGGCACATCAGTTCTCTTACCTGAGCCGTTTCTGCCTTCAGGATGGTTTTGTGAAAGGTATTCTCCAAAAGCCCTCGCCGCTCTGTGTCCCAGCATCAGGAGGCAGCCAGGGAGAGAAAGAGAGAGATGGGTGATGTTTAAAGGTCAAGGAAAGAAGGAACAGTTCAATACCAAAGCACTGCTGTGTTCCTGCAGCTGCCATTCCCTCAGCCTCAGGGACATCCATGTAAATGCACTGCCAGAGCAGTGAGGCTTCCTCCTTACACACCAGGACTCCAGTGGTTCTGGTGGAACCTCAGTGTTCCCCTGGCCAAAGGGGGAAACAGAGCTGGACTAGAAGTCCAGAACTAGTTCAGGCTTTAGCTTCTCTGTTATAAAAATGAAAAAATAAAATTGAAATGCACCTGCATTAAATCTGTGATGCACACAGGAACTGGCTCACTGCCTCCAGCCCCCCTGAGTTAAGCTCCTCCTGGCAGCCCCAGGAAGGAAGCATCTCCACCCCACAGCCAACCATCACTCCAGGTCCTGAATGCTCCCACCTGGGAGCCATCACAGCTCAGATGTGCATGCTAACACCCATTTTACCTACCTGAACCCTAAGTTATCAAGTCCCAGCTTTGTCAGTATTTGGATTACTGGACAAGCTTATTTGAGTGACACCCACAACCTCCCACAAAAGCAGTTCCTGCTTCTCTGTAGATGACCGAGATTTTACTGCAATATATTAAGAATCAAGCAAGCAGGGTGAGCTCAACCCTTATCACACATCCAGGCCTACGTAAGAGAGCAAACCCATGAATATTCCAACCAGGGAAGAGCTTTCTGCTTGCAACCCACACAGGAAAGCATTCCTTGGTCAAGGCCTGCATTCCCTGGAATACAGTAACCTGCACACTCCAACTGCCAGGGCATTCGTGATGTCCTGGTGCTGTGATTGTTCTCCTGTACCCAACAGACCTGTGACTCAAGAGAGCCAATACTAGAGCCAGGTTTTCCCCAGCCATCCATTTCCCCAGGTTTGCAGAACAATCTCTCCAGGGTCTGCAGCATCCCAATCGGGCTGAGCTGCCATTGGGCAGCCCAGGGTGGGTATTGGCAAACAGGGAGGTGAAACAGCCACCAACCTCCTTGGCATGCCAAGCCAAGAAACCCAGAGCTGAGCACCATCAGCCCTCAAGCACATCAGCATCTCATGGGGAAGGACAAGATTTGCTGCAACACAGAAGACTCCATACTGGAGCATCACATCTACTGTGCTCCTCCTCCAGAGGTGCTCAACCTCAGAACATCCTCTCCAGTTCAAGCTGCTGCAAAAAGCTCATAATGGCCATTAAATATCTAAATGGAAAGTGGTTTTGACCTCCAAAACCACTTTCTGCTTTGCATGTCCCAGCTGGTATAGCCAGGATCTTCCCCACTGCTTTTATGTTGCACCTCCCAGAGGAGAAAAGGTTAACAAGGCTCCAATGCACTTCCCAGAGCGACTCGGGCTGGAAGGAGTGGGAAGTCCATTTGTCATCCACAGCCAGTAACACAGGATCAATATGACCGATGAAGAAAGAGTAATTTAATCTCCCCGGGACTAAATTTCAGAACAGTCAAATGCAAAATGCTTTGGAGCAGCACAGCTGGAGCTGTGCAAGAAGAAAGGTTTAAGCTTCTGCATCTTTGCAGACTAACAGACAGTGCTGAGGTTTTCCCTGTTCCCAGATTCTAATGTGTCCAGTCCCAGGCTGTACCTTCAGACACTGGCTTGGGGTGGCAGCTGCCCAAACTGTCCTCCTCAGTGCCTAACACCGGCAGAGATGGTCACACAGGAGGCTGTCACATGGCAGCTTACAATCAGCCCACAATCCCCACTATGACCATCGTGGTTCACCCACTTAGGAGGACAAGCACCTCATGGATGTTCCTGGCACCCTCAACCTTTCTGTCCAGGCAAAAAGCAGGACTTGATCCTGGAGCAACACACAAAAGCAAAGTTGGGAACTGCAGTGTGGCTACTTCAGGCAAATGGTTGAGTCACCACTCCTGGAAGTGTGGATGTGGCACTTGGGGACACGGTTTAGTGGTGGATGTGGCAGGGTCTGGTTTGTAGTTGGACTCGTTGACCTTGGAGGTCTTTTCTAACCTAAACAATTCTATAATTTTAACATCAGGCTACTCAGCTGCAAGAGGATTCCTGAGCTGCTCCTGCACTCCATCTCAGAGGCAGTTAAAGCTCAGACAAAACCACATCTGATCTCACATACCACTGGCAAAAGCACAGCTTTGATAAGATGGTTGGGCATGAGATTCCAAGATGTCTTCCACCAAAACTGCTGGGACTCCAAGGCTTCCCATGGAAATGTCTGTCCTTGTGAGGCATCATCAACACCATTCACAAACAGGGCACACACTTACAGCCTTGGGAAAGACTTTGAAGCTTCTCTCTCGCATCAGCAGTCATCCCATGTAGAAAAAATAACAGCGAGCAAGTTCTCAGGTAAATTATCAGTGAAAGAACATGGTGATTTACACAAAAAATGATGAAATATGATGACAGTCTGTAACTAGTTCAAAAGCTCCATGAGCTCCAAATTCATCCGTCATTCTCTCCATTCATCTCTTCGCCAATGCCCGAAGCTGTTTTGTCTGTCTGAAAATCTGAACCAACACTTCACCTTTAGCTTGCAAACCACAGGCTCAAAAAACCAGTACAAAGCATTTCCTAAGATCCAAACTGAAAAATGGCTAAGACAGAGCCAGCAAAGCACTGCTGCCCTCCAGCTCACCTTATTCCATGGTGAAAACGGCGTCACTTGGACAAAGAGCCCAACAGTGTCACTCAGAATAAGAGTCCAAGCTGGAAGGTGCTGCAGTGTCTCTAACCTCACTTTTCCTGAGCAGAGGAGCTCGGGGAGGGAGGAGGGTACAATCCCAAGTGCCGGAGCCCGCAGAGAACAGTCCATGCCCAGAGAATGGGCTGTACCCACAGAAAGGGCTGTACCCAGAGCTCTCATGCAGGTCAGCAGCACAGCTGAGGAGCACAGAGCTGCTCAAAAGCATTGCTCCCTGCCCAGGCTGAACCTGCAGTTCTCTCCTGGCCGTTCCACCCCACGGCTCTCAGACCCCTCAGGCCAACCCAAGAGCAAACAAACGTGGGCACAGCTCCCCAGCCACGGCAAACACGGCAATGCTGCCTGCACAGCACAGTGTGCAACAGGGGGTTTCCAGCCAATTACACTGGAAACTTCACACTAATTATTCTGCCTATTATCTCTGTGGTTCCCTTTCACATTCCTGCTTTCCAAGTGCCATTGGCTTTCCTTGGCTGTGCCTCAGCGGATCTCCTGCAGATGCCTGCACGTGCCCTTTGCCAAGGGGACTCTGATGGCCACGCTTGCTCCTTATGGCTACTTCCCCCTTGCCAAGCCTTCTTCTACTTCCCTGCCCTCACTGTGCTCACAGCCACCCCAGTTCACCAGCACTTGCCTCGACTGTTATTGGGCCATTTCCCCACTCTCCTTGGCTACCCATTGGCTTGATCAAAATAAAGCCAGAGCAAAATTCAGACAGATGGTAGCTGTTCTACCATCCCAATCTCTTCTCTCTCTTTTATCTATTACCACAAGTCACACAATCAGACTTTTCTCTCAGCTCAGCTTTGCCTCCACTATTGCTGCCAGTGGAGTTTAAGTCCCCTCACACCATCGGATGGCACTGGACATAAACCCCTTCAACTGGAGTCTGAGCAGAGACACCTCGGGATAATTTAACTGGCAAGAGATGAAAAAGAAAACTTGTTTCACATAAATGAGATGAAGTACAAGGTGCCTAACAGCTCCATGGGCCGGAGAGCTATAACCCAGAGTGTGTGACACTGCAAAAGCTGCATACAAATGAGCAGGTAGCACTGAGAGGTGATCAGCTGATGACATGACAAGTTTAGCCCTGACTCATCTGGAGAGGTTTTCATTTTAGTGGCAGACCAGACCTGCATGTCACACAGTCAGCACAGTTTGATTTAACAAAAGGACATCAAGCAGGGACCAGGGCTCTAGCACGCTGTGCTGCTCAGTCTAAGCAGCGCAGACAAGCCTCAGAAAACGCCAGCATGTCCTCCAGCATTCCATCAGAACGGCTCCAGGGAGGGAAGGAGGGATGGGGCAGCAGAACACAGGCAGAGAAGACAGCTGCCCTTGTGGGGCATTTCCCAGTACTCACTGTGCCTCAGATGTCAGAGCTGGACTCGGGTCTGGACGGGAACTGTGAAGAAGCACAGACAGTCTAGACAGAGATTTGCTCGAAGGAGTGAAGCCGCCAAATAACAAAGATCTCAATTACAATGTAATAAGCACAGAATGGCCTTCATATCTCTGAAATAATCACATCAACGGGATAAAAAGGGGCCTTGATGCACACGAGCAGCTATGAGAAATTGATGCACATAAATTTATCCACCAAACTGACACTTACAGAGTGAAGAAATGTGGACTGAAACACTCAGAGATGCAGGAAAGACCTCAGATAACTCCTTTTAGAGCACAGCAGCAAGCTAAGCAAAACCTGGACTATTGAGGAGTCTTATACGGAAAAATAAAGAACACCCACCACCTTCTCATGCTCCTTCAGAAGTAATGCCCAGAGGAGCTGCAGCAGGAATCTGTTGTGACAGCATCTGACAGTGCTGCATCTCAGGCACACAGGAGAGAAGAGACCTGCATCATCAGGACCTACGTCCTCCTACAGCAGCAATCCTGCTCTTGTCACCAAGCAGAGAAGGGAACACCTCCAGCACATCCACAGTTAACAGCTCAGTCATTAAAGACTGTTGACACCTACGATATTTAAGCCTAATAGTAACAATAGCCTGATAAAAATTAGTTTTCTAAAATATCTATGTAGAGAAATGATAGCTGGAAAATTTTAATTTTCAAATTCTCACTCTCAATAAAGGGAGATTGCATGTCAGCAATGTATCTCGGAGACCCCACAGTCTTGGAGCAGTTTATGATCACAAAGTTTGGACAGGAGGAGAGAGGAAGAGCAGGAAGAAGTTAAAAGAAAAAGGCAATCAAAGACACAGTTCATACCACTCATCAGAGAATTCACAAGCAGAAAAGAAGAATCTAGACTCCTTGAAGAACCCCAAGCTAAGCCAAAAATCACTCACGCAGCAAGAAACCTGGAATAAGGTACATGGTCACTTACCTCTGCATTTCATCAATGAAAAATTTACCCTTTCACAGCAACTAATGCTGTGTTCAAAGCCACTCTTCATCCCTCTCTAGGCAGAAGAGAGGGAGTGAGACCAAATTCTCACCTCCCTGGGGCTACCTTGGATTAGATGCCAAGGTCATGAAATTGGGCAAGACGAGCCACACTCTCAACTCAAATATTTCCTGTGCTAACGACAGCAAGAAGAGATGGTTCTGGAACACCCAGCAAAAGCCTCATGTCTGTTTGCTGTCACCGTCACGCTCTCCCAAAGAACAGCTGTAGGCCAGCACAATACAAAGCAGAGCTGCAGGAAAACATCTGCTTTGTTGCCACATTTGGGGTGCCAGGGTTTTCCTGTAGGTGTCAAGTCAGCACAGGCGACAAAAGCCCATTTCTGAAGGGCTTTGGTTCATCTGCAGCCTTGGGAAAGTTCTAAGGAAGCCAAGGAGCACAGGTCAGACACCCACAGGGCCCCGGAGAGGCACTGTCAGCGGAGGGGCAGCACCAAGGTCACTGCTCAAGGACAACTGTGTCAGCCCTGCCTTCAGTGCTGGGGCCCAGGAGCTGCAGGGCAATAAAAGCACAGGCAGGCAGGGAACAACCCCTCCTGACAGGGACATCTTGCATCCAAGCCCTTCAGAGGTGATCAGCGCAGCAGGGCCCTGCAACTCCCCCAGGAGAAGACGACTACAGAGACCAAAGTCAGCAGCATCGTGGGTGCTCTCCACAGCATTGGCATGGGGCAATTGCGTCGTTAGTTTGTAAGAAGCTATCTAAAAGACCCAGCACACAACAAGCTGCATGGAGCTTAATTAATGCTCCTGGGACAGAAGACTCCCCTGAGTCGCTCTGCAGAGATTTTAATTTAACAATCTAGGGAGCCTGCATCACCTGCTTGGATCCCATTACTCACACCAGTAAACAAGCCCTGCTCCTTGCTCAGTAAGACAGTCAAGTGTGCACACACACTCCAGCCACACGTAAGAAATACACACTGTGGCCACTTGGACTTGCAGCGGAATTCCAGGAGACGATTTTTCTCTCTAAAGAGAAGTCATGAGAAATATGAACATGGCAGAGCCCAGAAGATACAGAGGAGCAATCCCAGGGCATCTCCTCCTGCATGCAGCACAACAACAGGATCCCCCAACTGCCTACACCCACAGGGCACATGATCATTGCAGCAGTGCTACCCACACAGGTGACCCAAGCGCCCAGCCCTTGTGGGGTGGACAGAACAGTCTCTCTGTAGCCTTATCCAGCCTCCTGCAGAGTCCTTGCTGTGGATAAGGACACGGGGGATACATGGAGGAGCACCCAGGGCAGAGCAGAGGACCTGTGCGTGATGTGCTCCAGGAAACCTTTCAGCAGGTGGGTCATTGCCATTGAAGGAATTCTAAGCATGACAGTGCATGGGAGCAGGGCTGAGCCGTGCCTGGAGCGGCAGGATGGAGGTACATGGACAGCACCTGCCACCACCAGCACCTTCTCCGTGCAAAGAGGCTCTGCAGGGAGCCCCTCGGCAAGTTCACTGACCTCCTCACATGATTTTTGGATCAGGAATTTCTAGCAGAGGCATCAACAGGGAGACACATTAAAAGCAGCTGTCCTGTGCCACAGTCTAGGTGACCAGACACTCCTCAAGGGCATTATGTCCCCCAACCCAAATCCACTCATACCTTTTCTGGTCAAACCACCTTAACTCACATCATCCAGACACACCCCAGAGCTCCCACAAACCTGTACCCACAGCTTGTCAGTAGTTACAGCAGGTATGGAGCAAACCAGAACCCCTGAGGCACCTCCTGGACTCCACACAGTTGAAACAACCCGAGCAGCATCTGCCCACCCTGGTGTAGGCTAACAAGTCATTACGTTCAAAACACATTAGTCGCTCCCAAACACCCACACTAGCATTTGAAATCCTCCCAATTACTGAGTGTGTTGTTTGTGTGACTGCCTAATCCCACTCCCAGAACCCCATCACAGCGCTTATGGTGCTTTACGTGTCATTTCTGTATATGCACCTGGCTGACATCACCACAAAGAATCCCACTTGAAAACCTCTGAATGCCGTGGAAAGCATTAATGTTTTCATCACTGGTTATGGACAAGGTGCAACAAAACGTGGGGAAAAGTTGCAGGCTCTGCCTGGAGAGCTGTCCCTCGAGATACTCCAGAGTTTGAAGGATGGATTTCCTTACAACTCAAACAGATGGTAAGATACATACACCTTTGTATCTCTTCACTTCAAACCATAAGACTTCTCTTTCCTCCCAGCACAGCAGAGATGCTGTAATGCTGAGTTACAGAGAGGTGACTGAGATCTCTCAGCAACACGGATTGAGCCCTACACACAACTCCAGGTTATTCTAATGCAATTTTGTCTAACAACACGAAAAAGGTGTTATATAATGCAGCTGAAAAGTTTATTTCTCCCAATTTTTCCCCAGCAGCAAAGAACCAGTCTAGCTGTAGCAGAGACATTGAGAGACTCCGGCACAGCTGTGCTGAAGGAGCAGCTAAAAAGCTGCGCCAATGCCCCCAAATAGTCACTGGATGACTGCCGTGACACTTGCACTGCAGCGTGGGAGAAGGGTCCTTTTATCTGGGAAAGGGCACTAAGGCAAAGCTCCTCTGTGACAGCTTTTTAAACCTAAGTACAATTAAGCAGCAAATATATTTTCTCCGATCTCCCGTGTTTGATACTGAAAAGCACTGGGATCAGGCAGTGAGTGAAATGCTACACTGTAGGACAAGCAATACAAAACCAGAACAGGCACAATATAGAACCCAAATCCCTTAACTGGTCCATGTAGCTTGGGACGCTGCTGGGGAGGACAGACACGGTGGGTGCAGGCTTTCACAGAGCAGTTTTGCCATTGAAAGGAACGAGACCCCTTGAAGGAGGCTGCTGACTTTGCCCTCGGACACGCACACGGCATTTCAGCCGAGGAGAAACCACCGGGCACACTGACCGCGCTTCCGAATTCCCGAAGATCAGAAAGATCCATCCCTGACAAATCCACTTCTCACACGCTCCTTGCCAACCCATCAAATAAACCCCTGCGGGTGCTGTGGCCGGGCCGGCGGCGGGGACGCCTCTGGAGACAAGTGACCTCTCCAGAGGCTGAGGGTCCGCGGGGTGCAGGGGGAGCGCGGCCGCCCGCTGCCACCAGCAAGTGTGCGGCTGGTTTGGGGGGATCGGGGCAGCCGAAGAGAGGAACCCACCGGCAGCTGCCATTCCCCAGCCACGGGATGGCCCTGGGTGACAACCCCCGGGGTTGTGCCCGCACATGTCCCCAGGCTCGTCCCGAGGGTCTCGGGGCTTCCCCCAGCCCGGCACGGCCCCCGAGGCGGCCGGGGGCGAGCAGAGTCCCGGCACCGCGGGTCTCCCCCCCGAGGCACCGCCCGCCGCGCCCCCGGCACCCACCTCACTTTGGCCGCCACGGACGACATGGCCTCGTTCCTGAGCGTCTTCCTTTTGGACACGGCTGTGCCCATATTCGCGCGGGGGGTCGCGGCCGGGGGAGCGCTCATNAGCCCGCCCCACCGCCCAGGAAGCGCCGCTATATTTGGCCAGCGGCACCTCCTCCGCCCGCCTGACATCATGGCCGGGGAGGGGGCGCCGGCCCCGCCTCAGAGGGTGCGCGGGGCGGTGGGACCCCCGCCATGGGCGGCAGGAGGCTTCAGCGGCAGGAGGGATGGCCGAGGGGACACCTCAGGGGGCTGCAGCTCCGGTCTCTGCTCCCTGTGACCAGGGACAGCACCCAGGGAACAGCTGTGCCAGGGCAGGGTCAGCCTGAGATCAGGGAAAGGTTCTTCCCCCAGAGGGTGCTGGGCACTGCCCAGGCTCCCCAGGGAATGGGCACGGCCCCGAGGCTGCCAGAGCTCCAGGAGCGTTTGGACAGCGCTGCCAGAGATGGAGATTGTTGGGGTGTCTGTGCAGGGCCAGGGATTGGACTCCTGGATGATCCTTTTGGGACCCTTCCAGCTCGGGATATTCTGCTGTTCCACGATTCTACCTGAGGTGAACATCCAGCCTTCAGCCGTCAGACACGGCTGCAAGGGGAGGCCCAAGCGTCGCTCCCCCCAGGCTCCTGTCAGGAAACAGACGCGCAACCTGCAAAGGAATCAGTCATTTTGACGCAAAACTGCAGCCTGTCTTTGATGGATCGGGTGAAAGGTTTCACACATGGTTTATTTTCCACAGCTGGGCGCTCTGCCGGCAGCGGGGCCGCGTATGAGTGCTGCCGCATCCCTCTGCTCGTGGGGTGGACTCGGTCATGAAGGTCGGGCTGTCGGGTTTTGGACACGACAGCTCTGAAGGATTGACACAAACACCACTGGCTTTGTCCCCTGAGCAGGTCACTGCTCCCCACCATTGCCCCAGAGCAGGCAACACAGCCGTTCCCAGAGTGACTGGAGGCAGTGGAGCCATGAGGCAGAGATGGGTGTCCAGAAACCTCTCCAAGCCCGGTGTCACCTGCCATAGCAAACACCTGCCTCGAGGTCATCGAGTGCTTGAAAACAAACCCAGCACAAGGAGCTGATCAACAGTCAGCCCAGCCTGAGAGGATTTTCAGTTCACACAGTCATGGAACTGCTTGGGTTGGAAGGAACCTTCATAGATCAATTACTTCACCCCCTGCCATGCCCCTTCCCCTATCCCAGGCTGCTCCAAGCCCCATCCAGCCTGGCCTTGGACACTTCCAGGGATCCAGGGGCAGCCCCAGCTGCCTCATCAGCCTCATCATAAAAAATTTCCTCCTGTTGCACAATCTAAATCTATTCCTTTGCCTCTTATCTTTGCCCTGCTAAAGTCTCCCACCATCTTCCTTAAAAGCCTCCTTTATATATTGAAAGGCTGCAAGAAAGTGTCCCCAGAGCCTTCCCTTCTCCATCTGAACAATCCCAACTCCACCAGCCTTTCTTCACTGGAGTGCCAGCCCCCAGCTCAATTTCATGGGTGTAGGTTTTGATCTCTAGGAGGATTTAGAGAAGTGTTTTTCCTTGGGAAAGTATTTTATAAATCTGCTTTTAGGGTACTTGAGTGAGTGGGGCAGCAAATTCTTACGTATTATTCGCAATACATACAGAAAAAGCACTTGGATTGTCCCCCTGAGTCTGCAGGTGAGTGCAGGAGGAATTCAGAGCCACTCATTCAACAATATTGGGCAGAGGGGTAGAAGTTTTACAGATAATGAAAATTTCTACAGGCTTTGTGAAACAGGCAGCTGAAGGAGGGAGTGGCACACCTTGTCTTGTCTGTACCTGAGGAAGGGCTGTAACATAAGATCATGTTCCACTCTCCTTCAGAGAACCTGCATGAAGAGAAGGGGAAAAGCTTCAGTCTTCTCTCTCCACAGACTCCAAAGTAAAATCTGCAAGAAAATATAAGAGGACTTGAACAAGTTAAGTCTGTTTGGTCTGTTAATCTACTCATTGAAAAATAATTTCTGTAGAGAGAGGGAAAAAAGATGAAGGTACCCCAATCCCCTGGTTTGTGTGGACACAAGGAGCAGCATACAAATGCCTCACCAAGCAAAATTTTACCATAATCTGAGGAATTCATTATGAATAACAAATTTTCAGAGCTGTATCTTTTGCTGAGACCCAAGCTGTGAGCAGAAAAAGTGCCATGTGTGCACAATAAAGACATGGAAATATTTAAAAAATAAGGTCAGCCTGTGCTTCCCAACCCTTTTATCCCTGTATGCAAGCTAGATGGGGGAAATGTTCTTTGTTTCTATGTTTAAATATTTTGCCAGCTGGGGCAAATGCTATTCCTTAAAAATACAACTCACCTTCCAAACTAGCAGCCAGGTCTGCTCTATCCCTGGCACAATTCCCACCAGATCTACCTAGAAACACCCCAAAGTTTCTCACAGTGACATTTTTCATGTACAAAACAAAACCCAACCTCAATACATTGGATTTTTGCCCCCAGAAGAGAACTCTCATTAAACTTCTGCTCATGACTATCCCCTCACCCTGGTTTTTGTCACACAGTCATGTCACCCAAGAGCTCCTATGACAGAGAAGGAGAGAAAATCCATCTGTTTTGAAGGAGCAACTGAAAAAAACCCACTTGTAGAGAACTGGAGCCGTGCAAGCAGTTACAGACTCCATGAGGCTGTGCCCAGTGCTATCAATTCCCAGAATTAAAAAGCATCCAGATGGATGTCTCCATCTTCATCCCATGCTCAGACTGCTCTTACTTGTGCCTCTGGGAGCTCCCTCAAACTCTCCCTTGCCCATTCCCCAGCAGAGTCTCCCTCTCTGAGGCTGGGGAGGCTCCAGCCCAGCCCAGGGCTCGCTTTGATGGCTGCTCAGGGCTTGGCCTGGTGGGTTTTGACCACCTCCAAGGATGGAGGTGCAAACAATGCTCTGATCCATGTCCCAGGGCTGCACCACTCTCACAGGTGAAGATTTCCATAGATCCACTGGGAATTTCCCGTGTTGCTCTGTGTGCCCTGGAGAAGCACCCAGCTTCTGTCACTCCAGGAGCCCTCGCCCATCTCCCTGCAGGTTCCCCTCTTGCTCTTTTGCTTCTTCCCTGCCTTTGGGTTTATCCCAGGCATTTAGGGGTCTGGGTTACCCCAGAAGAGGAGGCAGCCAGGGGGCTTATTACAGCTGGAGAGATGCCTTTTCTTCGTGCTAGGAAAAAAGTCAGGCGAGCCAGGCAGACAGTTCCCATGGCTTCTCCATGGCAACAGGGCCTCCCAGACATGCACACAGGCAAACGGGCCGAGGGGGCCAGGAGCATCACAGCCCCTCCACCCCAGCCCCAAACCTCCACTCGTGGGGCTCTCATGGGATCTCACCCCAAAACAGCTTCCAAAATAATCACAGCTGGCCAGAGGAATGTTCCCTCCTTCCACCGGGGAAGGTGCAGTGCACTGAAGCCCAAGACAGGCAAAATCCATCCCAACCAGTGATGGGTTTTGTCCAGAGAAATGCATCATGCTTGAAAATCTGGTGTCTCTGCAGCCTGTCAAACCAAACAGCACATCTCTGTCCAGTGGAAAACCCAGAACCTCAAACCTGCTTATGCAGAGGTCTTAGACTGGATTCTGATACTCAGACTTTAGGGAACCAGTCTTTTTATGTTTAGAAAAGCCATTTTTGTCTAAACGAGCAAAAACTGTGGATCCTGACAATTTAAATGCAAAAACCGAGAATTAAGGCAAGCCAAAACCAGTCACAGCAGCAACCTGCAAAAGGGAGAAGCAAACAATAATAAATACTTCTTCAAGCACGTCAAGCTGGAGAGTCAGAATTTGGCTATGGTACAAGAGAAGCATTCGTAGGAGATAAGGTCAGAACAGAAAAACAATGAATATTTTGCATCTGTAGTCAGTGAGGAAAAGCTTGGAGACGTTCCTGTGCCAAAAGTCATCTTTATATGGACGTGGCATTGGATTTGGCTCATGTTCAAGTGTCAGCAGAGGAAGGTGAGGAATAAATAGCCAAACTAGAGAGTGCAAATGCACGAGGCTGAGATGGTTCACCTAAGTGCCCAGTGAGAGCTGAGAGGTGAAACAGTTTAGTTACTTAATTGTAGCATGTATACACTGTGTGTAACAGCCTCAGCGTCTGAGAGCTTCAGGGTGACAAATGCAGAGGGTTTGTGGTTAAGACAGACCCTGAAGTCTGAGCTTCCCTCCTGGGTAAAGTGAAATTGTTGCTAAGAATCCCATTAGTGCAGAGCTGGGTACATTTGAAATACTCGGAAGAAAAGAAAGTTGATTTTCCTGGGAAAAAGGAATGCTTTAGAGGGGTCGATAAGCATGTGGTATAGTCTGCCTGGATTTCCAAAAGGTCTATCACACGAGTTTCTTACAGGAACGTGGCTACCATGGGATTAACAGAAAAGACTTGAAATAGATAAATATCTGATTAAAGGATTCCCAAAGAGCAGCTCTCAATAGGCAGGATCCTGAATGGAGGGAGGACTCAAATGGAGCCCCACAGGGACCTGGGCAGGGCTCTGCTCATTTTAGTGCATTCAGAAATAATCTTGAAAGTGAATTGGAAAAAAATAAAGGAGTGACAAAGCTTGCTGCTGATGTTAAGGCATTCAGGGTCATAAATACATGAGACACTGAAGAGTTATACAAGGACCTCATGATAGTGAATAACTAAGAAATAGGTTCAGGACATCCAGAGGAGATAATTACAAAGATAAAGACACAGGAGGAAAACAATCCCAGCTCTTCAAACACTGGGCTCTGCACTGATCCTTATCCTCAGAAAGAGCCTTTTTTTCCTCCAGGTTCAGCTGAATATCATTCTGCACAACCCAGCTGCATTTGTGCCTCATGCTGGCCTCTGGCTTCGGTGCAATTTAAACCTGGGAAGAGAAGGGAAGGGACTCAGCAGTGTGTAAGCATAAAACCAGGATACAGCAGGGTGTTTAATGGCCCATGTGAGATGACTGCAGTTCCTGTGGTCCAAATTGAGACCAGGATTGTTTGTGGTCCCTGCGGAGAACACAGTCAGTCACTCAGATCCTGGGAAGGGAGAGTACCAGGGTCAGCAGTGCCGAGGGAACTGTGTGTCCTCTCCCCACGGACATTTCCCAGGGCTGCACATCACCACAGCTTAAGGAGAGGCTCAGGTCCTTCCCCAGGAACATGATGTGCTCGTGGCACAGACAGAGTAGGGCAGGTATGTTTTTAGTCCCCTGCCCTCTGCTCCCATTTCTCCGCACAAAAAAACTGACCCAAGTGTGTTGGTACTGAAGGGACAAAGCACCAGACTGAAAAGGGAAGACAAACTGATGTGCCCACCATCCTAAACAGTCTGTCCCAGTTAAACTCTTCTGACAAGCCACAGCAGCCTGAGAGCTGGTGATAAACCCACGACACCGAGGCAGCTGGAGGAGCCGACAGGGTTTATTCACACAGCACAGTTTGGAAAGAGCTTGAGGACAGTGGTTATGGCCAAGTGCCTGGGAAACTCAAGGTCTCCTGAGTGCCAGAAGGTCACTCAAGTATCACATCTCCAGCATCCTGCTTGGCCAGTTTAGTCCCTTCAAGATGTTGCTATAAAATTCATCAAGTACAAACTTCACTTTAATGAGGCACTGTAAGAAAATAACTTTCCCAACACTGGTATAATTAAAATTAGGCCATATATCACTGAAGCAGTATCAATAGCTAACAAGTTGGAGTTTGCCAAGAATTATGGTTTTGCTTTGAGTGGATTCATTTGCACAGAGCTGTTCTTACATGGCCAAGCATTTGACATCAGCAAAGCTTGTTCAAACCCAGTCCCAAAGGTAGTCCTGATCCCTGGGTGAACAGTTCCAAACCAGCTGGGATGCAGGGCACTCAGACCCCATGCTGGCCAGCTCACCCCCAGCTATTTTTAGTAAAAGACTTAATCAGTAATTGCCAGGGCTGGGTACAGCCTTTCAGCCCTGCCTTCCGCTACGTGACATGTCCCAGCCCCGATGTGCTGCTGAGGGCACTGCTGGGAGGGGAACTCAGCCCCCTGAGACCCTGACCACAGGGCTGTGCTCAAAGATTAAACCTCCTCCTTCCTCCTCAGCCACTGCTTTTTCTCAAGTCTTCTAATTTTGCCAGCATTATGAGGAGGTCACATACTATTTTATGTTATCTGTCTGCTCCTGCAAAAGGCAGCAAGGTCCTGGCAGAGCAAGCCAGAGCAGCCTCCCAAACTGGAGATTTGGAAGGGAGGCTCTGTGCTCAGCTGTGGGCAGAGGAAAGGGAAAAACAGAGCTTTTTATCCCAAATTTGGAAAAAAACCATGGAAAAAGGTCTTGGGGGCTTACTTCCCACGCACAGTCATAGTCTGGGGGATTTGAGGGCGGGTGCACTCTCCTGGGGTGAGAGCAGCAGCCTGTGTCTGGCACAGAGAGCGTGGCTGGGAGGGCACAGCATGCTCCCATTGGGCACGAGGGCCATTCCCAGGCACAGACACCTGTGTGTCCCTCAAATCCCAGCCCCAGAACTGCCTCCACAGCCTCCACTGACCTCCCAGGCTGGATCAGCAAGGACTCAGAGCACGAGCAGTTCCAAACTCGGTCAGTAGCAGCAGCCTGGCTCCCCACTGGGAGACTCCCAGGGTAGCACCTGGGAGTGCTTGCCTGGCTTTGCAAGCACAACCTGAGCAGATTTGGCATGTTATTTGGAAAGGTGGGAAAGTGAGGAGGCTGTGGGGTTGCCACCTTTTTGCAGGGCTGGAGCTTCAGCATCTTTCTCTGAGCAGCCATTAGAGATGGGGAGGACAGGCTTCAGCTTGGCACCACTGTGCAGCAGCCTCTGCCTGGGCACTGCCTCGTCCTGCTCCCTGCACTGCAGCACCAGCACTGGCACGGCACGACCCCAGTGGGAGGCATCACACTACTTAAAGAAAATTATGTTGCTGGCCTTTTCATTATGTTGCCCAGCAAATGTTCCCATGAAATATAGGCCTAATTATCTACCCACATTCAGATTACTCTAAGATGCAATTTCCTTCTACTCTGTGGAGTTTGCTCTCCTTCTGTGTCTCATGATTGAAATACACTCAATTAGTTATTACTCTGCTGGCTGAAACCTTGAGCTGCCTTCCTGACAAGGCTGCTCCACCTGGGTCTCACTGGCCTTACAATAGCCAGGTGACACCACGTCACAGGCAAGCCACAAAGATGTCTCAGCACTCAGACATGCCTGTTATTTATTAGATTTGTATCTCAAATGGAAGCCTTGTCCGGAGTGATGGCTTCAAACATGAAGTATCAGCATCATAGAACCACTGAGGTTGGAAAAAGTCTCTCAGATCATCAAGTCCAACCATTCCCCAAGGCCACCACCAAACCGTGTCTCCAGGTGCCACATCTACACATCTTTTAAATCCCTCCAGGGGTGGTGGCTCCACCACTGCCCTGGGCACACTACTGAACAAAGAAAAGACACAGCCTCAGCACGGATGATTGCTGTGGTCAGTGTCCATCCCTTGACTGGGATCTTTTCAAAAACATGATCCTAAATCCCTGCCAGGCAGCTCCCTCTGCCCAGGAGAGGAAGACTCTGGGTGAGACCTCGTTTCTGAGTCAGAAGAGCTGACAGGAGAGGGAGCATTTTGAGAGCAGCATAATATTACATACCTCTTTTTTCCTTAAAATGGTGCAGCAGGTGGAGAGAACAAAAGCAAGGAACATCAGCTGTAGCAGGAAGGATTTGAGCAGGATGGCAATGTCAATTCATTCCTATTGGCTACATCAAATTGACATAAGCCAGTCCCTCAGAATAAACTACAATAAATAATAAAACCAATTGATATAACAAAGGAAACAACAACATGGATATGCCATATAGGGAAAAGATTCCTTAACTGCTCCACAGAATTTTGGAAGCCCTGGTGTGAAGGCTCTCTGGAGCTCTTTGCTGGAAGTCTGGCACAGCAACTTCTTTTGGCCGTACTGAGGCACTTGCTGGATGTTGATCCCTCCCAGAGTGAGCAGTTCTCACTCTTGACCACCCTCCTGGTGAAGGGAATTGATCGTATCTACCAGAGACATGTTTTACTCCCAGGGATCCCAGGGACTGCTCAGCTGCTGTGGAGGTGCAGGACTTGGCCCTTACAATGGAAGCTCCTCAAGGTCAGGATTCCAGAAGCAGCTCCAGGAACAGATCGGGTGGAAATTGATTGCTCAATGATTCAGTGATTACTCAGTTTTTGCTCCATCCACATCTCAGTATTTCATTGTTTGGCAAAATATCAGCCTGACTTTGTCCTGACATTGGCACCACGCAGCATAAGAAGAGCTGAAGCTTGAAGTGACTGCGTCATATCTAAGGCGGAAGAAAAAATGTTATGATTATGGGAAAGTTTGTGTGACAGTGTCCCTGGAAACACCTCACTCCCAAAACTCTGCTCCAACCTTACCCTGCACCATGTCCAACCCTTGCTGTATCTAAAAATGCAGAAATAAAAGCACTGAAATGAAACTTCTGTTGGCAGAAGGGCTCAGATTATCTGTATCAGTAGGCAAGGGGTCTACAAAAAATGTTATCTGTCTGGACTTCTGTAAGACCTTTGAGACAGTCCCCCACAATATCCTTCTCTCTTAATTGGAGAGATATGGACTTGATGGATGGAGTGCTCAGTGGATGAGGAATTGGTTGGATGGTCACATCCAGAGAGTAGTGGTCAATGGTTCAATGTCCAGATGGAGATCACTGGCAAGTGGTGCCCCTGAGGGGTCTGTCTGGGGCCAGTGCTCTCAAATATTTTCATCAGTGACACAGACATTGGATCCAGGGTGCTTCCAGCAGATGACACCAAGCAGAAGTGGGGTCAACCACCAAGTGGTGCGGTTGACACACCTGAGGGAAGCTGGAAGAGCTTCTGAGGGCACACCCAAAGAGCTGGAAATGCAGTTCCCACTCTCCACGGAGCCCAGAGCATGGCAGGAGCAGCTCCCTCTGACCTGGTGCTTCTGCCTGCCATGAGGCTGAACGAGGGAGCAGCAGCTGGGGACTGATCCTGCACAGAGCACAGGGAGAGAGCAGGGAGGAACATGCAGGGAGATGACTCAGAAAGCTCAGCTGGAGGATGAGGAGGGATGCACACACATTCAGGGCCTTCAGCAGCTCCTGGCCATGGTGAGGGTGTAGCAAAATAGGTGCCATCTGCTTCAGCTGGAGCATCACACAAAGGCACAGGCAGTAAAGAGCCTCTTGCTTAGACCCTGTTAGCAAAGAGAACAAATTCCACAACTGCTACCAAAATGACCCAAGGCACAGGAGAGGAGTGGCCACAGTGTGCATTCAGGTTCTGCTGTCCCTGCTCCTGCCCCACTTCCAAGCTGTCCTGTGGAGAGGAAGAAGAGCAGTCCTGAAAGGTTCATAGTGATTCAAAGCAGTGCTGAATGGGATTTGGCAGCGAGCTTGAGACGAGCAGCAGCTCAATCCATCACCCTTCTGCAGGAAAGGACCTGGCTGCTGCTGCAAATCTTCAGCAGAACCAGGGTCAAAAGTGCTGGGATTGTGCAGAACAGGTGAACATCCTGGCATGAGAAATAACACAGTAACAGAGCCAGGCTGTGCAGGGCTGTGACAACCTCAGCCTGTGACGCTTCAGGGGAGACTTGGTCTGGTTGGAGAGGGCTCAAGGGGAGAGCCAGGAGGGGTCAGAGGGTGCAAGAGTGCAATCTGTGAGCAAAGGCTGAAAATGGGACTGATTGACCCCAGGAAATTAAAGCAGTGAGATCTGGTTACGTACAAGGCTGAAGGCAGGACAGGGGAAAGAGAAATGGGTGGCAAAATTCAGGTTCCACCTGAAGAAAAATTGTGTAAGGGTTGTGAAGCAGTGGAACAGCCTTCTGGGGAGAGCAGTGCAGGTGTGAGCAGCTGGAGCAGAACCTCCCTTGGGCACCAGGTCAGATGGGATGGGCTCAGCACGGCTGCTCCTGCCTGGAACACACCACAGAGTCACCCAATCCCCATGGCCTGAGAGGGCTCGCTGGGCTCTTCATCACTCATGGAAGCAGCACCCTCACAAACCTCATGGAGATATTCTGTTTTGAGAATTTAAGGGAAAATACCTCCTGCAGAGTGGGAAATCAACAGTTCTTTGAACTGAACTTGCAACAGGGCAGAAAAGCTGATATTGCAGAGTCAAGAAAATGTAACTTTGGCTGAAAGCCCATCCTGTAAGTTGGTAATCCTGAAAACAGACATTGGAAGAAAAATGACACTAAATATAAAGAGGAAGAAAGGAATACTGATCAATATGCAGCTCCCACCACAACAGGCTATGGAGCAGAGTATTGATGGGGGAGAGTAAACAGACAGAGGAAAATCCACGTCTGGCAAAGCCACAGCGAGTAAAGAGTTGTTCACAAAATACATTAGAAACAAAAGAAACATTAATGGTGTTACAGACTCATTTCATAGACTTAGAGAAGCATAAAAGGATTTTGTCAGGAGCAACCTCAGGTGTCTCCAGTCCAACATCTGATGTCAAAGTGACACTGCCTTGCTCGGAGATCACTCAGGTGACTTTTGAAGACCTCCAAGCATGGAGAGGCCCCAGCACTCCTAGATGAGGAGGTTTGCCAGGACCCCAGTGGGTCCCTGCTGCGTTTGGGAAGGATGGAAGTGTCAGACATGAGGATGATGAAATTGTCTGCGGTCTGATAACAACCCAGAGCACCTCGGGTGCCATCTGTGGCGTTTCTGGAGCAGCAGCTCTGTGTGAGCTGCACCTGAGGGCCCTTGAGCAGCACACTGAGCTGAGCCGAGCTGAGCCAAGCCGAGCCGAGCTGAGCCATCTCCTCCTGCTGCCGAGGACCTGGAAGCCTGGGAGAAGCCAGGTTTGGCAGGATGCTGACAGGGGGCTCGGCTGCCCTGGTTAACAGCTGCTCAGTCCAGCACGACACATCCAGATTGAAAAATGGAGAGGACACAGAGGATTCAATTAATATAGAATTCAGGGATTAAAAATACACCCACCAGTGGGGTGTAATGGGAGGTGTCTTGTCAAATGAGCCTCAGTTCATCCTTTGAGAAAATTCCAAGTTTGTAGATAAAGGTTACCATGTAGCCATTATTTGCTTAGCTTTTGGCAACGTGTTTGACTTAATATCTTATGACACCCTAATTACAAATTTAGTGCTATACAATCCCAATAAAGCCCACATTAAATGGATGGAGAGCTGCAAACCCAGCTCCAAAACAAGGACTCGTCAGTGAACAGAGATGATTTAGAGGGATTCTGCCAGAGTCAGTCCCAGCCTGACACTAATCAATGTTTTCATCATTGATTGAGAAATGAGCACAAAACACAGCTGATAAATTATACAGCTGCTGGGAGCAGAAGGACTGGCAGTGAATAATTATGACAGAGAAGTTCTACAGAGCAACTGGGATCTTTTCTGTGCACAACCCATTTTCACTTGGCAGTGTTAAAATAGGCCAGCTTTCAAACAGGAACGGAGGAAAGGTTTCATCCAAAAGAGTTGGGAGGAAACATTTCATCCAAAAAAAGGATGGGAGGAAAGGTTTCATCAAAAAAAGATGGGATGGAAAGAAGTTAGATATCATCAGGGGAAAGTAAGTCAGAGCAGCTGGTTTTGCAGCACTCCAGCAGCACAGAGAGACTGGAGGCAGAGGATGAGGAAAGCAGGACAGTCCTGCAGTACCAGGAATGGTGGGCAGAGGATACCAGAGGTGGCTCCAGGGGACACCTGAAGTGGCAAAGGAGTCAGACAAGGCCCCAGAGAGGAGATGGACAAAGTCCCTGAGCTGCAGACACCCCATGGAGTGCAAGCCATGGTGATGGCTCCAGCTCAAACCTCCTGTCACCTCCACCTTAGAGCAGCACAGGAACCTGTCCATGCTCATCCCCGCAGCACCCCTTGTCCTCATCCTCTTGGTGCCTTCTACAAGCACTACACTGAAATAAATACACTCTCTTTCCCAAGAGAAAATGAATTGCTTTGCTGAGCTCTTGCATCAGGCTGGGGTAACACTCCTCTCCTCCACATCATTTTCTGCCAGCAATTGTGAACATGGAATGAAGGGAAGCTGAGGGGGTTTTCCGAGGGGACAGATTCTGAGATGAGACAAATGAGGTGTCTCATTTCCAGATGATGGAAATGAGACATCCCAGGCTCACGGGAGGGTCTGTGCAAGGAGCAGGGGCCCAACTCCCGGGTGACTCCCAATGTTTATACACCACCAGCACAGAGACATTTTATCCTGTGGATTCCAGACCAGCAGCCCAGAGGGGCTTTTCCATCACCTGCTCCTCACCCAGCCTGGCCCCAGCAGCCCGAGGGCCCTGGTGACCCCCTGATGGCCACAGCCCGACCTGGCCGTGCCGTGGCCCTTGGCAGCTGCCAGGGAAGCGCTCGGCTCCGTTGGTATTTTTAGCTCTGCCCACGCCATCGCTGGAGTTCACGGCGTGACCTACTTTGGGAAGGCAGAGCTCTCGCCTCGCTGGGTGCCCACGTGCTGGGAGGATGCTGCTGGCCCCAGGGACAGCCCCCCCTGGGCACCCTGTCCCCAGCACGTGGTGCTTGGCTCCCTGTGCATCTGCACAGAAGCCAGGGGCTGATTTTGGGGAGGAGGATGAGGGTCCTGTGGGAGCCAGGGCTGTCTGCAGCTGGGATGTGTGCAGGGCTCCCAGGTGGGTGCTGCTCTGCAGGGACTCAACAGCCTTTTGGTTGGGCTCTGCATTTCCACATTTCCCTTGCCTGGGATAAAATCAGCAGCTCCCAGATTGGCAGCCTGGATTTGGGTCCCCAAGGGAGTTGTCCTCAACAACTCAGCTTCCCAGTGGGCCAAACTGTGTAGCCTGGGCCTTATGGAGCCCCAGCTTGGCTCTTTTGGTGAACACAAAATCACAGACTGGGTTGGGAGGGACCTTAAAGCATCTCACAGCTCTGGGCAGGGACACCTCCCATTAAACCAGGTTGCTCCAAGCCCCTTCCAGCCTGGCCTTGGACACTTCCAGGGATGTGGAGTGGAGCTCCTGGAATGTGTGGTCCATGCCCAGGCTCTGGTGTCCACCCTGCCCACAGCTCCATCAGGGAGCAGGTTCATTCCCAGTGTCACTGGGCAGCCAATGAATCTGTTCTGATCTTTTCTCCTGGGCACTTGGAAAAACTCTTTCCTGACACTGGGAGTGCACAGTGAGGTTCCCCACTTGCACAAGAGCT
Organism: Vireo altiloquus; assembly: GCA_013396875.1. Classification (NCBI taxonomy): domain Eukaryota; kingdom Metazoa; phylum Chordata; class Aves; order Passeriformes; family Vireonidae; genus Vireo; species Vireo altiloquus. The sequence goes on from VZRF01006588.1 coordinate 128,393, forward strand.
CCGTAACAGGACACACTCACCCCAACAACCCCTGCAAAGTTCTGTTCTCCCCTCTGCTTTCAGGACCAAAATCTCCTCCAGCAGCAGGTCTGTGTCCCAGCACGAGTCTCGAAGGTGCAGTGGCTGCCTGGGTTGTGCAGCTCCGTGTCAGCACTCGTGGCTGCAGCCCAGGCACCGATCCACGAGGCTGGCACAACCTCCTCCTTGGCAGCTCTTTCCTGCCTCATTACCCCAGAATCCCAGGGGTCCATTGCTTTGCCGGCCCTGCTCTAGAAGCTTTTCTGAACTTTGCTGCGTTAAAAGCTTTCTATTTCCAGCAAGGATGCAAGTGGAGGGGAGGGATTTTATAGCCACCAGGTGACAGTGCCGGGGCTGAGCCACGGGGCAGCTGTTTCAGGGTGAGAAGGGGAGAGAGAGGGAGAGAAGTCACCCACCAGTCACTTCCAACTAATCCAGCAACAACCTGGTCACACACTGGGGGAGCAGAGCCACAGCAGTGGGAGAGGAGAGAGCACCAAGACAGGGCTCAGAACAAGGATGCCAAGGACAACAGAGGCGACGCCCTCGTCCTTCCCTGACTCATCCGACCACGCAAGAGCCAACGCCCCGCTCAGGCTGGGCAAATTCTCACTCCAAACAGGCAGGAACAGCCCTTCTGGCAGTGCAGCCATCAGCTGAGACCTTCCCCCGAGAGCCCGTGCCTTGAGGCAGCCATTAGTCACGGCGAGGAAGGAGGCTTTGGCAGCTCAGCCCACACAGAGCCGGATGTTCACGTGCCAGATGGAGCCAACACCTCGCAGCCGCAGGCACAGGCAGTGCCACGTGGAGCCTCCCTGGGCCTCCCTGGGCCCAGCGGGCTGAAAAGCAGCCTGGCAGGCAATGCCAAGGGCAAACAGGGCATTTGGGGTCACCTGTGACACCCAGAGTTGCCTATGCAGCGACAACGTGCTGAAGCACGGGCACAGCTCGGAGCTCGCCCCAGGTCAGGGCTGCTCGAGCTGCACCAGCCTTACTCAGCACATTCCCCTGGGCCTGTGCATCACATCTCATGTGCCTTATCCAAGGAAAAAATCTGTCATTTATGGTACATTTAAAATTAATGCACATTTGGTGTTCTCGCTGATCCCAAATTCTCCCAGCACGTGTGCTGCAGTGGGGAGCTGTGCTCAGCCCTGCCAGGGGTGCCTGCTGAGCCTCCCTCCCTGCAGCCACACTGCCAGGGACTAATTCCCAAAAGGAAGGATTTCCAGCAGCACTGCCAGCATTTGTACCTCACCAGCACCTCATTTGTACCTCACCAGTACTGACTCCTGCCTGGTGCCAGTGGGGTCTGTGCCATCCAGGAGGGCACGATGGACACAAATGTCCACACACCTTATGGATAAACCTTTCCAGAGCTGGGGGCCCAGCTGCTTTCTGATGGGAAGCTCATTCCTGTCCACAACCTCTGAGTGCATGAGGCTTAATTAAAAGCTGTCCCTGCTGATGCTGGTGGCAGTGGTGACCATGGCTCTGCCATGTGCAAATGCCACATCTGAGCTAAGTGACGCTCAGGCGTTTGGAATGCTGCTCCTGCTGCCTGCAAGGAACCTCCAGGAATCATCCTGGTACACACATAGGTGTATTTATGGTATATTTTCTTCTAAAACCCAAATTAAGGCCACTGGGAAAAAGAGGCCTCTCTCACACCCTCCCATGGCCTGAGGAGGTGACAGGGATAAAGAGCACTAAGACAAACCCCACCAGTCCCAGTGGGAGCAGAGCCAGCCATCAGCTGGGAAGGGAGGGATATTTATGGGAGTCAGTGCTTTGGTGCCAGCAAAACATCCCAAAATCCTGTTCATCAAACAAATGACACTTACCAGTGCCAGTGCCTCCTGCCCTGGGACACCACAGTGAAACCTGGCACCCCATGGCCATATTTTGGTGGGGCTCTTGGGATAGTGGCACTGGCAGGTGCCAATCCTGCCAGGTGGAGCCCTGGGGGAGAGAAAAACATTTCCCATAGATTTCGTGTTTGCTGATTTTCTCAGTAGCTCTTGCAGCGACAGCGAGTGAAACCCAGCGGCGCAGCCAAGCCCCCGCATCTCGACAGCTCAAACACAGCCCTCGGGCTGCACGCAGGGAAAATCACACCTTGGGGGAGGTCAGGGAGCACCAGTAAATAGGATGAGATTAATTTGGGAACAACACGCAGGGAGAATGACGTCTGCCAGGGAAGGAGCATCGCTGGGCCCCAGCACAGCAAGGCAGGCCCTGCCTGTGGAGCAGAGCCCCGAGGGCTGCACGGACACATGGCCCCACACAGGGACAGAAAGCTGAGAAGCCACAGCAGGAGCTGTCACAGGCAGCTGGGCATGAGCCAGAGCCCCACTGCACAGATCAAAGCTCTCCCCCAGCCTGGGCAGGGCTTCCTGGAGAGTTTGGACAGGTGCTTCCAGCTGCCACATGTTCCTTCTTCTTTCTAAGCCCCACTGGGGATTCTCTAGGAGCTCGTGTGGCTGTTGTAAGGAAGCAGCTGAGTTTGTTGCTTGCACTGAGCCATGTGCAGTAGGTCAGCCCCAGGGTGCTGCCTGTGGGGACAAGAGTGTCACCAAGCCCTTGGTGGGGACAACCCCAAACACCCTCCCTCCTCCATGGCATCCCCTCTCCAGAGGGAGCCTGGTTCCCAAATCCCTGCCTGGAGTCCCCTGCTGCAGTCGGTCACTGCAGAGCCCAGGGCTGTTCCCCCTGTCTGGCTGCTGGCAGGGGCTCAGCCCAGGCCCCTGAGCAGGATGGGGGTTTGATCTGCTGTGAATCCACCACTGGGACACACTTCTGAAAGCTCAGTCAAGGCTTTACCCCCACCAGATGTGTCAGCAGAAGGTGTTGAGGGGATCATTCCCACTGCAGCTCCTGCTCGTGGCTCCTCAGGACCTTGCTCTGACTCTGCTGCCTCAGGGTTGGCACTGGCTGGCATCAGATTTGTTGTGGGAACAAGCTCTGTGTCCTCTTCACCCACGATGAAGACTTCAGGCCTCAGCAACTGCTTCAGCTCCTCCAGCAAAGACAAATTCATCCAACTTCTGGTCAGATTTCACCTTTTTGGGGATGTCACACACCCATGAAGAAACTGCAGGGTGGTTTCCAGGTGAAGCCTGCACCTGACCCAGGCCAGGAGCCTCAGGTTCTTCCAGCCATGCTCCTCCCACTGCCTTTCCAGCAAAGCAGAGCCTGGGGGACAAAGGAGTGATGCAGCACTGGCTCCTGAGGGCACGTGGGCAGGGATTGATTAAAACCTCCTGACATGGAATTGCACACACTGGGGTGCCCCTGGGTGTAGGGGCAGCATGGAGCAGACTCACCTCTGGTACCTCTGAGACCCTGCCTAGCCCAGCCGAGCAGCTGGGCAGGACCCAGCCAGCAGCAAAGCATGATGGAAAAACAATTTTGCTTTTAGATTTGTCCCACTGTTGGTTTTTTACATTCCTTGGCATGGAAGAACAGATTGGTTTAACGTCCAGGAAGATGCAGCAGGGAGGAAAGACGTGATCAATTATCTAAGAGAGGCTTTCAGTCTCACATCAGAGGCTCATCTTCTGAACTCATACATCTGAACTAAGTGTTGTTTCCCCGTGGTACAGGGCACAAAGCAATCAGAGAGGCTCCAATTAGCACACTCAGGAGCCCAATATTTGTCTGTTTTCTGTGACTCCTTCCACAAGCCCAGCAGTTCCCACCCAGGCTCCAGGAGCAGTCTGGCTGCCAGGATGTCGGTGGGGAAAATACACAGCTTGGAAAGGAATGACCTGTTTGAAGGGGAAGAGCTCTCCTGGAAAAAGAGCAGCTGGGTCCAGGCTGACAGAGCTCTCATTCTCCTGGACAATAACCTGTGGTGCCTGTCCTGCCCGTGGCTGGGGCATGCCCTGGGCAGAGGGAACATGGGGAATGGGCTCCTGCTCCAGCAGCACAGCACAGGGGTGTGACAAACACAATCTGTCCATTGCCAGGAGGTTGGATCCAACCTCTGCTGAAGGCATTTTTGGTTTTAACTGTGTCCTCTGGAGGCAGATGGCCCAGGATGGGCTTGGTAAGGGCAGCCAGAGGACATCAGTCGTCTCTGGGGTTTGTGCTCCAGTGCTAATCCCCATTTTCCAGGGAGAGGTTCCTGGAGTGTAACCACCTGCAAACACAGACACTGAGGGGCCTCACGTCTGCTTTGCCATCCCCTCACCAGAAAAAGAGAGCTCCGAATCGTTCTGCTGCTGCAGGCAACGTTTGCCTGGAGCAGATTTGCTGGAAGGTGAGCACTCACCAGCACTCACTCACCTGCGCTCACTCACCTGCGCTCACTCACTTGCATGCACTCACTCAGCTGCACTCACCTCCAGGCTTGGTCCCAGCTTAGAGCCTTTCCCATAACCTGCACCACCATCCTGTAACCAGCCTCAACAGAAGTTGTCTCTCCAGCTCCACAGGCAGCCTGTGCCTCCACAGAAGCTCCCAGCTGTTCCACCTTCACTTCTAAAGCCATTTTTAAGTTTTCTCTGTAAGAACGAATTCTTTGCAACTGCAGGGAAAAGCCTCCAGCGACTGCAACATATTCTGTACACCCGCATTAACCAAATTCTGCATCAAGGGTCTGGATGATCCTTGCAGGGAAGGTTTCCAGCTGCTTCCATTGCTTCTGGATGGGCCTGGAGCTGCATGGAGGTTTGGCCAGACTGGGTGGCTTCACCTGAGAACAAAACACTGACATGGGGCTCTGACACTTGAAAATAACACTTGGTGTAAGAGGAGCAGCCTCCCTGGGCACAGGCTGCACATTGATGGACATGCCCCATCCCTGGCAGTGCCCAAGGCCAGGCTGGGCAGGGCTTGGGGCAGCCTGGGACAGTGGGAGGTGTCCCTGCCCATGGCAGGGGTGGCACTGGGTGGGCTTTAAGGTCCCTTCCCACCCAAGCCAGTGTGGGATTCTGTGACAGAGGAAAACATGACACAGAGCAGGTAGAGGAGAGCCTGTGCCAGGAGGGGAGAGGAGGTTAAATACAGAGAACAGGGCACAGTTCACAGCTTTCACCCCTAGTCCTCAGTGGTGCCACCAAACACATTCCTGACCTTAGGGTGCTGCCCAGCTCTGGTGCTGCCTGGAGGGCCAGGAGAGCTGAGGGAAGGAAGCAGCCTTGGGGGTGTCCTCGGTGCTCTGGCTGGATGACAAATCCCTTCAAGGCACAGCTGGAGCTGTGCTGGAGGTTCCATAGAGCAAGAATCAGCTTGGCTGTGCAGCCATTGGCAGTGAGGGACCTGGCAAGAGCCAAGTGAGCACCAGGGGATGTCTGGACAGGCTCCAGCTGTTAGGGACAGCTCCAGCCCTGGGGACAGAGCACTGGAGATTCCTTCCCAGAGCCTGACAACACCCGGAGTGACTCCTGCTGGGGGGAGCAGCTGGAAACCCTGTGTGCTCCTTTGCAAGTCTGATACAAGCAAAGAGGAGTTGGGCTCTTTAGTTGTTGACAACTTTTCTCTTTGTAGGACCTGATGCAAAGAAACAGCCAGACATTTCAATCCAGCAAAGTAACTTTAATTCAACAGGGCAAGTACAGCCAAGTGGTGATTCCAGAGTTGCCTGGCAAGCGTCAGCTCCATGATCCATCAGTAAATGTCCTGCTGATGACTTGAGGATCCAGGCTCTGTGGCCACCCTTGCCAAAGATTTCTTAGGTTTAGATTTCAAGTGAAATACATTCAGATTTGCTCCTGTCAGAGCATTGCTCACCAGTACGTGGTTGGAAGTCACTGAGGAGTTAATTACACAGTTACCTGATTGGTATGAAAAGAAAGCAACGCTGCAACCCACAAACCCCTCAAACCCCTCCCTCTCTCCGGTGCTGCTGCTCAGAGCCTCCCCAGCACCTCAGGGGGGAGATCCTGGCGTTCCTTGGGCCTTCGCAGTAAAAACAGCAGCTAAAAACACAGCAGCAACAATCAAGGCAGCTCTGAACTGCACATCTCCCCTCTGCCAGCCTGTGATCAATAACTGCTGCTCCTGGCACCTGCAGGAAGGAGCAGGGCCCACGGCAGCCCCCAAAGGGACTCGGTGCAGGTTGTGTGCCCGGCCCTGGCTGGAGAAGGATGAACTCTGGCTTCATTCATCTGGGCCTTGTTTTGGTTTGGTGAAGTATTAAATAAATAAATAGGGCTGCTGTGTCAGTAGGATGGGCTGTGGCTCTCAGCTGGCAGCTTGGCCTCTCCTGAGCTCTACCCTGGCTCTCCCGTGCTGCTCGCCTGGCCCTCCCCGCTGGGGACGTTCCTGCGCTTCCTCAGCTGCATGTCCTCATCCTGCAGGAGAAAAGGAAGCACAAACTGATCCTTCAGCATCCTCTCTGAGCTGGATAAAACCTGTCCTCTTCCCCTTTCCCACCAGCTCAGATAAGCCCAGCAAACAGAACTCCCATCACTCCAGCTCCTCTCTCTTTAACACTGACACCACTGGACACCTTCACACGGGGCCTTCCCAATCCATCCTCCTGCTCCCACTGAGGAACTTTTTTGTGCTTCCACTGAGGAACTTGTAAACCCTGCTGCAGTCAGAGCAGCAGGGATGTGCCCTGTCTGAGCCTTGCTGCTCAGCTCAGGGGTCACACCACAGCACACCTGGTCTCACAGTGCACATCTGCCTCAGGCAGGCCTTGCTGTCCCACAGAATCCAACCCCCGTGGCTGGAAGGGATCTCTAGAAGATAAATCTGCTCCAAGTGCTGGAGTTGGTTCTTCAGGGCATCGATTTGTTTTTTAAGTATCCACAAGGGTGGAGTTTGCAGCTCTCCCTGCACAGCCCAGGGTGCTGTCAGCTGTGTGGACAGGGCAGTATTTCCCACTGTCCCCAGGGAGGGTTTTCCTTTAGCACAAGTTGTGCCTGTCCCTCTTGGCTTTTTGCTGGGCATCTTCTCCATAACCTCCTCCTTCTCCATAAACCCAAACTTCTCCATAACCCCCTCCTGCTCCATAACTCCCTCCTTCTCCATAACCACCTCCTTCTCCCTAACTACCTCCTCCCTACCCACCCCACAGGCAGCTGGCAGATTCTCCTTTCACTCCTCTCCCCCAAGCTGGAGGGAGCAGCTCCCTCAGCCTCTCCAGCCCTGATCCACCTCACAAACAAACCCAGGGAGCTGCAGGACCAGGATTTAACTGTGGCCAGGTTTTGCCACACGTGGCAGGGACTGACCTGAGCAGGGTGAGCATTTGCCATTGAGTGTCTGTCCTACCACAAAGCAAACTTGTTTCTGCACTGTCCTCCTCAGCTAGTCCCTTCTAGATGCTTCTCTGCATTTTTCCACCTCCTCCACTTCACACCACTCCACAATGCCCAGCCACTGCTTGTTCCAGCACGGTTCCTACCGAGTCAGAGTCTTCCTCAACCTGGTTGCTTATGAAATCAAGATAATCATCCTTCTGGTTGTCCAGAACTTCTTCCTCGTACTCAGTCTGGTAGTCTGACTCATCTAAAGAGAGAAGAGACAAAGCACAGGGTTTAACTTCGGCAGAAGGAACTGGGAGAGGAGTGATTGCCACTGTCACTGAGCACAGGCAGGACAGTGGCAGCTCTCTCTGCAGCTCAGTGAGCTGGGACTGCTCACACACAGATCTCAACTGCCCAGCAAATAAAAATAAACCATGTCCTCTCTGGCAATTGTTGTCCTGGAGCCCTGCAGAATCCAAGGAACCACAGCACAGCAGCAACTGTTGGGGTCATTCTGGTGGGTGTTGGTTCCCAGCCCGAGGGACACAAACTCTGCTACTGGGGGGATGCTCCCCAGGAGTGCCCTTCACAGCACAGCTGCTGTTTTCCACCCCTCAGCTCAAGCAGACCTGTGGGACATCTCCAGAAGCCTTTGAGCTGCCAATCCCAACTCCCCTGGGCACAGTGGTCACAGACTCTGGGAACAGGGATCCCAGGCTTAGGGCGAGCTCTGCCTGGAGTGGAGCTGATAACTGAGTGTCTCACAATCCCTGTTCCACAGGGGATGGTGACATTCACGTTCCCTTCCTCTCTGCAGAGGACAATCACTTGCTTTCTCCAGTAATCCAGCAGATTAACATAATTTAGGGAGTCTCAAGAGCTGTGCACAGCACCAGGACACGCCAGCACATCCCAGTTCCTGCCTGTTCCCATGGAATGGGGACACATCAGTGCAGAGCCAGTGCCTCTCCCAGCACCTGGAGATCACCTGGAGGGTCTGCAAAACAGGCAGCAGGAGCAGGACCTCCCAAGGGCTTGGAGGGACAGGACAAGGGGGAATGGCCTTAAGGCAGGCAGGGTTAGATGGGATATTGGGAAGGAATTGTTCCCTGGGAGGGTGGGCAGGCCCTGGCACAGGGTGCCCAGAGCTGTGGCTGCCCCTGGATCCCTGGCAGTGCCCAAGGCCAGGCTGGACATTGGGGCTGGGAGCAGCCTGGGACGGTGGGAGGTGTCCCTGCCATGGCAGGGGTGGGATGGGATGAGCTTTAAGGTCCCTCCCAACTCAAACCCTTTTATGACCCCACCTGCTGCCAGGGCTGACTCCCCACAGCAATTCCAGGAATGTGCCAGGCTGGGGGGTCCCATTGACGGTCCCAGCTCACCCCCAGTGCACCAGCAGCCCCCACAGAGCCTTTCCCAGCCACTGGTGACACCAGGGCACGAGGGCAGCAAGGCAGAGCCTGTGGCAGGCAGCACCTTCCTCTGCTGGCACCCAGAGCTTCAGGATGCAACGCAAGGAGTGAAAATGACATTTCATTGCCACCATAAAATCACATTTGTGTGACACCAGTTCTTCCAGCCCTTTCCTGAGTTAATTCCAGTGTGCTCTGGAGCAAGACCTGGGTTCCAGCCCACTGGTGAAGAGAGGGGCTCCTGTTTAAAGCAGATCCTTGGTTTAGTGTTTCTCCTGGGAGCTGTCAATAGCATCTGCTCCACGCTGAAGACAACAGCACAGTCTGTTCCACAGCCTTGTCTCCTAACACATAACTACAACCAACTGCTAGAACACTGGGAATAAAGACATTAGGTCCTTTTTATTTCCTTTTATTATTTTTAGATTTGTTTTTTTTTTTTTACTGTGAATTAGAGAATGGTTGTTAGTTTTTACTAAAACCACTAATGATAATCTTCGATAGAACACACCAGAGAAACTGGAAACTCATCTGAACAGCAACAGACACCACAAACAAGAGTCTGGAGTTTATATCTCCAATAAAACCAGCTGCCATCAAAACAAAACTCCTTGATTTTCCCAACACTACTCAGCATTTAACAGATCTTTCTACAGACACAGAACCAAGAGAGGGGTGACCCTTCTCACATCCTTCACACAGCAGCTCTGGGTGCTGGAGGGAGGAAAGGAGAGCAGGAGGTGGCCCTGCTGTCCCCAGATGTCACCTTCCATCCAGGCTGAGGCCCCCAGTGACTGTTTTGGGTTCTACAAAACCTCCCAGAAGCACCAAGCAGGAGCCTCACTGCTCTGCTCAACTCAGCACTGCCCAGAGAGCCCAGCCCGAAATCCAGGCAGCCAACAGGAGAACTGAGGTGACAGAGCAGGTTCACAGCCAGGCCACCAAGCAGCTCCCTGTCCCCTCCCCTGCACGGGCCACAAGCTTCAGATCACTTTCACCCCCATGAGCAGAGCAATGCCAGAGCTCACCAGCCTTGAGGAGCCACCTGACAGCCACAAGGCCACTGCAGGGAGGTGTCACCCTCCCCCTGAGCTCACCTCGCCACAGACCTTCCCCCACAGCTCCAGGGAGCTCTTTGACAGAAGTCTCATGCACAGAGGACACAGAGGAATGTCACTGCTGTCACTGCCACCCAAACATGGGCAGGGTCCCCACACAGAGCCACCCACAGCAGGAACACAAAGGATCCTTCACGAGGCGGTGCCCACGTGCACGACTCTGCTGCCATCCCATCCTCACCCTCCTCCAGACTCTACAGCCAAGGGATGCTGAGGAATGCCCATCCCATCCCATCCCATCCCATCCCATCCCATCCCATCCCATCCCATCCCACAGCCCCTGCACTGCCCCTCCTCAGCCCAGAACGTGCCAGGCCCATTTGCCACACTCCCATCCTCGGCCTCGCTCAGCAGGAAGCAGGAGCCCAACAGGGAATAATCAGCAACTCTATATGGGAGGAGGATCTGTCCCACTGCTCTGGTTAAATCTGAGCAAGTCTCAGTGCCTGAGCCTTAAATAACTACGTACCATGAACTCTTCACTCTTATTCACAATGGCTGCTTCAACCACATTTGATTAATATTTTCTTCATAAGGCATATGATTGTAATTAGCATTTCAAATTACCACAGGGACATCTCTACAAACAGTCACAGATGGGAGCACTGCTAACTTTAGCTTTCCCTCTGCAGGAACGAGAATCAGGAGGAGGGGAAGAGACTGTTTAGGAAGAGCTCCAGCCCTGGTGACACACTCAGGGGTTTCAGGCCTGCAAGGCTCTGATCCTTTTGGATCTGGGAGCTCCATGAACAGGGAGCTGCTCTGCAGGGCAGGGCTGTCCATGGGCACAGAGCACCTTGGTGTCACCCTGCAGGAGCTGCTGCCTGCTCCTCATCTGTTCACTGCTGCTCCCACAACGGGAGCACACAAAAAGCACTGGAGCCCATGAGTCACTCCTGATCCTCCTCACGGCAGCAGGGAAAACATCCCTGAGGCTGAGCTTTAACTCGGCATCCTCCTGGCCCAACCCAGCCCAGAGCCAGGCCCAACCTGGCCCAGAGCCATTGGCCCAACCTAGCCCAGAGCCATTGGCCCAACCTGGCCCAGAGTCAAGCCCAACCCAGCCCAGAGTCAGGCCCAACCCGGCCCAGAGCCATTGGCCCAACCCGGCCCAGAGCCATCGGGAGGACATGGGACAGCCCAAGGGGATGGAAGCTGAGTTGCCACTTGAGATATTTCCCTCAGATGAGGCTTGAGCAAGGATTATTCCCACCTGGGAGCACAGCAGTGCTGACAGCAGGTGCCTCGCCGTGGCAAGGACACCCCACTGCTGCCCATCCCACAGGAGGTGGCAGGGGGGAGACACGGAGGGGGCACAGCCCAGGAGGGGCTCTGGGGGGAGCAGAGTGGCCCCTCATGGCTGGCAGTGCCCACCACGGGAGCAGTCAGAGTAGGAGCTGGCCCTCCTCCCACCCCTCCCGGCCCCGCTCACCGTCGGCCACCGGAGCCTTGACGGGCTCGATGCGGGACACGATCTCTGCCAGGTCTGTGAAGGAGGTGGTGGGACAGGTCACGTTCTGAAACACAGGGAGAAGGTGAAGGTGTGTCAGCCAATGCACACAGCAAATCCAAACAAGTCGAGACTGTATAAAAATGATCTCGAACAGACAAAGCTCCAGACGCACAAATTCTCCACAGCTGCCCCCTCAAAAGCCATTACTCATCAGTGAGAAATGCTCAGAACAGCTCTCCTGAGGCAGGTCTGCTGGCAGAGATGGGATTCCCAGCAGTGGGACATGCTCTTAATGCCTCCTATTCCACAAGATGCCCCATTAAAAATCTTGCAAACCACAGAAAACACCCCAGAGACGAGCACAGGAGGGGCTGGGCCCTGGGAGGGACAGAGCTCACTGTGGGTGATTTTTTCCTTCAGTGTCCCTTTATAAGAGGGACTGGCTGGGCCAGGTGCAGCCCCCAGGGAGCTCCTGCTTTCCCCTGGGAGAGGTGTCTGGGTGGGCCATCCCTCAGCTGGAGTGATGCCACAGAGGCTGCAGGCACAGGTGGGCACTGGGCTGACCAGGACCCCCCAAGCCCCGGAGCTGGAGGTGCTGCAGAGACATCTCCCACTGCAATTCCTCCTTCCAACACACCCCTGCTATTTTCACTCTGTCTCACCCCAGCAGTGGGCTGAGGGTTCCCTACTTTGAGAAGTTCCTTGCTCCAGTCTCTCCTCTAAGAAAACCCAACTGTGGCATTTAGGAACCCTCTGGGGCTTCCTGCAGCCCCACCTCTCTCCTTGGGGCTGGGCACGAGGTCACCAGGTGGACACCTGAACACCTCTCACCTTTTTTTAATGAGTTTAATGAACACAGGAATGGCCCCAACCCAGAGCAAAGGGATGGGGAAGAGCTGGCAGAGGGACCTGGGCTGCCAGGAATTGCTGTGACAGCTGTCTTCCCAAACATCCAGACCTGCCCACGTGCTTCCAGCCAGGGCAGCTTCCTAACACGGGGTTTTAGGAACAATCCTTCGCTCTTCTGGCGAGAACACCAACCCTGTGAATCACACAACCCCTGTGGGGTCGCAGCAGCAGCCCATTACTGCTGCAGCCAAGTGCTCTCAGTTGACCTTTCATCTGTGGCTGATTTTGATGTAATTTGGAACAGCCACAGCACAGAGCAGATCCAGGACAAGCAACGGGAGCAGAGAAAAGCCTGGAGGGAATGAAAAGGTGCCTGTGTGAAGTGGAACAGCAGTAGCTCAGGGCACACACTTTGAAATATCAAGAAGTTGGGAAGCTCATTGTGACTGTCAGGGAACTGCTGGACAGGATGAGTCAGCCCAGGCTCACTTTGAACATCCAACCTGAACGTTCCCAGTGCTGCACTTGCAGAGAGCTCTGTCCCAGCACAGGGAAGAAAAGCTCCTGGACAGCTCCAGTCTGCACCACACGGCCCCGTGAGGGACACGTGCACCCTCTGACCACCACACAGCCACAGCCACGTCCGAGGCTGTCCCTGGACACCAAAACCCTGGAGGAGGAGGTGCCTGCACAGAGCACTCGGGCAGACAAGTCTCTCCCTGGGAGCAGGGAGCAGGCAGGGACAGCTTTGGATGGGATGGAAGTCCAGCATGAACAGCTGAACAAAATTCTGCAGGGTTCAGCACCAAAGGGTGCCCCAAGAAAACCATCAGCAGCTCCTGAGGTGAGGATGGACGGGAATGAAGTGTGACTGTGCCCTCAGGGACATCTGTCCCCCAGCTGACCCCCAGGCCAGCCTGTTTGAGGGCACCTGGGGAGGAGGCTGCACCCAAAGCCTCTGCAGCAGGACTAGAAAATCACTGGTGAGAAGTCAGGTGTCTCCCCACTCTTGTTTGGTGCTTTACAAACAGGAGTTTAATGTTTAAGTGCTTCCTCTCACTGCTTTTAAGGACAAAATCACCCTCTCATCAGATAACACCAAGCAAAGAAGTGTCTCAGATCCACCTGAAAACTCCTCTCAAACCTCTCTGATATTTTTTTTTCCCCCAAGGAGAAAAGTCTTCCCTTTGGAACAATCTTTATGAAATAAGTTAGAGGAGAAAGACAGTTACCATTGTAATCTGCTGGATTATATTTAGCTTTGACTATGAATAACACCTCAGTAGACAAAACTTCCCCAAGGAGATCCAATTAACAGTGCTGCAGCATTCCATGCTGGGGAAGGGTAAGGGCTGCTCAAAGTAAAGTTTATGTAAGGTTCCTGTTGTTTGTGTCTTCAATATTTGCATTTTGGAGACAAGATAAACAGGGACTGAATGATCAAAGCGAAGGAAAAGCATCTAAATGATTAAATATCTGGATTTTTAAATAAAATTTCAATGCTCACGACATTGAAACGAGACGATAAGAAATGGCACTCGGCTCTCAGATGTTGAGCACTCCAAAAATAGATGAAGAACTAAAACATATAAAGCATCAAAACCTTTGCTAATGAAAGGCAAGTTAAAAATATCAGCTGCTCTGCCTGGAAGATAACACAGCTAAAGGACTGAAGTGACTCTAATGGACTAAGGAAAGCAAGAAAAATGCCCCAGTGAGAGCTGCAACAGTTGTTGCTTCACAGAAATAAATCTGCAACAGAAGTCAGATGCAAAAATCGTGGGTTTCACTGGGCTGCAGAGCTTTAGGAGGATGAGCAGGTGATCCTGCAGGTCCCTGGGAGCATCAGGGATGTGTGGAGCCCATGGTTCCTGCTCTGTAACCCGGGAGGGTTGGGGAGCCTCTCTCCCAAGCCTGTTATTCCCGGGCTTTGGCACTGTTGTAAGTGCAGATTGTATTGTTGGCTTTTCCCAAATATTAAAATGAATGTGCACATCACACATGTGTGTCTAACATGCGTGATGTTAGAAAACTTAGTTGAATGTATATAGTTTCTTAGAAATAGTAGTGTGATTTCTAAGAATTATAGCATGATATGTAGAATGCTCCTTTTTTGTTCATGTAACTCAGAGAATAGCAAAGGTAAGCAAGGAAGTTCCCCACATTCCTGGATTGCCTGGATGAAGATAACAATGACAGGCTTCAGACTCTGGAAGGAAGAATCTATTGATCAGGAAGTGGAACACAGGATAAGCAGAGGATTTGATCAGCAGAACTGGACCACAGCCGATTGTCAGAATTTTAAACAGACCTACAAAGGCAGGATGGGAGAGGCTTGAAACCAAAAAAACACCAAAAAGGGAATATTTGAATGATGCATAGAAATCTGTGAATATATATGAGACTCAGGCATTTAACAGAAGAGGTTTGTTAGCTAAGGTGTGCCTCCAGCATCGTGCCAAGCACCAGGCCCTATTAATCTTTGCTTTATTTCTGTCTCCTATTGTCCTTTTATTAAACCCCTTATTAAACCTTTTAAAATTTTACCAGCAGTGAACTTCACTTTTCACAGCACCTCAGCAATCAGCACTTGGTGCCTCGTTATCAAGTGAGTGCAGGGCCAGGCTGTGTCTGCAGTGAGGATGTGACATATCTGATCCCCCTCAAGTGCCACAGAACCCAGGATAGGTGTGATCAATGTCCATCATGCTGCTCTGATACCACGATTTAAGTGAAATATTCCCCTCCATTACTGCATCCATAAAAAGGGTAGGTTTAAAAGCAGTCTCCTTTAAAAGAAGTGTCTGTTACAGCAGTGAAAGTGTCTGAGGTTTGTTATTGGCTGGTGATAAAAGCAAGGCTGAAGTAGGGCACAACTAATCCTGAGAGAGAATTTTCCCTCCCTTGACTTCTCATGACTTTTAACACAAAACTTGAATCCCAGCCCCTCATGTCTGATCAGGAGGTGTCAGAGGTGGATTGGGGACCCATCTTCTGCAGTCACACTAAAGCACCTCCTCATCCAGGTGTGCTCCCAGGGGGAAATCCCAGGCTGGGGGCTCCTCAGGCTCAGGGATCACCAGCTGCCTTCCTCCACGGCTCAGTCCCTGTGTGCTCCTTCCAAAGCCACTGTGGCCCTGGCAGGCAGCGTGGGCAGATCCATCTGATGATGGGAAGTGGTAAATCCCCCTGGAGCTGAGGGTGACATTCACCTCATCCCAGCAGGGCCATTTCCACCCCTCAGTGACTCACAGCTTCCGATGTGCAATCATCCACCCCTCATCCCTGTGTCCATACTGCCATCCACCCTCTCTCTCCCTATCTCCAAGCCAAAGTGCTCTGCCACCCACCCCTGGAGAGCTGCAAATCCTCAGTGTCACTGTCACCTCACTTGACTTCTCTCCCTGAGGCTCAGGAAGGTTATGATTCATTCTGGCCACCGCTTTAAAAATTACTGCTCATTTCCCTCTCTTCTAAAAGATGATGAAAAAGAATTACTGGCTAAAACAGGAAGCCTTTGTAGCACTCGGGTTTCAAATCAGAGGGATTCAAAGAAGGGGAAGGATGGATTAGAATGTATTATAATATATTATCCCAATTCCTCAGAAAGGTGGGAAGTGTTTCTTAAAACCAACTGGAATTTCCCTGCCAAGAAATCCAGAGCACTGAGCTGTGACCCAGCCTCAGGGCAGTCACTGTCCCCTGTCCCAGCCCTGAGCAGCTCCAGCAGCACAGAGCATTTCCCTGGGCACTTACATCAGTTTTGGATTTGCAGGTCTCTTGCCTGTCCTTCAGCATCTTGTCAAGGACTCCACTCCTGCACCACACATTAAACACGGTTTTCCCATGCTGGTATCCCACTTCCTGGAAAAAAAAAAAAATCAGGAGAAAAAGAAGTCATTAATAACTGCCATTAGCATGGAAACAACTGGAAAAACCAGACCCATCACTCAAAGTTTCACTCTTTTTCTCAGAACACAGCAGGAATGTTGCTGAAAAACCAAATGGGAAGGACATAGCAACAGGTTTGGAGAGCCCTGGATCCTCTCTGTGCTGGCAGCAGCACCAAACCTCTGCTGTTGTCTCTCCTCCAGGTTTTGGATGAGGGTTGACAGCATGGGAGACAGTGGGGCTGCAATTCACCTCTCACAGTCTATCCCAGCCCAGGGTGGGGGTGATTAAGGGGAGGAAAAGGAGCTGACAGCTGCCACTGGCAGGGTCAGGCTGACCCAAAACAACCACGGGAAGCTGAGCTTCAGGAACTGACCCAGCCCCCACCGCTCTGGGACTCTGCACCAGAGGGGCTTCACAAGAAGAGATTTCAGCTCCTTGGAAAATGCTGGTGCCCATTTCCATTTCCTGTAAAATCCAGGCATGCAGCTGAAACGAATCCCCCACTACTTCCCAGCCCCTAAGGATAAAGGAATGCCTGGATTGTCCTTCCCTCTGAGGTCAGCCACAGTTCAAAGCTTCTTTGTGGGCAGAAGTTATCGAGCTGCGCTGCAGGGAAGGAGGATCCAAGAGGTGCTGCCCCTCCATCCCTGCAGAGTCTTGTGCCAAGAACCTGCTCACAGACAGTGACATGTTGGAGGAACTGCCCTTCTCTCAGGTTTTATTGCACTGACAAGATTTGCCTGGTGCCTTTACATCTCTTTAACAGGACCACATTAGAGCAGAGCAGGGATGTGACAGCCCACGATCTGTTCCTGTGATGAACTACCACACCTGTCTGTCAAGGTTTTTGAATCAGCCAGCTGGCAAAGAACAAGGAATTATTTATCAGCAAAGTCCTGGATCCAGTGGCAGACAGCAGTGTTTGCCCAGGAGCCAAGAGACACCAAATATCCTAGAGAAAATATTTAGGCTGGGGAAATCAGCTGGTGGTTTGGAACAGTTCTGTGTGTCCTAAGGAGTCTCTCAGATGAGAATCTGCAGGGCTAAGCTGCGTTCCTGGGGTTGGGGTTTGTTAAGCCAGGACCAGAGAGATCAGGCTGCAGCCTCAAGGAGCATCACAGCTCCTCACTGCTGTGTAATGGAGATTGACTTCAAGGAGTGATGGTTTCCCAGCCTGGGAGAGGAGCAAAGCTCTGCAGGGATACCTGGAGATGGGAGGTGCCTGCATGGCTACAACAGGCAGAGAATGGAAGGAGACAGTAAAATCACTTTCTTGACAGGAGCCACAGCCAGAATCGCTTTGCTGCCCTGCCTGGGCAGGGACATTTCTGCTGTGAACACTGGGTTATGTCACAGAACAATTCCCTGCACACCTGGAGCCAGCTCTGCCCGTGCTGGCTTCTGACACAAACACAACCCAATGCCAGCGATGTGAGGCCTGGCAGCACCACTTTTCCAGCTCCCTTCCACTGACGTTGGTGCCACTTCCTGACCCTCAAAGGGCTGCAGAGGAATTATGGATGATGTTTTATTCATAGAAACATTAACAGAACCAGGGATTTTCATGTTTCCCTCCATTTCCAGGATTCAAAGCCTCCCTGACAGACTCCTGCAAATCTTTCACGTACAACAAGGAGGGGAGAGTGAGGACAAAGCCCAGCCCACACCAATGCCAAAGCCCAACTGCCCAGAACAGCTCAGACACCCACGAGCTCTCACCCAGCAGCCGAGCAGGAACTGCCAGGAAACAGAGCGAGGCAACCGATCCCTTCACAGGTCATTATATAATCAAGATTACTAACTCAATTCCTGCTGCTAATCCAATCTCCCGGCCGGGATATCATTCCACAGCATTATTGAGTGTCAATTATTCACTCTGTGCCAACTGACTCCTCTCACTCCCCACCGGCTCTGGCACTAATTAGCACCAGCAGAGCTGTGAGGAGCAGCCCTGGGGGGGTCCTGGGGGGGCTGGGGAGGCACTTACACAGATCTCATCGAACTTGCCGAAGTCCAGGGTGCCGTAGCGGTCGATGGGGGGCCGGATGTACTCGCAGTAGTCGCTGTTCTTCACCATCTCCAGCTGCCGCACGCAGCACACGTAGGCCAGGCGTGTCTGGATCTCGGCCATGTTCAGCACCTGCTCAGCACAAGAGCCACACGTTGGGTTCCTCAAAGGGAGTTCCAGAATGTTCTCGGTGTGTTCTCGGTGGGGGAGAAGCGAGTTGGCACATGGGAACCTGGTGGTGCCCTCGATGCCTTAAATGGGTACTTAAAAGAGAGACTAGGCAGGAATAAGGGAATAAAGGAGGGATTTATTTAAAAGGCCTTCAGAGGTCACACTCTGGGCTCCAGAGGCTCCTGCCTCAGTGCATCCCAAAATGGACAATGCCAGCTCCCGAGTTCTTCCCACTTTGATATCAGCATCAATTGCCCAAGCAGAAGCCAGGCAAGGATGGAATTTGCCCAAGCTTGCCCCCCTCTCCCCAAGATGAAGGTTTGCAGTTGTTGGGCCCAGGAGGGTCTGGGTGTCCTTGGAGAGCGAGCTGGAGAGGCTTTGTTATGTCAGTGTGAGCATGAGAGAACAGCACTGAACGAGCTCCAGGGAACTGCAGAGTTACACTGGGCACCGCAGGGTTGGGAACATATAAAAGTTAAAACCTAAGGCATCACCCTCACACAGCAGCACCTCCAGCTGTGCCCCAGCATGGAGTCTCTGTGACCAGCAGCACAAAGGGAATTGCATTCCAACAGTTCAAGCTGGAGCCAAGATGAAAGATGAAAGTTCAAGCCAGGATACAGTGAAATGTGTATATAACTTAAATATCTGTGCTGAGGTGAGAGGCACAGTGACCCTTCAAGGCAGAAAGCAGTGATGCCCCATCCCTGCAAGCACACGAGGCCAGGCTGGATGGGGCTTGGAGCCTTGGTGTGGAACTGAATGGGCTTTAAGGTCCCTTCCAACCCAAGCCAGGCTGTAATTCCACGATTCTCTGGTCTGTCCAGTGCCAGGTCAGAGATTATGCAGAATGGCTGAGGGGGACAGAGTCCTCTCGAGATTGTCCAGTCCATCCCTCCTGCCCAGACAGGCTCAGCTGGGGCAGCTTGGCCAAGACCACGTCCAGCTGAGTATTGACCATCTCCACAGATAGAAACTCTACCAGCCCTCTGTTTGGCCAGTGTTTCACCAGTACCAGTAAAAAAGAAGTGTTTTGTGGTGTTCAGAAGGAATCTGTGTTTCCATGGGTGCCTGCTGCCATTTGGGCAGTTGGAATATTTCACTGGGTACTACTGAGACCAATTCCAACTGGGAGGAAAGAATTAAAATCAATATTCACTTGGGGGACAGCTGCAGAGCCAGGTAATTTAGGAAATGCAGAATAAGGAACAGAGTTGGCCTGACCACATGCAACAAAAGGACAATAATAACAATAAATCATACCCTGCAGGCCCATGTATATCAGTTGTAGGGTTGTACTTAATGACTGCCAAGTGCTAAAATCTCCCTAAATCAGCAGTTCAGAGACATAGCATAGAAAGTGAACTGGATAGATTTACTACTATTATTGGACAAATTAATAAATTCTGACTTTATCAGAATGCATGCAGCTCCAAGGAAAGGTTTCTTTGCTCTAAGAGTTCTGCCAGCCCCTTTCACTGCCTTCCCCATGGCCTGAGGGCACTGCCCAGTTCTCTGCACAAGAACTTGGACCCAGAGAGACCAATCTGCCACAGACTCGCTCCCTGGAAACACAGGGAAGCTTCCCACTTCTCCCACTATTCCCACTGCTCTGGCAAACCAGCTGCCACTGCAGTCTAGCCCCCAGTACCTTGACTTTCTCAGCCAGGGGGTTCCACCTCTTCCAGAGCAGCCACCAGCCGGACAGGCAGTCGCCGTAGTTGGTGAGGTCAGTCTCGTCCCGGCTGCCCACGTCGATGGCGATCACCACCTTGGCCCCCATGGACCTGGCCACATCAGCTGGGGGACAGGAGGTGTCAGAGCCCCTCTGCCCTCCCTGCTGCTGCTCCCAGGTGTGCCCAGGTGTTGGCACAGACCTGCAGGGCTCAGGGGTGTGACCTGAGCTCGCACCTACCACGAGCGGCCTGACCCAAGTGACCATCAGTGCCCACCCCCCTGCAGGATTCAAAAGCCAGGTGGGTGTGGCACTTGGGGACACAGGTCAGTGCTGGGGGAATGGTTGGATTTGATAATCTCAGAGGGAACTCCAGCCCAAACAGTTCTGTGATGGAATTACGAACACGTGCAGCAGCTCTACCCAGGCTGCTCCCGCTCAGGGAGGCTCCGTGTGGAGGGAAGGATCCCAGATCCAGCCCTGAGTGACCCCAGGGTGAATCCCCACTGCTGGGGCACAGCACTGACAGGGATGTTCTGCCCCAGATCAGTGAGATGACCTGACTCTCCCCCAGGTCACCAGGAGCCCTGTGAGGCAGCAGGGCACAGGGGGTGGGCACAGCACCAGGGCAGTTGGGAATAATGGAATAGAGCTCATCAAACCCACATTAATTCTAAAAAAAGACCTGAGGGACCTGCAGAGAGAACAAGTGGCAGTGCCTTAGAGAGGGAGGCAGCAGTGCCAGCCCTGCAGGGAGAAGGTGACAATGGGAGGAGCAGCACAGGGACCTGCCAGCGAGGAGAGGCTGGATGTCAGCCTGAGAACAGCTCTGCGTGCAGGAGAAAGATTCACATTTGGAAGTGGGAGAGAAATGAGGCAACACTTCCTACTTCAAGGTCAGTAAAAGGACGAGCTGCAGTCTTTGGATAGGGGTGAGGATTTAGGGAAGCGCCCAGGGAGGGAAGAGAAGGACATGAACCTCACAGAATGAATTTATATTTCCTTCACACCCCTAGAGTCCAAGATAGTTGCAGTTTCCAGAATAGTTTTGCGTAGGAAAACCACTGAAGAGCCAATTTAGAGGCTTCATTTAGACACTTCTTTAAATCAGATCTGTGCTGTACCTTGGATTTACATTCCTGGGCTCCTTCAGCCTCTGGTGTGTTCCCCACCCAGGGTCACCCATGTGTGCTCTTTGCCCTCCCCAGCTGTGGAGCTGCTCTGGTTTGCAGTTCACACCTCTGCTCACAGGCACAGGGAGTGCCAGCTGCTGATCTGGGGGATCTATTTTGTGCTATTTCCATTTCTGCCTTTTAGGTAAATCCAGCCCTGATGGAAAATTGAAGTTGGGGTGTGACAGGAAGACGTAGCTGGCTCAGGTGGGGAGTCTCTCCCCGAGGTTCCTCCCTGTGCACAAACTGCAGTGACCCCACAGGGCTCTGCTGCCTTAGCCACCCCCTGAGCCACCCACCCTGTTGACTGCTGTGAAACCTGACACAAAACTCACCCCAAACACTGCAATTCCCACCCTTGGACCCTGCTGGGTTCAGACCCTCACCCCTCCTTCGATGGCCTCGAGATTCCCCCACTGCCACCTGCTCCAGGTGACACCAGCCCGAGCAGCAAATGCTGAATTATTTCTTAATTAACTGATTGAAGAGAAACTCCAAGGTAGATTTTATGTCTGTGGTTTGATTCCTCCTCTCTCCCTTCGGCAAGCACTAAAATAATTCAGAATTAGGGAGTTGCGTGTTCAGAATTATCAGGAAATGCTTCATTAAAAGAAGTGTTAATAAAGCCAAGATAAAGGAAACACCCAGGAAACTGAGAGCAAGGACTCCAGGTAAGCGGCATGAGGTTAAAGAGTCTATGAGATTTCTCTGTGTTTTAGGGAAAAACAAGAGGCCCAAGGCTGTTTGATGGGCAGTTCTGGGAATTTCTTCCCCAAAAAGCTGTGCTCCTACCTGGCAGGTTGTTGATGTAGCCTCCATCCATGAGGAGATGCCCATCCTTGGGGTCACACAGAGGGGGCATGTACCCTGACAGGGACATGCTGGCACGGACGTACCTCCACAGGGAGCCTGCAGGGAGGGCAGCAGCATTAATTACCCAGCGTTAATTACTGCCACGCAGGGGGGAGGCTGGTGCGCTCATTAAAATAATCAAGAGATGGAGGCTTTCCTCAGAACACTGTGAGGAAGTTATTAAAGCAGTTTATTATTTTCCATATCACAATCCTGGCTAGGACAAAGCAAAGACTATGCAGGCATCAGGCAAAACCCCCAGAACCTAGGATTTTAAACCAATTCCTCACATTTACTGCCTTCTGTGAGACCTCAGCGTGTTCCTGACTGCAGGGAGCACCAGGGCTTTGTGGAGCTGGGGCTGAGGAGGGAAGGGAAAGGCTTCTCCTGAGGACAGAGGGATGGAACAAGCACAGCTGAAGCCACTGTGTTCTACAGAGATCCACAAACCCCTGACTTTGAGCAGGACCTGAACCTGAAAAATACAAGCTGGAGAACCCCCAAAATTCTATTTTCCCTCCTCTGCAACAAGCAAATGTTTTCACTTGTGGAAGCACTGAAATGCCTGGTGGGGATCATTATCTCCTCTTGGGCCATTTCTGTCGGTGCTGGAAGGAGCAGTTATAATCCTCTAAGCTGTTAGAAACAAAGTTTAGTCAAGTAGAAATTGATTGGACGTGTTTCCTGTAAAACATTCTGCTTTAAGGCTCTTATACACTGATTTTTCTCTTAACATTTGCATCAGCCAAACTGGGAAGACGCTGCATTTCCACAGGCCAAGAGGCTTGTCTGAGAAGTGAATCTTTAAAATATCAGGAATAAGTGAGCCTTGCAGTGTTCACTCACTGCTCAGTAATTAACTGCTTGGTGCTTCCAACAGCAACTCTTCCCAGCAAATTCCCTGGGAATTGATTTTTTTGGTGTTTTCTTTTAAAAACAGATAACACTCTGTCTCTAATTACAACCCCAGCACTCCTGCTGTTAGCACAGGTTAATACTGGCTCATTTGGGGGTTATTATTCTTAGTTTTAGTGGAACTTCCACCCAAGGAAACTGCTGATGTGTGTTATACCTCACAGACCAAACCAAGATGGGAAATGGCAGCAGCTGGGAACTTAATTTATCTCCATTCCGTGGAGACAACCGTAACCATTCTCCAGCTGATTCCTATCCTTACATTAAACTTCCACGGGGACAAGCAGCTGGATGGAGTGAGTTTCCTGACCTCAACTGGCTTAACCTGCTCTGGAATGGGAATCCAAAACCTCTGAGAAGGGTTAATCCTTTTTCTGCTTGTTTTAGCTGCCCTGATCAAAGCCCAGAGTCCTTCAGCAGCTCCATAACCCCCCGGGAACGGCAGGAATGGACAGAGTGACCTGTGCCAGCTCCAAGGACAAACATCAGAGACCTGGCAGGAAAGGCTGCAGCTCCCCCCAGGAATATCTGGGGCACCTGGAGGCCTCCCCTGCAGCCTGACTCACTGCCCTGTTACCCCAGGCAGACAAAAGGCAAAGGCAGGGACACCTCAGATCCTCCTCCCCTCTTCACTCAGTGAGAAACAGAAAGGACTGGCCACAAATGAGAGCCCAACCCAGCCCCTCCTTCAGGCAGAGTCTGTTCTGAGGGAAGACAGCTTCATTTAGGGGAATTTGAATCTTCAAAGTCTGATTTATGGCTAAAACACCTGCACTTCACTTCAAGGAAACAGAAAGGTGCCAATGGACCCATTTTCTCCTCAAACAGTGAATACAGCATCTCATTTAATTCCTTCCCAGCAGCACTGTCATTTGTTATCTGTGGACAACCTCAGGCTGGTCCTCAGCAAGTCACAGAGAAGGGAGAGAGAAATAAAAGGGAAAACAAATTAACAGGTGAGACAAATTCCAGGAGTAAGGGGTGACCCTGAAGTTGACAAATTCCAGGAATAAGGGGTGACCCATGATGATTTAAGGCCTGCAGAGGCCACGTGCACACTCACCATCCCTGTGCACCCTCATGGCTGAGGCAGTGATGTCGGTGGTGATGGTGAAGTAAGGAATCCACAGATCCTGCAACAGAGGAGTCCCAGTTTCACTGAATCTGTGACCTTGCACTTAACCACACACACTCCAGAACAACAACCTCTGGACCTTACCAGACAGAGCTACAGACACCTGCATGGATGGAGAAAAAACCCTCAGCCCTGAGTTTAAATTCCTAAATTTGGCTCTCATGCAAATATTTCATTCAGAACCAGGGCAGACAACAATCCTCATTTCGTTTTTGCAGCAGCAAGAGCCCCTTGTTCCAGCAGAGTGTGCAGGGAGCTCCTCACACAAACCAGAGTCACCTTCTGCAGGGTGTCTTTATTTTAATTTCAGGTGAAGGGTGGGGGTCTGATGGTCACTCCCATGCCAAGGGATCCTGAACAATGCCTCTGGACCAATGAACAATTGTCAATTTGTACATCCTGGTGATGGAGCCAGGAGTCATTTTGATGCCAGAATGATTTTTTTGCTTTTTCTTTTATACTCCTCTTACATAGTCTTTTAATAGTTTTATGTATTAATACTTTTAACCTACATACTTATAACTTTCCAAGTCTGATAACTTAACTGAGACCCACTGCACCATTAAACCAAAAAAACAAACAATCTAAAAGCTCCAGACACCAAAGTCCTCTCCAAAACATATTTTTGTAAACTAAGATAAATCTATCCAAAAAAAAACCTCCTCAAAACAAAAAATTCACTCGAGCCTCTCATTAAAAAATCTTTAATAAATATACTAATTTTGCAAAGCCTATAATTGTGTGTATTTCAGTGTAACAGTGTACACACATTTTCAAAACATTCCACTTCAACAAAGCACTGTACCCAAAAATCCTGAAATAAATACCGAAATAAAAACCCCTTTTCCCCATAAACCGTGTTTCAGTTTTAATTTTAAGACCAAAGAAAGACAACAATTTCAGCAGGAAATGCAGACCCAACATCTTCTGGAATCAAAGAGGACAACCCCAAACTTTGGAGCATTGGCTACAGGAACAAAGAACCCTGCCAGGCAGAGCTCCAAGAAGATCCTAAAGGTTGCCTGAGATCCTGCAGGGTCACACAAGAGTGGGGAGTGTGGAACAGAAGGAGGGTGAGACTGTAGGAAGATGAAAGTTTAACAAGAAAGTTTCACAGATATGTAGGCTTGGCAGAAAGATTTCTGAATGTAGGAACTGAGAATGAGATAGAAATGCAAGCAAGTTTTGATATAGAGTAAAAGATGTTTTGCTGAACCAGTGGTCACTGAATAGATGAGTTGGAAGGAGATTTTATGACTTAGAGCAAAGGATAACCACAAACAAAAACATGTTTTCACCAAGCAGAAAGATACCACAAGCAAATAAGACATGCTGATGTGGCAAGTAGAAAAAAGGTCCAAGAATTTTCCACTGCAAGAAAACTGAAGAACAACTTAAAGCTTAAACTGTAACTGGATAATAATGATTATAATATGGTAATGATAGTAGTGGTGATAGGCTATAGGTAAATGTAAAGTTGTTGTGTATGATGCTGATTGGTTGTTATGTACTAAGATAGTCAGCAAAGAAAAGTTTATAATGCTTTGGAACAGAACTTGGCTTCAGGTATACCTTTAAGCTGGAGCTTTTAGGTCTGATTCTGTATACCCACACCCTGGACTGCTGTAACTTTGTCTCTGCAATAAACAGCATTTTGAAGAGCCTCCTGAAGTCCAAACACATCCTTCACTGACACAGAAGGAATGGCTGAGCCAAGAGCTTTGGGAGCTTATTCAGCAGGGCCAGATCCAATCACCCAGGCCTGCTCCTGGCAGGGGAAGTTCTCCCAGGGTTTCAGCTGTGTCTCAGCTCCCACCAGCTGGAAAAAGCCAAGGGGAAGGTGACCTCCCAGCTGTGCAGGGCTTTGCTGGGGACAGGACAGTTTTGGAAAGTTTCCATGGCGCCTGCTGAAATGGTAGCTGCTGAGGGGAAGGAGAAGGACTTGTCTGGGTAAACTGAGCTTATTCCCAGGGAACAGCTGATGCTGCTCTGTCCATCAGAAAAGCTGAATCAAGGCTGAGGAGGAAAAGCTGCTCTCCCAGGCAGCCTTTGGTCACTGGACACGGTGTCTGGGCCTTCTCCAGCACAGCTCTGATGGGCCTTAAACACAAACCAAACACAGGTTTGGACTCCAGGACCATTGGAGGCCCTCACTGGCCAGGCTGCAATCCTGGTGTGATTTCTGTGCTGTTTGACCCGAAATTCTGCACTGCCAAGAAGCAGGATTTTTTTTTCCTGCTGAGTTTCATCTCTTCAGCAGCTCTGCAGAGCTGGTGGCACTGGGGAGGACTCAGACACTGCAGCAGCATCACAACCCCAGCATAAATGCCAGAGGAAAGTGGGTGAATAAAGTGTGATTACAAGAGATTTAGGTTGCCTCTCCATGCTGAAGGCATTCTGGGGATTGCAGTTCTCAGTGCATTGACCACATCCTGAGGAAAAACAGGGGAATGGGAAAAGCAGCCCCTCTGACACCTCCTTTCATGCCCATGGAAACACCTGCACGAAGCAAACTAACCCAAGCCCTCCCATGCAGCAATAAAATCTCCTTGCTCAGGGATTGTTCCACTGATTTTGGAATGGAGCATCACTCAAGTCTGAAACAAGACTTAATAAAAGTCTTGTCTGATTCCTCACACCTGAACCCCCAGCTGAGATGATTTACAAGGGCATTTTGGCACGGGGATAAGAATTCTGGCACGGAGAATAAAAATCCCAGAGGCTGATGTTCTCACAGAAGGATGGGTAATTCGAGAGGAAAATTGAGAAATTGAGACATTTTGAGGTCCCCTGTGCTGGGTTTGTGTGTCCAAGTGCCCCATCCCGGGTTTCTGTGGGATGATCCCTGCTTGGGAAGTGCCTGTGACGAGGTTTTTGTCAGCAGGGCCCCCACACGAGCAGCAGTGCTGGCAATCAGGAGACACCCACGTTACAAGGGTTGGCAGAGAGCAAATTTCAGAGAAAATGGAAAGCTCCCTTTGGGTGTCAGAAAGAACAGCTCGGTGCTCCTGCTCCCGTGTGGGAGAGGGGCTTCGTGTGGGTGTCACCTCACAGCCACAGCAGCAAAAAAAGCAGCATCTGGCCCAGAACTTCTGAACTTTAAACTTTTCTAGAGCCACGAGGGTCAGCCCCTTGGGCAGGGGGTTCCCAGGTTTTCCTGGGATCACTGCAGATCCTCCCAGGAAGGAGCAGTTGTGTCACCCAAACACAACCTCTGCTCCTGAGGCTGTAATTAATTTTTATTGATAGGAATTTCCAAGTGGAAATCATTGCTACCCACCCAAACCTACCCCAGCTAGGGAGGAAAGATGGATGTTTGCATTTTGGATGCTTTTAATGCTTTGAGGAAATACTTTTTCAAGGTTCCTGCCTCAGCTTCTGTTATTTTCTCAGTCTCCCTTTGCCCTGGGGTAGCTCCCAGTTCCAGGACTGGTTACCCCACACTGATAGTGGGAATTGCAATGAAGGAGTAACTCCCTCTTTCCTGACTGAGCTACTCAACATTTTTCCTTATTTATCTGAGGGAATTCTTCCCACATGAGGAAACCCTGGGCATGGACTGAGGGGCTGTGATGGTCAGCACACACCAACAGAGATGATGCTGCTGGATGCCTCAGAACTGGATTTCTCTTGCACAAAACCTTCCTGTGACTGCGAGGGAAGACCAGAATACGCAACTACAGCTGTTGAAATTCCTAAGGAAGGAATCTGCTGCATCTTAAAAAGGAAGTACAATGAAGTGACTGCTGGAATCCAAAGCAGGGACAGACAGAAATGGCTTTAAGTTGCACCAGGGGAGGTTTAGGTTGGCTAGCAGGAAAAATTTCTTCATGGAAAGGATGGTCAGGCATTGGAACAGTGGTGGAGTCACTGGAAGTGCTCAAAAGCCATGTGGATGTGGCACCTGGGAACAGGGGTCAGTGGTGGACTTGTCAGTGCTGGGGGAATTGTTGGACTCAGGGATCTTAGAGGCCTTTTCCAACCTTGATGATTCCATGATTCTCTAAAACCTGTTTGTCTCCCTCCCCTCTGCACAGCAAACTGCTTTTTTAAGCCACATGATGATTAATCACTTACTTTCATACTTGCATTTAGGTAGGGAATGTTTTGGATTATTTTTACCAAATATATTTAAAGTATATACAGTGTTAATTTGCTACATGATCTTTCATCACAAAGATGCAAACACAGGAATAATTTGGTTAAAATTGCAAATCAGGTGAAACTCCAAGGCTACCCAAACACTCTCTAAGCTGGGTTATGTAGGAAGAGAAACACTGATAATGTGCTTTACAATCTGCTGCTGCTGAGGGATGGAGGAGAGGTGGATTCCAAAGGTGGTTCTTGGCTCAGGTGGACCCCACAACACCCAGCAACTACAAAAAGGTCCCCAAGTGCAATCCAGGACACAAAGGACTCTGCCATTATTGCAGTTTTCAGTGGGCTGCTCAGAAAAACTCACTCCAGCTTCAAAACTAGAATTGAAAAAAGCCAAACCCACTGCAACCTTCATGTCCCTGAAGGTATCTGAGACCTGATTTGCAGAAAAACAATGACAAAGCAGTCTCAGCTGTTCTTCTTCAGTGTCACAATTTTCACTTCTTCTCTCAGACAATGGGATGCCTTTCTCAAACCGAAACAGCTGCAAATAATCTCAATTTGTGTTTTCTAAATCGACCAAAAAGAACAGGCTCCTTCCTGCAGTCCTGCAACACCATATTCACAGTTCCACCACGTTTTCAGTCACCCAGCAGCTCCAGATTTCCATATTAGCACAAAAAAAGCTATTTCTGCTCCAACAGAACACAGGGATGTAATTTCCTATCCATAAAGTGAATAAACAACCTACCTCTATCTGCTTATCTTTGAAGATGTTGTTGATGCTGTTGTTAAAAGCTGCTCCAGAAAACATAGAGGTTATTGGATATGTCAGGTCTAGAATAGTCTTGAACACCGAGTTCATAACCTAAAAAAGAGAAAAAAAAAAGGCATTTCAAAGGTAAATATAGGGCAGAATCCATGGGAATGTGAGCAATTCCAGAGACATCAAATTCCAGAGTTTAGAGCCAACATGCTTGGAAGCATCACAGGTGCAGGAAGTGTTGAGGGGACAGAAACATAACTGCAAAATCTACAATCAGGAGGTTCTTGTGTGGTAAAAACTGACACTGAGGAAAGGCCAAAGCAGCAGCAAGCCCTGCAATGAGGCTCTGCAGGGATGTGCAGTGCTCCCCCCATGCCCCAAACCCAGCCCCACAGCAGTGTGTCCAGCACAGGCCTCAGCCTCTGCACAAGGACATGGATGGTGCAGCTCCATTCCATTCAGTTTTTTAATTAAAAATAAAAGAGATGTGACGAGTTATCTTCCTCTTCACATCCTTCCCACAGCACCTGTGTGGTTCAGTGGTGTGGGAAGGGAGCCATAAATCCATGGTAGAGGAATTCCATCTCTTCTCGTTTGGGGATCACTCCTAATTTTTCTCCCAGCCTTGAAGCTTTTCTCTGCCTCAGTGGGAGCACTTAGAAAATCGTGCCTGGGATTCTCTGGAACTGCAACAAGGTTCAGCCAGGCACATGCTGAAGAGCTTTAAACACTTTCTATGGATGGGGGTCCATTATTTGTCATTCCCAAAGCCAGTTACTGGGATGTATTATGGACCAGCATTTAACTGCTACAGACTCTGCACCAGCCAGGGAAACCAAACCACACCAGGCCCCTGCACCACAACCCTTCTCACTGAACTCAGCTTTTCTAAGACAGATCCCTGCAATTAAGCTTTCATAGATTCCTTTTTCTTCCATTTCAGCAGCATTATTTCACCTATGCACTAAGCTACAAGAGAAAATGATGAAAATCCCTAAACTTTATGGCATTTTGGCCATTTTATTGGTCCAAAACCAGGCTGTTGCTGTCCAATCCTAACAAATCTTAACAAAATTCCATGCTCAATATATTACATCATAGTTAAAATGTAAAAGAAGACCACAAAACCCAATGAATCCCTTTCAAATTAAATGGGGTTTCACTGGATGAAATATTTCTATGAGACAAAATATTTTCTCTCTCTACATGTTCTCTGTCATTTAACAAACAACTTCTCAAAGATCAGGGCATCCTTCCCAGGCAGACACATGGAACAGCCTCAAAGCTGCCAAAGCAGCTGTGAGCAACATCTGGCCTTGGCTTTACTCTTGTAGGGATTTTAAGAGCAGCAAGATGAGCCTCCATTGTCTTGTCCAGCTGCTTTCCAATTTCTACTGATGCCAGGATGATTTTTTGATTTTTCTCTCATACCCCTCTTACATTCCCTTTTATACAGTTTGATGTACTCTCAGTGCTTTTAGCCCACACACTGTGACTTCCCAAGGCTGATAACTCAGCTCAGCCCCACGGCACCGTTAAACCAGGAGAGCAAACATCCTGGGAGCCCCAGACACCAAGGGCCTCTCCAGAACACATTTTGGAACCTCAGACAGGCCCAGCCAGGGGGAAGGTTCCTCACAACGAGGGCTTCACTCCAGCTTCTCATTGGGGGATCTTTGATAAATATGTTAATTTTGCAAGGCCTATAACTGTGTGCATTTTGGTGTGTGGGGGCAGTGTGTGCATTTTCAGGGCATTCCACCTGGACCAAGTGCTGCACCCAAGGATCCTGAAAGAAATACCAAAGTAAAAACCCCTTTTCCCCATAAACCATGTTTTGGTTTTAATTTTAAGACCAGGGAAAGGCATCACTACCAGAGATCTGCCCAGAGAACACGAGTGCAAGGATAAAAAAAGATCAATAAGAACAAGGATGGGAACAGGAAATGTGGGAGAATGCAGAAGGCTGAGCACAAACCCAACGATGAAGCATCAGCTTCATTCAGATCCTCGCTCTGGGTTTGATGTGCTGAGGACAGTGTGCCAACCTAACTAACTATAGACTGCTACCCACAGCTTCACAGGGAGATGGAATTAGTGCTGCACCTAAAATAGGGATTAGGTCTGTAGTCAGAGTGATTAAATCAGGGGAAGAGGCATTTTCAAAGAGCCCTTTATTTAATACTGAAGAAAAATCTCTCCCACTCAGCAGCAGCCATCGGGCTTCCCTTGTTGTGAATGATATTTATAATGCTGAGCCTCTACATTCCTCCTGATCCTGACAGTGATCTTGCCCATGGACAAAATACTTCTAATTAACAGTTATTTCTTAATATTCTCATTTCTCAGAGCTGGAAGATGCCCTTTAGCTGATGCTGATGGCCAACAGCCTCCCTCAGCCTTCCAAGAATAGCTGCTACCACCTCCTGTTCCCCAGATAAATTCAGTTAAAGATCACCCTCTGCAAAGGCAGACAGAGCCTTCTGGCTCTTGCTCCACTTCCTACCAGGAGCTCTGGGATCAGCTCCAGCAGCTCCAAGAGCTTCATCCCCTGACACCACCAGGATGGAACCCAGCCCTGAGCCAGCTCTGCCAGTGCTCTCCAGGTTTGCAGGTCACAGAATCCTGGAATGATCTGGGTTGGAAGGGACCTCAAAGCTCATCCCATCCCACCCCTGCCATGGGCAGGGACACCTCCCACTGTGCCAGGCTGCTCCCAGCCCCAATGTCCAGCCTGGCCTTGGGCACTGCCAGGGATCCAGGGGCAGCCACAGCTGCTCTGGGCACCCTGTGCCAGGGCCTGCCCTCCCTCCCAAGGAATAATTCCTTCCCAATTCTTCATTAACTTCCCATGAACTTTCATTTCTACAGCTCTGCTGCAGGATGAGCTTTCTTTTTAAAAAGACCTTCAATCTTAAAATAATTTTTTTTTAAGTGACCCTGGGGTATAAAAAACTTGAGCAAGGAAGAGAGAAGGTTCTGCTCACAGAGCAGGAGGACAAGAGCAAAGACACGTGATGCTGGACAAGAGGAATTTTCATCTCTGGCTCTTTTGTTCTTTGATGCAGAATTGTGGCAAACTGGTGTGAAAAGCCAGGATAATCCCAGGATTTTTTCAATGTTCCTAACAAAAAAATAACCTCCAAGGTTAAGGGAAAACTTATGCAACAACAAAAATTTCCAACAGATCCAGTATTCTTTAAACTACTCAAAAGATCATCCAGTGCCTTCTCAGCATTCACCTATAAAGTGTCAATAAAACAAGGAAAGGAATTCACACAGAAAAAATGTTAAATAAATAAAATAAAAATATAACTCATTGGCATGACAGGGAAAAACCAAAGGGGAATAATTTGTGGCCAAATCAGCTCATTAAACCACAGGATCTCCCAATGGACAAAGAGAGCAAGGTCAGAGGCAGAATCTCATGAATCCAGGGGCAGAATTTCCACATTTATCTGAGCTGGCAGTGCCACCAGACAGTGACAGGCAGCAAGTGATGGCAGTGTCCCACCCAGCCCACCCTCATTCCCACTAGGAGCAGCTTTTTAGCCACACACACACCTATAACCATATTCCTCTCACAGAATCTTCCATTACCTGTGAAATATTCCTACTTTGAGATATTAATCCTCTAATTTAAAAAACCAACAATCTGCAAACACCAAAGCTTTGCCTTGTTCACTCTGCTGGTTAAACAGAGGTACAGAAGACACACAGAGACAATAAATAGTAACTAATCTGACTGGGAATTTTCATATTTCCCCCTGTATTTTGACAAGAGTAATTTATTTCTTTGCTGCTTCATTAGGTGCAGAAAACACATCCCATTAAAAATATCCCTTCTCCCAGCACCAAGCGTACAACTAGAGAGATGCCAATTTCTATAAATATCAGAAAGAGAAATAAATGCAGGACAAACAGCATTTGGTCTGGTGGATTAAAAGGATACATAAGGAAAGCTCAGAATTAATTAATCCATTCCCATGCAGACATTTCCCTGATGCAAAGATGATTTTTTGCTTTTTCTTTCATACCCCTCTCACACACCCTTTTATACAGTTTGATGTATTCTCAGTGCTTTTAGCCCACACACTGTGACTTCCCAAGGCTGATAACTCAGCTCAGCCCCACGGCACCGTTAAACCAGGAGAGCAAACATCCTGGGAGCCCCAGACACCAAGGGCCTCTCCAGAACACATTTTGGAACCTCAGACAGGCCCAGCCAGGGGGAAGGTTCCTCACAACGAGGGCTTCACTCCAGCCTCTCACTGGGG
>VZRF01006588.1:161590-225960 GCA_013396875.1 Vireo altiloquus
TTGGGATGCACTGAGGCAGGAGCCACTGGAGCCCAGAGTGTGACCTCTGAAGGCCTTTCCAATCAATCCCTCCTTTATTCCTTTACTCCTGTCTGCTCTCTGTTTCTAGGGAGCCATTTAAGGCATCACCAAGGATCCTTAAATAAATATCGAGGTAAAAACCCCTTTTCCCCATAAACCAAAAATTAAAACCAAAACGTGTTTTGGTTTTAAGACCAGGGAAAGGCAAGACCCCACTGCCCCCAGGCTGGAGAAGCCAGGCTGCACTCAGCAAGAACCTTCAGCAGCACAAGCTCACAGCTCCAGAGGAGCAGGGAAAGCTCCAGCCCTGGGGCACCTCCTGGGGCACCTCCTGTGTCTCTGGGCACACCAGGAAAGGTCTCACTTGGGCCACAGGACCTCAGGGTTATCTGAGGGATGTGCCAGCTCTCCCCCACTCAGCTCCTCAGAGCAGATCTTCCAAGAATCCCCTACAAACCTCTTGGCTGTTTCCCATGCTCTGGGCCTCCTCTCCCCTCTCTCTGCTCAGTACAAACACCATCCAAGAGCCAACACCTCGGAATAGCCACTGACAAAAGATCTGTAATCCCCCAAATGTTCTGTACACCCAGTGTGATCCTGGAGAGAGAATTTCATGGCTCTCTTCAGTCTGCACCCACTGTGCTGGACACTGCTGGCCTCCAACAGAGCAGGCTTTGCTTTTGTCCTCCTCAAACTCTTGGACAATTTCTGGGTTGGATATGGGCCTGTGAGGACACCCATGGAACCCTCATGAAAATCCATTTTTCATTAACAGGGTGAAATGTTTGCTCTAACAGAGGTCAGTAACCCCTCCCACTATTCATTTGCAGGTTTCAAGGCACCAGCACGAGGAACAGCCCCAGGCTGGGCGAAAAATTGCATTTTACCTTGTGAAACACTCTCTGAGCTTTGCAATTTGTGCTCAAAAGTTAATCAACAGATTAAATGCCTTCATTTTATCTCTAACTATTCCTGGTAAAAGTGATTGTGGTTCCATCTTAGGCTGGTAAGCTCCAGAGTGGGAACACAGCCCTGAGATGCCCAGGAAACAACATCTCCATGCCCTGCACAGGGGAGATCTGACAAACAAGGAGAGAATCCTCTGGATAAAGAGGAAAATCCATGGCTGTAGCTTAACCAAGAGCTGGGAGAGAGGGCAGAGAGCCACAGAGTGCTGGGGGCTGGGAAAGCCCTGCAGGGAGGTGTCAGCACCCACTCACATGCTGCCCTGGAAGCTTCTGGTAGTGACCAAGGTGAGAAAGAGAGAGCAAGGTTAAAGGGGTGTCTGACACAACTCAGTGCAGTTGGTTTTATGTCTTTAATCTTGAGCCTCCCCCAGGTTTCTGACTGCAGCAAACTGCTCTGGATCGTAAACAGTTGATGTTTTGGGTGCTTCCCAAGCCAGCCAGGCACAGGCAGTTCTTAAATAAAAAGCATAAAATTCATATTCTCCTGGCAAGCAGTGATGGGGAGGTGAATTGGTCCCACAGCATTCTGCCCACCATGACAGCACAAACATCCCAGGGCCTCAAGCTGGATTTTAGTGCCTCAGGCCACCCAGCTGCCAAGAGACAGTTTTTGTTGCAGATTAGAAGATCCTTGGGAGACATAAACAGTGTCTGTGTGCCAATGACAGGCTCCTATTTCCCCCTGAAACTCAAGACCTAAGAATTTTAATCTCATTTATAAAATTGCCCATGTCAGTTCATTTCCAGTAAGAAACTCTACAGGAAAATCTGGTTTTGATATGAAGAATACAAAGTTGTAACCAGCAAACTTGAGAAATAACCCTCACCTTCAGTCAGGCTAAACCAGCATCACCTGGGACACTTTTTATCCAACATCTGATCAATAAATAATACGAAGGCCAGGTTGGATGAGGTTTGGAACAACCTGGGGTGGTGGAAGGTGTCCCTGCCCATGGCAGGGGGTAGAACAGGATGATCCCTAAGGTCCCTTCCAACCCAAACCAATCTTTAATTCCATGATAAATAAACTCACCCACTGAAGTCACTACTGAAAACATCCTTCACAAAACCTGGGTTAACTTTGAAAGTAAGTTTTTGTATGTACTAAATATTGAAAGTTAGGAATTTCTCCTGACCCAGAGTTCCACTGCTGTGGAGTGCACAGGCAGGCCCAGGAACGACACATTTGGGAGTTATTTAGAGAAGGATTACCTCTGTCACTCAGTTCCACTGACACATGACAGCATGTGAGAAAGAGAGAGAATTACACAAAAGAGAAACACATTTGTTGAGAGCTGGAAAGGAAACAGGTCCTGGCACATAAAAAGAGAAGATAAAACAAAGATAAGCCCAGGTGAGCACATTGAAACAACATCACTGTGCCTTGATAGCGTGACCAGGGCTTGTGCAGAGCTGAGCCAGGCAGTTGCCTCCTTGGTGCCTTAGGTTTGAACTTTTCTCTGTTCCCAGCCCTGCAGTGCCCAGTGTCACTCTGCAGTTCCCTGGAGCTCGTTCAGTGCTGTTCTCTCATGCTCACACTGACATAACAAAGCCTCTCCAGCTCGCTCTCCAACGACACCCAGACCCTCCTGGGCCCAACAACTGCAAACCTTCATCTTGGGGACAGGGGGGCAAGCTTGGGCAAATTCCATCCTTGCCTGGCTTCTGCTTGGGGAATTGATGCTGATATCAAAGTGGGAAGAACTCGGGAGCTGGCATTGTCCATTTTGGGATGCACTGAGGCAGGAGCCTCTGGAGCCCAGAGTGTGACCTCTGAAGGCCTTTCAGATAAATCCCTCCTTTATTCCTTTATTCCTGTCTGCTCTCTGTTTCTAGGGAGCCATTTAAGGCATCATCCTGACTCCCTGGACATGGAGCAGCTTTTCCAGGTGATCCAGCACTGCCAGGCAGGCCTTGTTCTGTGGCACACACACTGAATTTCAGGAGGCTGCACCTTCCTGGACAGCTGCTCGTGCCCTGCTGTGCCTGGGCCTTGCTCCGGCCGAGGAGGGAACTGAGCATTCCCAGGGGAGGGAACTGAGCATTCTCAGGGGAGAGAATTGAGCATTCCCAGAGGATGGAATCAAGCATTCCCAGCACTTACCATGGCCCACTGGCGAGCTTTGATCCTCATCTGGTTGAAGCTGCGCTCCTCGGCGTACAGGGCGCTCATGAAGGCCCCGATGGATGTGCCCCCGATCATATCCACAGGAATTCCAGCCTCGATCAGCGCCCGGATAACACCAACCTGGGAGCAGCCCCTGCACCGAGGGAGGGAGAGGGAAAAAAAGGCACTGTCAGGCAAGCAGTCATTGAAGGAGTGCAAGGACTGGTGATGAATGGTGCCTTCTAAGGAAGCCGGGCCTGCGCCAGCTGAGCTGCCAATCTCTTGCTAAACAAGCCCCGGTGCCAGGAACAAACATTATGAATGCAGGAATCTTCCAAGAGACTCCCAGAGGATCTGAGGGAACACGACCACGCAGCCTGGATCGCTGGGAAAGGCAGGGAGATGGAAGCAGCCAAGAGCTGAGCCGGTGGAAGGGCGAGGGGAACGTCAGCATGGATTTGGGGGAGCAGAATCTACCAGGGTCCTTCCAGAGCAGTCAGGAAAGGCTGCAGGTCAGAGCCCTTCCCACGAGTTTCCTTTCCTTTCCACAGAAACTGAGCCAGCCTGGGATACTGGGAGAAGGCACCACACAGATTGATAACGAATTTGAAGGTGGAACCAGAAGCAAGCAGAGACAAACAGTGATGAGAAGGAAGAGGTTGAGCCTGCACACAGACCCAGGAGAGGGGCAGATGAGGAGGCAACTTTTGAGGATGACACGAATTCCTTCAGGAGAGTAAACAAATTCCTGAATTTTCAAGTGCAGAAGGAATTCTGAGCAACAATGGAGTCAGGTGATGAACAACAGATGAACCTCAGTGCTGATGGGACAAGGGGAGAACAGAAGCAGCAACGCCCCTACAGCAACCAGTTCTTATCCAGCTCTGCTCAAAAGGATTTGGAAACTCCTGGGGATATTCCCTGAAAAATATTAACCTACTGTTCAGTGCAGGTTCAAGTGGCAAATCAAAGAAACCAGAAAAAAACACAGAACGTAAGAACACAGGATGAGCCAGCATCTGGAAAACTGCAAGCAGGCTCACACCTCTCACCCAAAAAAAGAGCAGAACTAAAAAATGACAGAGAGAAGCACAAAAGGTGACCAGAATATGGGATGGACTTCACAGGAGGAGAAATTAAACTTGAATCACTGACTGGGGAAGATCCTGACTGATGGGAAACATGCAGGGCCAGCAATGATATCACCATGCAGAGATTTTAATGGAAAGGAAAGAATTTGCAGACAGGTGTATGTAGAGCACAAACTGGGGAAGCCACTGTTACCACATGCTGGAGAGGTCAGATCACAAATGGATTTAAATGTGGAAAGGATGAATCAAAGGTACCAGGCTGTCAGTGGCTACTAAACATGACAAATGGGAGGTGCAAGCTGGTGGTCAGGAGGCTCAGAAGCTGCTGAGTGCTGCCAACACTTGTTTCTGAAGCAGCCACTGCTCCCCACCATCAGAAATGAGAGAGCAGAGGTGCAACATTTGATCTGATCAAATCTGATCTTTTATCTCTGTCCATCCCACAGAACCATTACAGAACCACAGAACACTGCAGTGGAGGCCTGTTGCCTTTCCAAGCAGTCCAAAAATACAGCCTCTGCTTTTAAATGCTTTGTCCAATTAATAAGAAGCATTTTTGATTAGTTCATCCCACCTGGATGGATGCTTTGCAGTCTAAGCCATAAAGCAGTAAAGAAAAAATATCTTCCTTTTCCCATTTTCATCCCATTTTCTGTCCCCCACAGTTTGCTCTATTCCCATCCTCCTTCCCCTTGCTGTTTACATCCTATAAATACTTGTTAACAGCTGCCAAGTCCACCATAGGTGTCATTTGGCCAAGCTATGCTGAACACATTCTTTCCATCCAAATAAATCCCCTCCAGCTGCTGAAATGCTTTGGGACAGGTTCGTGGTTATCCTGGGTGTAAATGACTTCAGTGACAGATCTGTGCTGCTGCAACCCAAGAGCAGAAAATGGTTCATTTCGCTTTCCTCTCCTCATTCCCCTTCCCCTCTTCTCCTACTGCTTCTTCCCATAAGATGCCCTGAGGTAAAGGAATTACACTTTTATCCTGCCTGTTGTTTTTAGGGTTTTGGAGTGCAGCTATTTTTGCACTCTGCTGCTCATGCCTGGCACTTCCTGATGCCTTAGGTTTTAACTTTTATATTTTTCCAATCCTGTACTCTTGGTGTAACTCTGCAGGTCCCTGGAGCTCGTTCAGTGCTGTTCTTTCATGCTCACACTGACATAACAAAGCCTCTCCAGCTCGCTCTCCAAGGACACCCAGACCCTCCTGGGCCCAACAACTGCAAACCTTCATCTTGGGGAGAGGGGGGCAAGCTTGGGCAAATTCCATCCTTGCCTGGCTTCTGCTTGGGCAATTGATGCTGATATCAAAGTGGGAAGAACTCGGGAGCTGTCATTGTCCATGTTGGGATGCACTGAGGCAGGAGCCTCTGGAGCCCAGAGTGTGACCTCTGAAGGCCTTTCCAATCAATCCCTCCTTTATTCCTTTATTCCTGTCTGCTCTCTGTTTCTAGGGAGCCATTTAAGGCATCATTCTCTCTGCCACAGCCCCGATAATTCCCCCAAGGAACAGATCTCACCCTACAGCTCCTGCTCTCTGCAGACAGCCCACACCAGGTGCCTTTCTTAGGACATGTGAAGTACCTTAAAGCATTTCCTACTGGGAGGAATTTTAAACAGGCCAGGATTAGCTCCAGACCAGATTCTCTCTCTTTAACTGTTTCTCCTGATTCACACATCCATAAATACGAGGGATTTGATGTGAGCACTCTGGATTTGTCTCTGCTTTGCTGCATGATGCCTTTGAATGAATAACAAAAGATCATAATTACTTTTATTGGCAAGTCATCCCCTCCTTGTGCATCCAGAGAGTCCCTGCCAATATCCCACTAATGTGTGACACCCCCAGATCCCCAACAAATCCACTGATCCCAAAGCGAGATGGGAATCCAAGTCCTTTTCCTGCTTGTAAAGGGACCTCCCACAAGCTGCCCAACTAAATCATGTTTCATTCAGACACAATCACAAAGCTGATTCTTCCAGCTCCAACACCCTGAGCAGGAGCATTCCTGGAATTTGCAAATTAAATCCTGAAAAAAGGCAGATGTGCCTGAGCCTCTCCTTTTCTTCAGGTACCACCTGACCTCCCGAAAGATAAAAATGGGGATTTTTTGCTTTAGGCCATCACTACCCCTACATGAGACATCTCAACAACTCCTTGCAGTTGGTTCTCTCCTGGGCACTTCTTCCCAGCTCCACAAGCACGGGCAGGCTGCCAAGGGAAGCGTGTGCCAGCTCCCTGCCAGGCACTCACATCCCCCCTCTGACAGCATCCCTGGGCTCCCACAGAGCTGCACTGGGCAGCTGCAAACTGAACAGGAAAAGAAATTGAAGCCAGGAGCAAGATCCATGTTAACAGCCAGAGGACTAGTGCAGAAAAAAAAAAACAAACACAACCCAGGGATTGTGCATTTCTTGTAATACCAGGCCTGATTTCACAGGGGACATGTCCTGGTTTAGGGAAACGTGGAAATACAAGTGTAGGGCAGGAGGGGAACAAAGGCAGAGGGCTCGTGCCAGTGCTGTACCTGCACGGCAGTGACAGCAGGGACAAGGAAACCTCCTGGATGACACAGAGCCCAATGTCCCTCACTGCAGAGGAGAGGGACAGGGCAGTGCTGTTACAGGGAGGAAGCAGCATCCCAGAGAGGGGACACACAGCCAGCGTGTCCCTGGAGCTGCACACGCAGCTTCCTTCACCCTAAAGCTCCCTGAAGGAACAGCTGGAGCACCTCCCCTGCCAGGACTGACACTGTCCCAGGACAGAGACAAGTGACCCAGGAACAGCGACCTACAAGAGGACTTTCAGATCATTTCTACCAAACCCAAAGATTTGCCCAGGAAGTGCAGTCAGTATCTGAACAGAAACTCTTTTCCATTACATTCTCTGCCTAGGACAAGCCACATTCATTAATGCCTTTGCAGAGAGAGCTGAACCAGCATCACCCAGCTCCAGGAGGAGCTGGAAGCCAGAGCCAGGCTCTGTTCTCAGCTCTGCCACTGCCTCACTGCTCAGCCGGGCCTGAGTAAGGCAAAGCAGGGGCTGCTCTGGGCATCAGCTGCCCCAGGTGTTGCTTTCTGCACTCACCAAATCGTGATCCCCGTGCTGAGCCAGCCTCCAGAAGCTGTGCTGGCTAAACTCCAAGCACCATTCCTTCTTTACTACTCATGGTCACAAAGAGGTCACTCGGTCTGGTCAGCTGGACAAGAGGACACCAAGGGGAGACCTCACTGAGGGGAGATCTCACTGAGGGGAGAACCCACTGAGGGGAGAACCCACTGAGGGGAGACCCCACTGAGGGGAGACCCCACTGAGGGGAGACCTCACTGAGGGGAGACCCCACTGAGGGGAGAACCCACTGAGGGAAGACCTCACTGAGGGGAGACCCCACTGCAGCTACAGTTTCCTGGTGAGGGGAAGAACAGGGACAGCTCTGAGCTCTGCTCCCTGTGACCAGGACAGCACCCAGGGAACGGCTGGAGCTGTGCCAGGGCAGGCTCAGGCTGAGATGAGGGAAAGGTTCTTCCCCCAGAGGGTGCTGGGCACTGCCCAGGCTCCCCAGGGAATGGGCACGGCCCCGAGGCTGCCAGAGCTCCAGGAGCGTTTGGGCAGCGCTGCCAGGGATGCCCAGGGTGGGGTTGTTGGGGGGTCTGGGCAGGGCCAGGGGTGGGATTTGATGATCCTGGTGGGTCCCTTGCAGCTCAGGATATTCTGTGATTCTGGGAAAGAAATGACCAAAAAGCAGGGAGAGGAGTGACAGGGTTGGAGCCCTGCTTCCCTACACACCACAGCTCAGCACACACAGAGAGCTCAGCCTTTCTGCCAGAAGGTCTTGCAGGAAAATTCTTGCTGCTGAAATGAGCCCTTGCTTTCATCCCCTGGGGAAGTGCTGCTGGCATGTGACTGATGCACGAAGGCCAGAGCAGAAGTGATAAAAGGAAAATTCCCCTGCGAGCCATGCACGTGCCAGCCCCACACGTGCTGCCAGAGCTGGGATTAGACCCGGCTCAGGAGCAAGATGCAGCAGGACATCCCACACTAAAGTGCCAGCAGGAAGGCAGGCTGTCCTCCCTGCACAGGGCAGGGGCTGAAGGAAACACAGTCAGTACAAAACCAGAGCTCTGCACCAACATTTTCCCCGTGAGCCACATTTAACACACCCAGCAGGGTGTGCTTGAAAGAACAACCCCAGCCTAGGAGCAGCCAGAAGGGACACTCGGTTTTCAGACTGTGGCTAAGGGGGCAGCCAGGCAAGGCTGCAGCTCACCCACTTCCAAAATCCACTTCAGCTTCAAAAAGGAAGCTGGATTCAAAGAGGAATCCAGCTCAGGCATTCAGCCTCACCAGCCCCCATGTCTCCTCCTATCTCACTCAGCAGGATGAAGGAAATCTCCCCGAATGCCTCAAAGAGATGCTGGTTCCTTTGGTTAAAAAAGGATTAAGGCCATGGCTGCAGCAGAGCTCTGCTGTGTCTACCTCCTAGGCTTCCTGCACCTCCTTCCTGATGGAGTTACCTGACAAAGGAGGCAGAAAAATAGAAAAATTGTCAAGGAGACTTTATAAAGCTCCATTAGAGCCCAACAAACCTGAATTAAGACACCCTCAGAACCTTAAAACTCTGGAAGCAGCAAAGCCATAAAACCAGCTTTTCCCTGGAAGGGTTGTCCAGCCCTTCACAGGCTGCCCAGGGCAGTGGTGGAGTGCCCAGCCCTGGAGGGGTTTAAAAACCACGTGGATGGGGTCAGTGCTGGCCTGGGCAGTGCAGGGGGAATGGTTAGACTCAATCTCAAAGGTCTTTTCCAACCTTCAGGATTCTGTAATTCTGTGAATTTGTCTTTTATCATTTTGGAGATGTGCAAAAAGTGCACAGGGCGACCATTCCCCCAACCCTGCTCTGAACAACAGAGATAAACTGCAGGTGCCTGAGCTTCCAAGGCCACAGGACTGGACAGGAGATCCCAAAATCCACCATGTCCAGCTTAAAGGCACCCACTAGCCCTTCAGGGACCACGACCCCAAAAAACTGGGGCTGGTGATTGAGCCTGCAGCTCTCAGAGTAACAGAGGTAGCTACAACCACTGCAGAACCATTGTCTGAGGGGTGCTGGTGGTTGTAGATCCTTCCTGGAGGCGTTGTGGAGGTGCTTTTTGTATGGGGGTGAGGAGAAATCAGATGTTGTTTATGTGAAGAGCTACATGGAATGGCATCAGGAAAGGTGACAGAAGGGAAAGCCTCTTCTTTGGATAAACAGCAGCATTTTTTGGTGTGTTCTGTGCCTGATCCTGGCATTGAGTGGCTCAGTCACTGGCTCAGAAATGGAGCAAGTCTGCTACAAGTTGCAACTGGATTATCTCCAATTGGCACCTTCAAGCTCTTGCAGCAGCAGCAATATACCCAAACACTGCTTTGAAATCTAATCCCACTTATATCTTTCCAATAACATTATTTCCCAGCTTTCCTGACCATAAAACTCCCCAGCATCATAAATCTGCCAGAATTATTGCAGCGATTTTCTGCCAGCTCCAAAGGAATACAGAAACCAGACCCTTGCACTTCTGCTGCCCTGGTTCTACGTGGGCACTCACAACAAAGTTTCCAATCTTGACAACATTAATTAATTGATTAATCAACTAAGCACCATTTCTAAGCTAAATAGAGGGAATAACCCCACATTACTGAGTTCTCTCCTAACATCCAGCAGGATCTCTCCCAGCAGCTGCCCTGGAGGAAGCTTTTCCCTTCCACAGCCCACACGTATTGATCCAGAGACCTGAATTTTTCTTGTCTTCCCCTCCATTAAAAACCACCTCATTCCATCCTCCTGCTTAGCTTTGCCCTCAGATTTTCACCAATTCCTTAAGGCAGAGCTCTGGAGTCATTTCCCTTTGGCCTTGTCATGCTGCAGAGATCACACATCAACCCTGAGCCAGGCAGGCACATCTGGCAGAAAAAGCATCTCCTATTCATCACAAGCCCAGTGAAATCCCCTTCCTGCAAGAAAATCCAAATACAATGTCCTTTTATAGCCCTGATCTTGTTTCTGCTTTATATACTAACTTTAGAACAAGCTTTAAACAAAGAGATTTGTGCCTGACACAGAAATAAATGAGCAAATTCAGCCCTTCCAGGAGGACTGTTAGGGCTACCCAGCCCTGGGGTGTGGAGGGATACAGGAGGAAGGCACTGGAGGGGAGAAAATGCACAAAAAAGTCAAAGTAAATGACAAAATGCACCAGGGTTTTTGTTTTCTGATCCCAGTTGGCAGCAGCACGCTCGGAGAGGGGGACAGGAGCAGGGAAGAGGCTGAATGGCAAACTGGACCCACTTGGGGATGTCACAAAATCCCATTCCTTACTCTGAGCCAAGGAACAATTCAGTCATCATCAACACAGGAAGATAATTTCTTTGGAAAACAAATATATCCTCCTTCCCCACCCCTTTTAGACTTATTTATTAAAGCCTTGCAAGAACCCATTTTGAGCACAACATCTGGAAGCTGCAGAATTAAGACCAAAGCACTTTATAGAAGTGTGAATTTATTTAGAACTTCTCTCCAATCTCCTTTTTTCTTACAAGGAAAGTCCAGTGCCCAGATAGGGCTGGACAGAGATTCCCCAAAATCACAGCCATGCAAGAACCACAGTCCTGAAGGCACAGGGACTTGCCAAGAGAGCTTTACAACTGCTCCAGGGGAAGGGAACGCAGCACATGCTTGAACATGTGACAAAAAAAAGGTGCAAAACCAGCAACAAGAGCTGACCCACAACTCCACCACCTCATTGTTTAATTTCACCTGTTTATCAAGGCACTGCTGGGCATAAATGAGTTTGGTGGGTTGAAGACTGGAGATCAGGATGGGAGAGTCCAACTAAACCACCTGCAAATTAATTTTAGGGGTGTTTTTTAAGCCATAACTTTGAGGTAGATGGCTCCCAAGCTCCTGCTGCTTGGAGGGTTTAATAGAAGCTGTTATA
This sequence comes from Vireo altiloquus, assembly GCA_013396875.1. Lineage (NCBI taxonomy): Eukaryota > Metazoa > Chordata > Aves > Passeriformes > Vireonidae > Vireo > Vireo altiloquus. The sequence goes on from VZRF01006588.1 coordinate 172,760, forward strand.
ACCTTCAACCTCTGTGGCAGATGGGAGCAAATGAGCAATTACAGAGGTGCTGCAGATGGGAGAAGCAAAAATCAGATCATTAAGCATTCCGTGGGTGCCAAGCCATGTGAACACAGCTTCTGTGGGCACGTGATGGCCCAACTGTTACACAGCTCCCTGAGCACCACCTGGCATTCAGGTCTGGAGATCTGGGAGCAGCCACAGGCTCTGCCTTTCCCCCAGCTCTGAATTGCTGCACAAACACGATTAAAAGCACGATGAACGTGCCAGGCACCGCTGGGGATGGTCTCTCGCTGAAGAAATCAAAGCAGAGCCTCTCAGGAGCAATTAGGTTGCAGCCTCTTCCCAACCATCTGCAAACACAGAGCCCGAGCCCCTCAGAGGAGCCCCCGGTCGTGTCTCAGGGGCTTTGCTCAACAACAGCAAATACAACTCACTGATTTATTTTTAGGGGTTGTTTTTTGTTTGTTCAAACAGAACTCAAGGGCTGACCTGGATAAGACTCAAATTAGGGATCCAAACATACATTACATCATGTTTTCCAAGGAGCAGCCCCACCTTCCTTACCTTATTCCTTCAGCCTCCCTAAAAGAGCAGCACAAGTAAACACCAGGTCAAATGTACAGTTTCATCTTTAGGAATAAAGAGTTTTGCTGCTTCTCTGTTATTTTACCTCCTGAATATTGCCCTGGAATCAAATCTGGTTTTGAAAGACGCTGGGAATGCAGAAGGCTGACTCTGGAATTCAGCTTTCCCTCTGGTTTCTCTGCACGTGGCAATGGATGCTCCACTCGTGACAAGAGCACAGACACCCAGCACAGGCACCTACAGGAGCAATTACAACCTCTGAAGCCACTCGTGCATCAGTCTGAGCTTCAAAAAAAGAGTATCACAGACAAAAATTCCACTGTGCACTGAGATCCAGACATTTACCCACATTTACAAAAGATACCATACAGGTCACCAAACAGCTTCCTCTCCTCCAAAACGCTCCCAGCCCAGTGCAGGCTGTCTGTGACAGGGGAAGGCTGTAAAGGTCACAAGGATTAACCTCAGAGCTGCCAAACTTCTGCCTTTCCAAAGTCAAGAGACAAAGTGGCCTGGTGTACAAAGGGATTACTTTGAAGAACAGGAACTGGAGGAAAGATATTTCAAGTATTCAGAGATTGGGGTGTTTTTTTTTTTCCATGACACAAAGCAGATTGAGCCCCTCTTGTATCATTTTGATACTTCCCTGCTGCAGCAATCCTGCTTCCTCAGCTGTTACTGGGCACTGACAGACTGCAGAGGCTGCACAGCCAGCCTGATTCTTCCATTTAAACAAAGGGAAGAAGCATTTTTCAAGTTCTTTTCATATCTCAGCTTAATTTGCTGGAACTTCAGAGCATGATCAGGATGAGGAATGGGATCCTTTCAGCAGCACCATGTTCTTGAAGACCTGTCTTGCTGGAGAAGAGGAAAGCACAGCCCTTAATGTGCTAGCTTGAGCACTTGGAAATGGAAGAGGAATTTCAGGGATGCTGCCTGACTGCACCAGGGGGAGGGAAAGAAAAGGCAGGAATTGCAAAAAAAAAAAAAATCCTTGCTCTTGTCTCGCCTAAGTGGAAATCAGGAAATGGTGAGAACCCAGTGCAGAAGGGCCCAGCCTGTGCCAGACTGGCTCCATCCAGGCTGCCAGACACCAGGCTGGAGACAGGGATCTTGGCCAGCCCCTAACAAGCCCAGCATCCAGATCCCTCCTGCCAGAGGAGGCAAAGATCTCCCCAAACCTCAGCAAAAACATTGATCATGTCTTGGCACTGCACAAAGTGTCACCAGGTCACTTCTCTGCCTGCTGGAGTGAAGACTCAACTCCATCACAATAATTGCAAGGCAGGTTTCAAGCAAATTCCCCAGACATGTCCAAGCCATGAGGCAGCAGCACAAATCCCTTTACACTCGGAGATAACAACATCCTCCTGGAACCCCAAACAGCTCCTCCCAGTAATGGTTTGTGTTTCTCTTCCCTCTGAGTGCTCCAGAGCCGTTTCCAGAGGGTGACCTACCCATGCTGTGTCTCACCAAAGGAGAGCACAGCTCTGAGGGTTTGAACCATCTCCTCAATCCCATCAGGAGCCCTGAAATCCTGCCTGTCCCTTCCTCTCTCCAGTGACTGAACCCTCTGGAGCTCCCAGTGGCTTGTGGCACCACCCAGAGCACCTTGCAGAGGCTGCTGCTGCCCCTCCTAGCCAAGGTCACAATGAAGAACAACAGTTTTAGCAACAATTCTGTTCCATAATTTACTTCAGAACAAGCATTTTCTCTGACTACATTTTCTGAGCACTTCAGGAAAGAACACAGCCCTGAATCCAATTTTTATATTACATTTCAAGCTGCCAGCTCTGTGCCGTGAGGCAGACACACCAAATGAAGGGGATACCTGTACCCCATGATAAACCACTGAAAACAACATTAAACACTGCAACCAAGAGCCTATTTGCAGACCTGGTGGAGTCCTGAAGCTCACTGCATAATCTGGAATGATTTCAAAGCCAAGTGCATTCCTGTTGACAACAGAGGATGGCAAAAAAAGTTGGCAAACTGCATTTTTTCACAATTGGTGAAAATCCCACATTTTGTGAGAGGACTTGAAAGCAAAGACTAGAAAGGAACTGAAGGGTAAAGAAGACAAGAAGGAATGAGTGTAGAGTAAAAAGGTTGCAAAGAAACTGGGAAATCTCAAGGCTTGGATGTGTTAAAGAGGGAAAAGACACAGATTTAAAGCCAGGTGGGAAAAGAAAAAGGGGAAATAGGTTGTGTATGGTCTAGATAGGAGTGGAAGTGTGAAGAAACATTTTTAAGCAAGTTCTCAAGATATTACTTTGATCCTCTAGCACAAGGAACTGGTCATGACAGCACCTGGGCTCCAGAGACCCCTCATCCCTCCTGCCCTGGTGTGCTCCTCATCACACTCAGTCCCTGTAAAGTCTTGAAGTCAGCAAAGGAGCTGAGAAACATTTACTGAGCCCCACATTATGTGAGGAACATCACAAGCCCAGGAAATTCCCATGGGAATTTTCTTTCATCCATTCTGTAATCTCTGTATTAAGGGTCTTTAGGATCCCATAGGGAGGAAACACTGCTCTGCTCTTTTCTGGCAGTGCTTTCCAAGTGTTTTCCTCTGGAGCTGCCTCCTTCAGGCAGCAAATTCCTCCCCTCTCCTCCCACACACCCTAAGAGCACCTTCTCTGGGTACCTGCAGCCAGGTTTAATGGTTTAAAAAAGCAACTCCCTCCCCTGTTTCCAGTTTCCTCCCTGTATTTGAGGTTCAGGAATCGTTCTTAGGAGCCCACCAGCTCCATCTCAAGTTCTGCAGTGGCAGTTTTAAACATCATCCACACACACACTTCTCCTGATAGGGGTAGAAAGCCTCCTATCATTAGTTACCTGCCTTAGCTGAGGAATTAGAATTAATCTTCCGTAACTGCTGGAACTGAATCTGAAGCAGCTGCACCATAAAACTCGAGAGAGGTTCTGTTATTGCCCAAGACTGAACCTCAGGGTACCATCTCAGGTACCTGCCATGATGCAGGAGGAGGAGCTGCAGCCTGGGAACAGAGCTGTCAGCACCATGGCAGCAAACTGTCCATCCCAAGGACAGCACTTTGGCATGGGAGCAGCATTTCCACTTCAAATTTCAGCTTTTTATCCCTCAGATGTTCCATCGCACGCTGGAAGTTGGGCTATGAGGTGTCAGCTCCACCACTGCACCAGCCAGCCCATTCGGAGTGTGGTGCCAAACCTTGGGCCTGACCCAGGGGACATCACCTTTATTAGGCCCTAAAACACTCACTAATCAATATTTTCGATTTTTTCTGTGCAGTCTTCCCTGTTATTCTGTCTCTGTGCTTCTCTCTGCTTTTGTGGACCATGGAGCCAAAGATGACATTCCAGAAGGGATCTCAGCTCTTCTCCACAGCAGCAGTGCTGGAAACCAGACCTTCCCATGTTGCCATTTGACCTTGGGAGAACTAAAAACAGCCCCAAAAAGCAGAGATGCTATTTCCACCCTCCCTTCCTTGCAGCACGTTCTTCAGTCATTCCCACGTTACACTGACGAGAATTTAAATGTTCATTAATTCTGGCAGCTTGTCAATTTTTCCTCAATGAATTCAAGCAAGGGAAAGAACAGTGACTTCATGGCTTTTCTTAGGGAAAAAAAAAGCTGATGAGGATTTCACAGGAGGCAAGGAAGGAATTTCTTTTGCCTGCAGTGACCCCCTTGCCAAACACCAGACCTGTACCGTGCAGGGCAGAAGTGAAAGTTTCTCAGAGTTCAGATGGCAAAATCCAGTTAAGGAGGAAGCACTGAGTATCTAAGTAAAAGAGCAAGCACCAAGCCCTGTCTGCTCCCAATTACCACGAGAAAAGGACAGAATTAAGAAGCAGCTGCCCTCAGCCAGGATGGGACCACAAGGGTTTTGCTTTAAGGCTCCTCTCCATGTTAAAATAACAAACCAAACAGAAAAACAAAGCAACCCCCAAAACTCACTAGTGTCCTTATTAATCATTTCTGACTCCTCACATGAGCATATTGCAGATTCAGCTTCTGCATCCTGCCAGCTCTGACAGCACTTAATTGCTGGGGGTGTAATTAAAATGCTGTGTCACCAGCCACAGAACAGCAGCAGCAGGGCCCTGTGCCTGCTGAAGGCAGCCAGGAGCTCCCCAGACAACCTGAGGAGGAATTTCAGATCTCACAGCACAGCACTCACTTGCTCTAAAGTTTTTTACATGGGTAGATCAGGTCACCAACCCCAAACTCAGCTCCTTTTTTAGCAGGATGGAGCGGGGGAAGCACAGGAGGGTTTGTTCTCAGGAAAGAGCTCCTCACCTCCCAGCCACGCTTGCAGGCTAAAAGCACCAGCAGTCAGAAAAGGAACACAGTCTTCTAAAGTTCTCAAGTTCTCAAAATCCATTTCAAGTTTTTCCTTGTGGTGTGCTGGGAGCTTTGCTTCGTTTCTCTTCTGCCATGATTGCTCAGGGACACAAAGTGGGTCACAACCTCTGAGGGTGCTGCCATGCTGGGCCCAGCCTCCAAATGAAAGTCCCTGGAGATGCACTTGTGCATCCACCATGTCCCCAGGTGGCTGTGGGCATGTCCCAGCTGCTCCTGGCCTGTCCTACTGACCAGGACAGTGTGACCTGTGCATCCTTTCCAGGCACTGAATGCAGCTCTGCCCATCCTGCATTGTCCCAGTGCAGACACAGGACAAACAAATTCCTTGTGCCTTCTGGAAGAGCAGATCAGTGTCTGGGAAAGGAGGCAAGATGGACAGGTAGGTTTTTACTCAAAGTTGCCTGAGTGAGCTGGAGCTGCAGCCAAACACCAAAGATATCAAGACAGGAAATCATCCATGGTTTATTCTCCCTGCAATCCAGGAATCAAACACGGAGAGCAGAGAGCAAATGGGATCTGAGAGCAGAACAACTGAGATCTGCCCCTCAGGGACTCTGCCAGCCCCTTCAGCCCTGGGTAAAGCCACTGAATGGGAAGATAAAACCAGGCTTTAAGGAGCTCAGCAGCAGCCCATGAGTGACCAGCTGAAGATGGACCTGCCTGTTTGTCCTTCCCTGGGAGCCTGGAGTGTGAGCACCCTGCACGTGGCTGCAGAACACAGAGGAGACAACAGGAATGTTCATCAGACACAGAGATCCCACAGCAAGAAAGGCAGAACCTGCTTCTCCTACACTGCTCCTTTTATCCTCCCTTTCCAGAGTGCTAAAGCTGGAAACAAAGAAAAGGCAGGAAGGACAAGTGAAACAAGCCAACTGCCTAAAATGAAAAGGTCTGAGCCACATCTGTGGAGTCAGCAAGAAAACTGCGTGCAAAAAATCCCAGCTACTTGCCACAGCAAGTGCTGAGGTGAGATAATAAGTTTGAGGAGAAAACTAAACAGAAAAAGGAGAAATGAAAAGATGCCCTGATGAAAAATCTATAAATATCCTTCGACAGCAGCTCCTGAAATGCTCAGGGTGGGATTGTGCAGGGCCAGGAGTGAAGATCCTTGTGGGGCCCTTCCAGCTCAGGATACTCTGTGATTCTGGAACAGCTAAACTCGTTTTTGTCACAAAGCCTTAGGGACTCCCAGATAGTTCTGTAGTAATTATTTAATCCCCAGAAATTTTAGTTTTCAAACAGCTTTGCTAAGACAACCACAGCAAACCAAAGAAGGGGTGGGCTGTGCGTGGGAGGGCTAAAGGTCAGGCAATTATTTATGGAAGGTTTATGCCTTTGTTGCAGGCCTTGATGTGTCATTATTCTTGCAACTACACCTCAAAGGTTTTATTTTCCTAAACACAAATCCCCTTTCCCTTCTCTCAAACTTCACAACGTTTCTAAGTAAAATTAAGTTAGCATTTAACAAAAGCAAAACACTGTAATTTTAGAACCGTATCACTTCAAGTTGTTTTATTTTTATGCTCACAGGGGAAAGAAAACCTTTAGTTCCTATGAGCCTTTTGTCATGACAAACCACAACGATAATTACTAGGAAGCTGCTCTTGGTAAAACCTCCCAATCCAGCTGTCACTGGGAAGCCAGACAAACATTCCCAAAATAACAACTAAATAATTGATATTACTGGAGTCACAATACCTTGAACAAATACCCACCAGCCAGCCCCTGTCACTGTTACCTCTCCCTGGCTGCGTGACCAGCATGATTCCTGCTCTGAGAGCAAGCTGGGAGGTTCCTCATGTAATTATTATCCAAAGGCCATCAACAGTCTGTGCAGAGACCCGTGAAGACATTCTTAGTCTGACTGTGCTTTAAGCACAGGATGATTTTAAGTACCCACTCTAATCTCTTCAAATCCCCTTGTTAGTAGAAATGGGCAATCTAAGAATTTACTTTGCCGTTCCAAAGGCAGAGGCTCAGAGTAATTCTGAACCTGTACAAGATTCAGCGTAATTCTGTCTTTTTTCCAGTCTTAATTATATTCTCACTTCAAAAAACCTTTATCTAACCACAATTTGGATGATTATTTAATGACTAGAACAGCACTCTGTACCTTTCCAGGGAAAACACAATGCTCACACCATCCCTGTGCCAGCCTGGAACCCCTGAACAATCATTTCAGTCCATGGCATAGAAAGCATTCCAGAGAAGAAATCCCTCATTGATCCACTCTGTCCTTAATCCTCTTCAAGTCCTCCCCATTCAGGGGGGCAGAAATGAGCAGATTGATGGCTGATCATGGCCCATGGCTCGTTGCTGAATGGGTGATGAGCATCCAGAGACCCCAAAGCCAACACAGCAGCAGAGCAGCTTTGCAGAGAGGGACAACACAGGACCAACACAGGCTCAGTGACCCTGCTCCTCCTTACCTCAGATCCTGCACACCCACAGGTGGGAGCTTGCAAATTAAGTAGTAGAATAAAAAAAGAAAATAATAAACAGTTTGGCAAAAATTACAGCAGTGTTACAGAAAGAAGGAAGGGAACGAGCAAAATGTGCTGCCAGCAGTACAGGAGTGCACATACTTAGCATGACACAGGCTTTGGGAGAGGCAGAGATATCAGCTGGGAACAAAGAACAAACCACAAATCGGATGAGAAGCCTCCTGAGATACTGGGATAAAAAAAAAGCTCCTCCCTGTCTCCTCTGTCTCCACAGGACAGAGCTTGTGCTGGAAATGAAACCCTGAAACCAGCTCAGGTGAGGGGCTGTGAAAGGGAGCAGGACCAAGGCACCTGTGAGACACTCGAGGAAGCAGCTCTGGCTGTCTCAGCAGCCGTGACTGCTCAGGAGGAGCCAGCACAAAGGAGCTCCCCCAAAGCACGCGCTGGCCCAGCGACAAAAATGTGATATTTCTGTGCACTTCAACAGACAGACTGCGTGCAAATCAAGGATTTTGGTTTTTTGAGAGCTGTATTTCAAAGCAGTCTTTTAAAGCAGGGCTTCAAGAACACAGCGATGGAGACAACGAAGGCGGCGCAGGCTTGAGACAAAGGGCGACTCAATTCTGTCTCAACAGAAAACTCTCCAAGTAAAAAGGGATTCCAAAGAAAAACACCAGCAATAATTTATTTCTGAAGCTCACTGAGGGTTTCAGATGGAATTCTAACACAGTGCTCAGCACACACCTTGTCCTTGCATCCACAAAAACACACTCTTTCTGTAAGGTAAGGCTGTCAAAGTGTACAGGTACCTGGGGAGGATTATAAAGATGAGAACATTCTCCATTAGAGGACATAATTCCTCTTACTGCTCAAACTTTGAAGAGCTTTGAAATACTGTGAGCCATTTTCTAATATAAGAATCCATAAGGGAAAAAAAAATCCATAGTGTAGACCAACAGAAAGAAACATCATCTTTTCGTGCCCCAGTCACCTCCCGGTATGAAACCATTATGAGGGGGCCTCAAGAGGTCACCAACACTCATGTTCCTCCTGCACAAATCCTGCACAAATCCCCATAGCAGGCTAAATTTGTGTGATTCCTCAGTGTCTCCTCCCCCAAAATGCAGAGCAGTGCTGGTGTCCCAGGATATCTGCTATCCCAAGGGATCTCTCCCAGCCCAGTCCCAGCAGGGCTCTCCATCTGCTGTGTGCACCAGCACAGAACCCTGGTGGGGAGGGACCTGGGAGGGACCTTAAAGCCCATCCTGTTTCACCTCCTTGCACACGGGGCAGGTTGCTCAGAGCCCTGTCCAGCCCAGGATGCCCAGGATGCCCAGGACAATGCCCTACCTGGCCCCGCCGCCGCCCAGCACCAGCGCGATGGCATTGCCGGTCAGGACCCGAGCCAGGCGGGAGAAGTCCGAGTGCCGATCCGGGGCCTTCTGGAACACACGTTCATACATCTCCACCTGCAGAGAGAGGAGCAGGGCATGGTCACTGCATAGCAGCGTGGTACTGACTCCTTTGTGGATCTCAGAGAGATCACAGCAACAAGCTGCAGAAAGCAATTCCTTTTTTAACTTGTCTCGAAGTCTACTAGTTAACTCTGTTTCTAAAGGGAAGTTCTGTAGCTTCCCAGGAGAAATCCTTGACTTGTAAATATGAAAGAATGCAAATAATATGAGATGTTTTGGCAAGGTGCTTTCCTTGACCAATGAGAAGAGTTTTGTGTTTGGTTTGTTTTGATTTTTGGACAGACTGTGCTGCAGACACACAGACACAGTCACACAGACAACCCCTCCTGCTAACCTGGCTGGAGGGAGAAAGATTTGTTCTCTTCTTGATATATTAATAAATAAGCCTTCTGATTTCAATCTATGAACATAAGTGGTTTTGTGGCAAGGCCCTGGAAATAGAGCCACATCATTTCTACACAGCAGGGCACGGTCAGCCAACAGCAGCAAAGATGCTAAAGGATGCAAAGGTGAGGAGAGTGGAGCTTCTCTCTTGTGAGGGTTATGCCTTTCCCTGGTCTTAAAACTAAAACCAAAATGTGGGCCCTGACAAAATTAGTCAAAGAGAAATTCTCAGCTTTTAGCTCTGGCTGTGGAAAATTTTCACAGCCAGAGCTGTGAGAGTCAGAGCAGCATAACCTCTTATGGCCAGAGGATGGGAAACTGAAGGAAGTTTTTGTAAAGGATCTGAAATGTTTTGGGAACATCTATCTCACAGAAGGTATTTTTACTTTTGTTATCCTAATGGGTTTCTGTGTAACTGAGCAATGATGTGAGAGAGGTGTTCATGCAAGGACCAATACCTGTGTCCTGCCTCAAGCAAACTGGGATATAAAAATAGAGGATTTCTCTTAATAAATGGCTTTTCTCTGAAAAAGTCCATGCTGCATTTCTTTGCTGTTTCTCGGACTCAACTGCAACACCAAAACACACTTTATTGGGAAAAGGGGTTTTTTTACTTTGGTATTTATTTCAGGATCCTGGGGTACAGTGCTTTGTCCAGGTGGAATGCCCCGAAAATGCATGTACCTCGAGACATTCCACCTGGACAAAGTGCTGTGCCCCAGGATCCTGAAATAAACACTGAGGTAAAAACCCCTTTTCCCCATCAACAGTGTTTTGGTTTTAATTTTAAGACCAGGGAAAGGCATCAAGGGAATGCTGGGGGAGCTGGGGCTGCTCAGCCTGGAGAAGACTTCAGGGATCTCATCCCTGTCTGCAAGGAGGGGCCAGGAATGGAACAGGCTCTGCTCCATGAGGGCCAGCAATGGGAGAAGAGGAAGGGGCAGGAACTGATGCCCAGGATTTCCACCTGAACAGGAGGAAGAATTTCTTTCCTGTGCAGTGATGAGCACTGCACAAAGACCAGAGAGGCTCTGAAATCTCCCTCACTAGAGATACTCTGAGCCTGTCTGGACAAAATCCTAGTGACTGCTCCAGGGGACCCTGCTGAGCAGGGAGGTGGGACTGGAGGAGCTCCAGTGCTCCCTTCCAGCCTGAAGCTGTCAGTGACTCTGTTACAGCTCTTCTTCAAAGGAACACCCAAACAGTTCTAGTGACCTCTCAGTGGCCTCTCTCAGTCTGTTATAGCTGCTGGGGGTAGTACAGTATTTCCTTTGGAGCGCCTTCTCTTCCTTGACAAGGATCTGAAGTTCCTGGGAAGCATCCCAGGCTGCCTCTGCCTTATGTTTAGCATGGCAAGCATGGGGATCCTCCCAACAAAAAGGACTCTATGGCCTGTGCACACCTTTCACTGGGACTCTGAGACTGTTACTCATTTCAGGATACTGAAATTACTCTTTTCAAGATATCAAAAAGCCAATTCTGCATCCACAAAAATCTGGCCCCCTTGTCCCTGTTCCCTAAATCCAATCGAGGCCAAACAGATTTAAAGAGAACTCAGAATTATCATGGAGTTTCATTGTCACCCTGATTTTTCAGCCTTCTGATGTTTACATTTTTTGTAATGGAGTTCTCACACATTTCATGTAAACAAAACAATGTTTCTCTAACTGTTCCTTTTGTTTTTCATTCCTCTCCTGAAGAAGAGACAATTAATAAACTTCTAGTTTAATCAGTGTAGTTAAAGAAGAAGCAACCTCATCCTCCAATCCATAATCATTGTCAAAAATCTACATATATATAGAAGTAAAATTAAACTGTGTACTTTTTTCTACCTGAAAAACTCACTGTGTGTGTGTTGTTCATTTTGTGTCCTGTAGTGACATGTCATTATCCCAGATTCCCCTTAATACAAAAGACTACAGATAAAAGTGAGGGACAGCAAGGGAGCAGCCACCAAATCAGGAAGTTCTTACCAGCTTGGGTAGACTCCTCTTGGAGAAGACTCTGCGTGGGCAGTGGATGTGGAGGTGAGCAGAACACCAGCTCCGCATGTTGAGCCACTCCACGGTGCGGGAAGGGAGAGGCCCATCCTCCTTGTGGAGCAGGATCAGCTGCTTCTGGGCTCTCACTGCTGTGTTCTCCAGCATCCTCTCCAGCTGCAGCAGTGATGGGCACCAAGGAAAGGGCAGTGAGCTTTGGCTGCTCCAGCCTCAGTGGGAAATACACCCACGCACACCCCACGCCCCTATGCCCACCCCAATCCAACTCTGCACACTCACCACCCCCAAACACGACTGATTTACACAACAACACTTAAATCTGGGCTTACACAGCACACACAAGTCTAAAATCAGCCAAGGATTCAAACCTGAATGTTTGTGAGTTAAACCAGGCCATTAAATCACAGCCCAGGCAGGAGCTGCTCCTACAATGTGAGATGCTGCCCAGGTCAGACTCCAGCCTGACTCGAGCCCACAAACATTCAGTGTTTTCTTCTTTCCCTTCCCATCACTCCACTTCTTTTCCCTCCTTGCATTTCTGATTTTGAATTTTTTGTTGTTGTTTTAGGCAACTGCTGGCAGCCTGTTCTGCCTGTGCTTCCTGCCTCCCACATCCAGGCAGGAAGAGCCCACACAACAGGACACACACGAAAGCTGCACGTGGGACCAGCCCAGGCTCTTGGCAGGTCACACTCAAGCACTTTGTCATCCTAAAAAAAAAACCCCACCTGCAATCTCTTTTTTTAATTTCTTGCAGAATTTTTGTCTGGTCAGAGGACTTTGGTAATAAAATATAAAGCTGTAAAAATAGATAGTAAGGGGAAAAAAAATTACAGCTTAAAATCTGTAATAAAATATAATAAATAATTAATACACTGCAATTTAAGTCTACTTCTGCCTAAGCACACACCATGAATTTCATCCAGGCAGAAAAGAATTTCTCCCTTTATGTGGAGACCCAACGAAATTCCGAGCAGACACACAAAGCTTCAAAGCAATTTTTGATTTACCATTGGCCAAAACGACTCCTTAGAGGAAAAGAACTTTGCTGAAAGTTACCCCACATAAAACTTGCCATTTCAGGGGACTCTCATGCAATTCTTTTGCTATTCCTAACAGGCATTTCTCAGGAATATTTCATTATTTATGCCTCGCTGGGTGTTAAACCTGGGAAAATCCATGAGTGTGCAGCAACCTGCTTTGAGCTGGACTGTTCCCAGTGCCAAGGGGGGAAGGAGGAGTTCCCACACCTCTCCCACAGTGGGCTCCTGGTCCCCCAGCCCCACGATGAGGATGCAGTCGGCCTGGCGGATGCAGCGCTGGGTCCAGGGGGTCAGGGTGCTGTCAGCCTGGTACAGCACAATCCTGTGGATGTCCTCCTGCTGGCCCAGCCAGCTGGTCAGTCTGTACTCGTGGATGCTGGGGACAGACAAGGAAAACAGGGAATTCAATTGGTTTTATAGCCCAGAGAATAGAGGGGGAAATCACACAGGGAGAGTCCTGCATTTCCTGCTCAGCCAGGATCAGCTCCCAGCTCCAGGCTCCTGCTGGCTCTGTTTCTCCAGGACTGACACCATCACACAGATCCACCAAGGCAGGAGGATGCAGGGATGCCTCACGTCAGGAATGCATCCCTAGGAACGAGCACACCTGGAGCAATCCAGCTTTTCCAATTTCACAACTGAGAAAGTAACGGAAAAAACCCACCCACATCTGCACCAAATACTCTTGAAACATCACTGTCTCCAACACCTGGAGCAGAAGGCCCAGGATGGATGTTAGAAGACAGGATTTTATTCCCAAACTCTCTGTATTTATAAGGGTGATGCCAGAATGATTTTTTGCTTTTTCTTTTACACCCCTCTTACATACTCTTTTATACAGTTTGATGTATTCTCAGTGCTTTTAGCCCACACACTGTGACTTCCCAAGGCTGATAACTCAGCTCAGCCCCACGGCACCGTTAAACCAGGAGAGCAAACATCCTGGGAGCCCCAGACACCAAGGGCCTCTCCAGAACACATTTTGGAACCTCAGACAGGCCCAGCCAGGGGGAAGGTTCCTCACAACGAGGGCTTCACTCCAGCCTCTCACTGGGGAATCTTTGATAAATATGTTAATTTTGCAAGGCCTATAATTGTGTGTATTTCAGTGTAACACTGTACATGCATTTTCAGGGCATTCCACCTGGACCAAGTGCTGCTCCCAAGGATCCTGAAATAAATCCCGAGGTAAAAACCCCTTTTCCCCATAAACTGTGCTTTGGTTTGAATTTTAAGACCAGGGAAAGGCATCAAGAGCAGTCCCATGTCCCTCTGCATTCCCTGAGCAGTGAGCAGGGCAGGTACCTGTCGAGAGCAGCAGAGCCCAGGCGCTGTTTGATGTTGTCACTGGTGAGCAGCAGGGCAGGACCTGGGGGAACAAGGAATTTCACCTGTGAACTTGAGCTCCTGGAGAAAACTGCCCAGAGATGCTGGGGCTGCCCCTGGGTCCCTGGAAGTGTCCAAGGCCAGGCTGGACAAGGCTTGGAGCAGCCTGGGACAGTGGGAGATGTCCTTGCCCATGGCAGGGGTGAGATGAGATGAGTTTTAAGATCCCTTCCAACCCAAACCATTCCATGATTTCAGTAATTCAATTCCATGCATTTGCTTTGAAGGTAGTGATGGATCAGTGCATCAATGAAGGCTGACACAAAGTCTTCACAAAAGTTTTCACACTTTTCTAGGAACACATCTTCCCATTCTCCCTGATCCCAGAGCTCTGTTACTGCTTTAGTCACAACCTCAGGCTCTGTTATCTCATTCCTCGGTGTCATGTAGGAGCACAGAATCATGGAATGGTTTGAGTCGGAAGGGACCTTAAAGCTCATCCATTCCATGGGCAGGGACACCTTCTACAAGACCAGGCTGCTCCAAGCCCCTTCCAGCCTGGCTCTGGTGACAGCTCCTATTGCAGCTGCATTTTCACAAACTCAACATTCAAATTATCACAGACCTTTAGAGCCGCAGGAAGGCCAGGATCCTGCTTTCAAAGAAAAGAGCACCTCCACTGACCTCCCAAAACACAGAACTTGTTCATCCTGCACTGAACCAACTCCCCAGGTGAATCCTGAAGCTCTCTGCAGCATTAATACTTCTTATTCAACACGCCACCAGGAACTCACACCACTACCAAGCCCAAAGACATTCCCAAATCTGTAGGGCACAGTCAAAACCCACTGGAGACACAAACACATCTGGCAACAATCTTAGATCTAAGGAGGATTTTGGTGCACATAAAGTTTCTTGCAGGCACTTTAGTTTAATTTTCTTATTAGCAATTCTATTGCAGCAGCAATTTGTGCCATATGTGGTGGAGCTTGCAGGGTGACTGCAGCTAAATTAAAAAAAAATGCAAATAAAAGAAAACTTAAGGGAAAAGCTGCACACCTAGAGAAAATATTACCTGTCTCTTACTGAGAGAGAAATTCACATTTACAAAACACGACAGAGCAGTTGCTTTGTATTCACATTTTCATTGTGCAATCCCTCATTGTTTCATTAACAACAGAACTCAAATTTATGTACTAAATAACAAAACACTTCATTATTTGAGGAGTCTCAAGGCAAGGTTATAATGTGTTCAGCAAAAATCAAGGAACTGTGAACAACCAAGATAGGAGAAGGTCACAAATTCCCACCTATGTGTTCAAAAAACAAAACCCACAGGTACAGATCTGGAACAGGCTGTCCTGACCTTCAGGGTCAACTCATCTCTCCCTCAGTGCTCAAGTCCTGCTGCAAAGGCTTCACTCTGCTTTAACTGACTTTCCTTTTAGACTTGAAAAAGTTCCCAAGTGTCATTTTTCATCTTGGACTTCCCAACAGCCAAATAACATTTTCTCTTTGCTACACTGATTATCAAGGAAGAGCAAACAGCAATGGACAAAAACATCCCACAAGCAGAGACCAGAAGATAAAGCTGGTGAGGAAGCACGGAGAAGAGGATGACTCAAGAATGGAATTTGACTTCCCCATCCTCCAATAAAAGTTCTGGAAGTTGGTTCCTATGAAAGCAACAAGTCCCAAGCAGAGGGAATGAGCAGCATTCCCAGAGCAGACCTGGGCTTAGCCTGCCCTTCCCTCCTCCCTCTGCTGCTGCAGGGAACAGCCCCAGAGTTGGGGCAGGAGGTTATCACCTCATTTTTAACACTGGCAGATTCTTTTATCTGATTCACTGTTCCCCTGATGTGAATGTTGGCCTGGTACAGCTCTGAATGGCACAATGGGGTAAGAGAGGTCTCCCAGAGGGAATCCTGGTGGCACTGCACAGGATGGAACAGCAAGGGACAGAGGGCAGGGCAGTTCTGCAAGCATTCAGCAGCACAGTGATCATGAGTGTCCATTAACGTGTCAGAGCTCTCAGCTAAACAGGAAAGATCTGTGGATTAAATATCCTTCCAGGATATGTGGCTTGCAAAGCTTTCTGGCAGTGGTGGAAGTTCAGCAGGCAAAGACAAACAGCTTGGAATGCCAAATGAGCTGAGGAACACAATAAAAATATCAAATAAGAGAGACAACACCAAGGGACTAGCGTGGGCACCTCTGCCTGTCACCACCTGCCTGGGCACTGGGATCCAGGAGCATCAGTCCCTGGTGAAGCACTGGGGCCCTAAGGGACACCACCAAACCCAGGGGACACCACCAAACCCAGGGACCCAGGGGACACCACCAAACCCAGGGGACACCACCAAACCCAGTGACCTGCAGGCCACAACAGCCTTCACCCGAGGAGAGAGGCAGAGTTTGTAGGGCTGGGGTGGATCTTTGTTCTCCTTCACTCAGAGATACCTTGACTGTGGACAAGCAAGCATCAGAACAGCCTCAGAGAGACTTAGAAATCATATCCAGAGCAAACTTCTGATTTGAGAAAGCAGCAGTTCACAGAACAGGACACAAACAAGGGTGCCCAGACAGACTCTGGCTGTGCCAGCTCGGGAGGAGCATGCCCAGCTTCCCATCCCTCCACATGCCAGGGACACGGGACAAAGATTCCCAGACCTCCACTCATCCCCAGCACGGAACACAGTGATGCTTCCAACAGAACCAACTTGTTTTGTCTCAGAAATACCAACCATCTGCTCTGCACTCCCAATTTCTAGCAGGCTCCCAATTAATCAGCCATTAAAACCCCTCCATTAATGCAACTAAGAACACCAACATATGTGAGCTCAGCAAACAGAACAAACTAAAGTGTTATTTCAACTAAACTGCTGAGAGGAACCAAGTAATGAAAAAATATCACTCCCATCCTGGAAGTTCAGGTTGGATGGGGCTTGAAGCAAGCTGAGATAGCAGAAGGTGTCCCTGGGCATGGCAGGGGGTAGGGTGAGATGGGCTTTAAGGTCCCTTCCGACCTAAACCATTCCATGATTCCGTGATGATTCAACTCCATGGTCCTCAAACAGCCACACCCTGCAGGCAGAAGTGACCAGCTCCAGTGCTGGAGTCCAGGAAGGCTGGAGAACCTGTCCTGCTCCTCTGGGGACTCATTTTATCCCTAGAGCCCCCCAAAACGGCTTAGCTTTTGAACTAAGTCTGTGGGAGCACCTGCCCCAACTCCAGGGTGAACTGAGAGCACCAAAGAAACGAAGAGATGTTTGTTTAGTGCACCACAGAAAATGGGTTTGTAGTTTTAGATTTTGCTCTATATGTTAATATAGAGACAACATGGAGAATTCAGGGTGTTGGCTTCTCCTTGTTCTTCTTCTTCCTTTCTTTTCTGACCTAAGTTCCTGTGATTTAGTAACTGGTAGAAAGAATTTAGTGTAGAAGAGACATGTTAATAAAATTGATACTCATTGGTTTTAAAGACAAAATATAATAGGTAAAATCTGGCAATTGGGTGATAAAAGGTATATAAACCCTCTGGACAAGCAAAAGCAGCCATTGTGCTCCTGAAAGCTGCAGCAGAGGCTGTGCTCCTGAAACTTAGATAAGAAAAAATAAACAATTCCTGAAGCAGCAGAAAAGCATTCCCACTTCATTTTTCCTGCCATGAAGACACCGAGAAGGGAGATCACCAGGCACAGAGAGAAGAACGGGGCCATAGGCACATGTCAGGGCATCCTTCAAGTGCATTATCACAGCCCTACACCTCTAAGCAGCCCCTCTCCACACCTGGCATCAGCCTCACGGGCAGTTCCAGCTGCAGCTGGCACCAGGGGCACATCCTTGGGTGCTCCAGCAGTAGGACTAGGCACGGCCTGAGCAGCTCCAAGGGAAGAGCAGAGGAGAGGTGATGTGAGGTAACACTGAATTATTTCTCCAAGCCCCGTGGTGTCTCTGGCAGCAGCCAGCAGCAGATTGCTGGGGAGGAGTATCAGAGCGAGGAAAACTCAGTGCTATTCCCTGAGCCTCCAGAAATCTGCAGCTTTCTCAACCTTTTGGCTTTCTCCAGCCTGAGGTGGTGACTTTAAATAGCCTGGGGGATTTTTGTGTCAGCCAAGAGCTCGCAGGGATCCTGAATCCCAGGTCTGCTGTGCTTCAGGTGAGAGAACTGCAGGCAGTGGCCTCGCCCCAGGCACAGGGATCGTGGTTTCTGGGAAAACCTCATGGAGCATCTAAAGCTGTTCTCCAGAGCCATCTGTTTTTCGGTACAGAACTGAGAATTCCATGAAAACGAAGGGAAGGGAAAGCTGGCAAACACCAGAGGTCTGGTTCATTTTCTCTGCTCACAAACAAGGGCACTGAAGAGAAGGGCTGCAGCAAAGCTTCCAACCTCCTGCCCCAGTGAGGGGAAAAAGCATCACAGGAGACATAAACCCTCCCTTTCCTTCCAGGGACTCACTTAGGTCATTTTCTTTTCCATAAAACAATAATTTCCAAAGATATGCAGGAGCACAGGTGTCCTAGTTCTGAGTCTAATAAAACATGGCCCAAAAGTTGCATGGAGAAATGAGAGGCCCAGAGGGTAAAGAGTGATTTCTGAGGCTCAAAAATGGTTTCAAATCCACCTCACCTGAGAAACACACGCACATCAAAAGACAAGGCCAGTACAAAAATGCACCATGGAAAAATTTAAGCAGAGCAAATTTACTTGCTTGGACTCCATCAAAAGAAAATTTACTTTTGGCCTAATAAAAGTCTACAAAATTATGTGGCAAAGTCACATAACTGATAAATGAGTTTGCATGCCAGAAGACCTTGCCCAGTAAAAAAATGCCAAATTGTGCCAGGGTTCAGGCACCACAGTGAACATTTCACATTTAAATCTAATCGGTGTAAAGATCAGCAGAACTGTAATTAAAAACCCAAATAAATTATTAGCATGGATTTTTCAGCGAGCTCCCCAATACATTATACATTTTTAGAACTGAAAAGAAGGAAAATTTAAAGGGCAGAAAGGAACGAGAGAGACACATATGTTGGATCTGAATCCCTCTCTAGTTCAGTTTGAAATTCTGTGAGATCAGAGGGCTCCCACATAGAACCAGAATTTGCACAGCCATGTGGTGTCTTTTAGCTGGTCTCAGTAAAGGAACAAAAAAATAGTCGAGCAAATACTTTTGAAAAATCTGAATACTGCAGAACTTCTTATCAAAAGATGCTCTCAGCTCTAGCAGGATTAAGAGGAAAAGAATTAATAATAAAAATAGACATCATGAACACTGACCAGAATTCATCAGCATGATGAATTGCATGGCAGAAAATCCTGGTTCCCCCTTCCTGGTGCTCCAGTTCAAAGCTGGAAAATTCTGTTGCTGCTTTCTGCAAGTTGGATATTCCACAGAATCCTCCCTTGGAGACCCAGAGGCTCAGGGGGGAGACTGCAGCACGGCCAGGGGACAGCAGCCCCTGGGTCACTGTGCCCTGCAGGCCCTTCCTGCTCTGCCCACAGAGCTCAGAGCATTCTTCATTCTGTACCTGCCTAGGCAGGTCCTGCTGCTGCCAGCTCCCAAATAAATCCTTCACCACACAGCTTGTGACAGCAGCAAAGCTGCCCCAGGACCAGGACCAGCACAGGAAGGAGCTGGAGCTGCTGCAGAGAGCCCAGAGGAGGCACCAGGGGATCAGAGGGATGGAGCAGCTCTGCTGGGAGGAAAGGCTGCCAGAGCTGGGATTGTTCAGCCTGGAGAGGAGAAGCTTTGGGTGAGCTCAGTGTGGCCTTGCAGGGCCTGAAGGAGCCAACAGGAACCATGGAGAGAGACAATTGACAGGGGATGGAGTGCCAGGACACAGGGAATGGCTTCACACTGAAACAGGGCAGGGCTGGATGGGATATTGGGAAGGAATTGTTCCCTGGGAGGGTGGGCAGGCCCTGGCACAGGGTGCCCAGAGCAGCTGTGGCTGCCCCTGGATCCCTGGCAGTGCCCAAGGCCAGGCTGGACATTGGGGCTGGGAGCAGCCTGGGACAGTGGGAGCTGTCCCTGCCCATGGCAGGGGGTGGCACTGGGTGATATTTAAGGTCCTTTCCAACCCAAACCATTCCGTGATTGGAAGCTCCATGGAAGCACAAACATCCCTTAGTGTTTAACTGGGACACAATCCCTCTGCCTGGAAACAATATGTGAATTACCATAAACCACAGAAACACCAAATGTCAAAGAAAAAAGCACGAATGGCTTGGGGAGAGCTGTGGGTGGTCCCACACGTTGGTGCTCCCTGTGTGCAGAATGCATCCCTGAAGGAGAACAGGCTGCTCACCTGAGCTCTTCCCTTTACAAATCAAAACATTTTTAAAAAAAAAAGAAATTTGAAAAAAAAAAATTCAACCCACAAAAAAGAATTAAGGAATGAAATCACTAAAGTCCTGTCTCATTACAGGCAAAAGTGTTTTGTTTTTGTTTTTCTGGGATAAGGAAGATTCTGAATACTTATCCAGTTTTTGTGGAGAGTACATATTCACTATCAGACTGAGATTTTCTAGTTGTCATTGTTTTTATATCCCTTTAATAACACAGAAGTAGCTAAAAATTACCAAAACAAGCCCCAAAATCCTGTTAAACAGATTCACCTGCAACCAGCTCCAACTCTAAGCACTGCCCGCAGCCTTCTTGTGCCAGTTCCAGGAAAAATCACATTTTTTAAGTGCTATATTGTGTTTCAACCCAGCCTGAATTCCCACCAGGACTGGGGCCAGCCTGCATCCTGAGGCCAGGCTCCTTCCCAGAGCTGCAGCAGCTGATGATTCCTGCAATGGTCTCAGTGTTCCTGCCTGCATCCTCCTAATTCCTTCCCTCCTCATCTCCAACCTCCAGCAGGGAAATTCAAGGCATCACTGCAATGTCCAGCTAAGCTCACATGAACAGGAAGGGGAAGGAATTTTCAATATTAAATAAATTAGGTTGCAAAAGAAAGCTAAAAGCAGCTGCTTTTCCCTCCCCACGTATTAAGGCTGCTCTCCAGTGCCCTGGAACATATCTGAAGCCCAGAGCAATGAAATTGTATGGATCAGATGTTAAATATGGATTAAATGTTAAGACAAGTATTGTAATCAATGCTGCCATTTAACTTACAATTAGAAAAAAGGTTGGTTCGAGGAAAAAAAAAAACAAAAAATAAACATCAAAAAACCAGTAAAGAGCAGCAAATCTACACAGCCAAACCCCTTAATTTCCAAACAGAGAGTTCCTTTCAGAGAAGGTTTTCAATTAAGCCTTCTCAAGCTCATTAACAGCTCTCACTTCCATGAACCCAGGGCAGGTCTGATCCCAGGTCACCCCCAAACCCCAGGTGCTGATGAGCCTAATGAGAGCTGGGAGCTCAGGGAAGGGCTCAGGTGGCAGCAGCTGCTCAGCAAGGCCCCAGTGCAAACCTTTCCCCGTGGAATCATGGAATGGTTTGGGTTGGAAAGGACCCCAAAGGTCATCTCATTCCACCTCTGCCAGAGGCTGGGACACCTCCTGCTATCCCAGCCTGCTCCAAGCCTTGTCCAACCTGGCCTTGGGCACTGCCAGGGATCCAGGGACAGCTTCTTTGGGCAACAGTTCCCCTCATGTCAAACGTGCAGGTGAACAGCAAAACAACCTGAAGACAAATCAAAATTTCACTCCACTACTCAGTCCATTTTTTGTTGCAGGAAGGCAGAAGGAAAAAAAAAATCATTCCAAAATTATTTATCAGGCCCTTCCCTGATAGCAAAGCACCACCTGCTCGTGGCTGCCAACGCTTCGTGAGGCACTGAGAAGGAACACCCAAACAACCAGAGGGCAAAGGAGAAAATACAAAAGCTACAAGTTAAAAAAAAAAAGAAAAAAAAAAAGAAAAAAAAAAGAGGGGGAAAAAAAAAAAAAAAAGAATGCTGCTTTTGCTAAATAAAGAAAGAAAAACTGCAGGCTGCCAACAGCTCCAGCACAGCTCTGCAGGGATTTTGCACTGCCTGGGAGCTCCGTGGGGCTCAGGGAGCCAGGGCTGGGCGAGGAGTGGTGGCTGTGGGGCCAGAGAGCTCCTGTGCCAGCGGTGTTTGGGAGCAGATGGCTCCCTGTGTTTTCCCACAACACTTTCCTCTTCCCACTGCAGCCGTCTGCTCCCTTTTGGCACCAACTTCAGGTGCCAAGGGTGTACAGAGCCATCTCGAGCTGCCAAGCACCGCACGGGCATCAGCCCAGGGAGAGAGAAGGCAAAGGGCGAAGGAGGAAAGGCTGAGTGACCCCACCAGACTCCCCTTTGGCATGTGCCTCCTGCCTCCAGCCCAAATGGGGTATTTTTATCCTCAACAGTCCATCTACCAACTGAAGTTTCTGTTTGTTTTATTTACAGGCTCTTGGTGTTGTCACACATCAAAACAAGCTGGCAGTGATCCCTAAGGAGTCCCCATTAGCAATACAGCTCCATTATGGATGTAACATTCCTCTGCCATCTCCGAAATAGGAGGAATCTTCAAACACTCACAAATTAGCTCTCACTGTAATGAGTCTCCACCATTAAGTTGCACATAAAATCAGGCTTCAGGAGGTTAAAGAGCCCAAGCACCACCAGCTTTTTCCTGGGCCTGTGTTCCAGTTTGAGTCAAATTAAGTGGAGGAAAAAATTTTCACCCAATAGATTTTAAAGCACAAACAGGACTGTCAGCTCCAGACACCAAAAGTCGTAAAGGAAATTACCAATAAATGTAAGTGGTTACACCTCAAGCATCAGGCAACCTGTACTTTTAAAAATTATAAGCCATGAGAGAGCAGACTAATAATTCCTCAGAGGGCTACAGGAGCTTCACTCAAGAGATCTGTAACAGCATTTGAGGATGAGAAGAGGACACTCAGGAAATGTCAAACACCAGTAATGAACACAAAATGAATTCTGAATTAAATACATGGTTTTGTGAGGAACTGGAACTTGCACAAGCAAATTCACCCATGGATAAAGCAATTAATGACTCAGCTGTGAGCTGAACACATGGTTTTGTGGGCATGAGACAGACAAACAAGCTGGCAACAAATGGGACAATGATTTCAGACTAAACTTTGGAATTCCAGCGCCAATCTGGACCTCCTCCACAAGCCTCTTCCACCAAGTCTTATGCTCACCACTCATGTACAACCACAACACAAGAAAACTGCCTAAGAAACCCTTTGCTGGATGAAGCTTTGCAGCTGAGGAGGCCTGAAAGACTCTTACCCATGAGCTGGAGAGATTCAGACTCTCAGGTGCCATGGGAACAGTGCCCTGGTGTGGGATGTGTCTCCTGGAGTGTCTTAGGGGAGCTGAGGGCAGCCAAGACAAGGGCCAGAGAGGCTGCTGAGTATTTCCAAGTCATTAAGACAACAAGGTTTTCCACTATAACTAAATGCACATTAAGGATGGGGATAGAGAAGCAAGAAGCATGAAAAAGGCTGATCCTGACCACTGCTGGAGAATCACAGAATGGTTTGGGGTGGAAATGACTTCAGAGATCACCTGCCCATGGGCAGGGACACCTCCCACTATCCCAGGTTGTTCCAGCCTGGCCTTGGACACTTCCAGGGATGGGGCAGTCACAGCTTCTCTGGGCAACCTGTGCCAGGGCCTCACCTCCCTCACAAGAATTTCTCCCTAATCTCTGACCTCTGCCCCAATTTATACCCATTCCCCATTGTCCTGTGGGGATCTGGCCATATAAAAAGCCCCTCCCAGTTCTTTTTTATAAGGCCACAGTGTTCTCTCCAAAACCTCCTCCCCAGCCCTGTGACCACCCCCAGGCCCTGCTACCCCCCAAACACAGCACCACCCCACCTCTGAGAGGTGCCAACACCTGACCATGACACTCTAAAAGCACAAGCAGAGTTTGTTTGCTGTGATGCCAGCACAGGAACACTCACCCACGGCGCTGAGGGCGTGCTTGAGCTCCAGGGTGAAGGCTGTCAGCGGCACCTCCTCGGACACTGGCATG
This sequence comes from Vireo altiloquus, assembly GCA_013396875.1. NCBI lineage: Eukaryota > Metazoa > Chordata > Aves > Passeriformes > Vireonidae > Vireo > Vireo altiloquus. Next base: position 196,347 of record VZRF01006588.1, read on the forward strand.
ATGGCCACTGTGGACAGGTTGCTGGCAGGATTCCCTGCATCCCACTTGCTGCTGGAGCTGTGCAGCCCCAGAGGATGACCTGTGCACAGAGAAAACACGTGCCAGTGATACCTTAAATGGCTGCCTAGAAACAGAGACTAGACAGGAATAAAGGAGGGATTGATTGGAAAGGCCTTCAGAGGTCACACTCTGGGCTCCAGAGGCTCCTGCCTCAGTGCATCCCAAAATGGACAATGACAGCTCCCGAGTTCTTCCCACTTTGATATCAGCATCAATTGCCCAAGCAGAAGCCAGGCAAGGATGGAATTTGCCCAAGCTTGCCCCCCTGTCCCCAAGATGAAGGTTTGCAGTTGTTGGGCCCAGGAGGGTCTGGGTGTCCTTGGAGAGCGAGCTGGAGAGGCTTTGTTATGTCAGTGTGAGCATGAGAGAACAGCACTGAACGAGCTCCAGGGAACTGCAGTTACACCAAGAGTACAGGATTGGAAAAATAGAAAAGTTTTAAGGCATCACCATCAGTCAGCCAGGCTGCAAACAATGGATTTCACCTTCGGGCAGGAGGGAAAGTGTCACAGAAAGGTAACACAAACAGCACACGAGAGCAGAGCTCCTATGTATTTTAAGAGGATCAAAATCAGTTTCCATCATTTCTGGCTGCTGGTACAGCATATGTGGGCTGAAGTTAGGCAGTATTAAAAACATGCCAGGGATATGTTAAATGAAACATGGATTTACCTGACCCAGGAAGACAAAGATAAAAGGCACTTAAAATCTCTGTACCACAGCTTTGGAACTGATTTAGACCATGAGAGGAATTACCTTAACTAAAAAAAAAACCCTAAACCTGTTGTCAGTATTAAAATATTCCAAAAATAAAAAATACTTTTTTTCTGGTATTCCTAAGCAAGGAAATCCATTTTCAACAAAGTTCCTATAGAAAATGTGCATCTCCACCTGTTTTCCCTATTCTCCAAGATGCAGAGCCTTACAGATATGGGCTTAGGAGTATTAAAATAAAATACAGAACCTCTGAAGTAGCAGCAAAGTACCTGGGAACTATCTCTAATATAATTTGGTGAGTAAGGACAGAGAGTCTGGGCAGAGAAAAAGCAGTTTTTGAGAGAAATCTGCAATGCATGTAAGGAAGATCAAGATCTTCCCAGACAGCTTAGAGCAGGTAAAGGTCAATGTTCTACAAACTGTTCTTATTCTGATACTCTTTTTTCTCTTTAGCTGAGCCTTCTCAGAAAATCTCACTCTGCTGCTAATGCCTGTCAACTCAGCTCCATGTACACAAAAAATTTTGGATTTAAGTTGAGATTTCACATCCTGCTTATCTCATTTCACCCAGCAAAGGCCTAAGATGAGCCATCAAGGTGAATTCTTGAGTTAGGCATATGGAAATACTTGATATCCCCTGTGCAAACCCATTCAAAGGCTCAGTGTCAGAGTGACAGACCACTGCAGGACACAAAGAAATATCAGATAAACTTTCTTTGAAATACATTCAGCAATTGAGTTACTCATTTAAATTCTGCTAAAACAGCCCTGCACAGAACATTAAATAGTTTCCCTCTCCTTTTGGTGATCTTCAAGAAGATATCTGTAGGTTCAAACAGGTTACACATCACAGCTCAACCCCTTCATCTCCACAGGCCATTCCATCCTCAGAACTTCAAGGGTGATTCTCTCATGGAACTCCTGTTGCTCTCAATAATTTTCCTCCCACTTTCTCCGTTTCCCCCATTTTACCCTGCTTCCCCAAGGGCCACAGGGGCATTCCAGCAGGCAGAGAAGTTTAAATACAATTATCACCAGCCATTTGTGCACAAGTGATTGCACCCAGAAAGCTGAGCAGGTGAAGAAAGAGCAGATTCCCTTCTCCAGACTGCTCTCTAACAGGAAAGTTGGTGACCTTCATTTTCAGTCTCCTTGGAATCTGGCAAAACCAGCAACTGAAGTTTTAATTCATTTAAATTTAATTAATTAATTTAATTAAAACCCCCCAACAAAACCAAACCCAAACAATCCTCAGCATCAAAGAGCCCCACAACACCCTCAGCAGTTAACAGTCTCCTGCTTGCTTTTAAATGCTGCTCAAGAAAATGGGGAAAATTCCCTCCCACTCCCTTCAGTCAGTGAAGAGACTTTGTGCTGGCGCTGCCACAAACACAAAGCTTCAGAACCAACCCATGGCAGGCCATTTCCTCCCAGACAATTCATTAAAATACTGCAAATACAGGCATTTTAAGTCAGTCTTTATGCAGCTGCTGCTCAGCACGGTGCTCTGACTGCAGCCCATTAGAGCTGCTGTTTACAATGCTCTCTTTGCTTTGCTCTTGCAAGAAATTCCAGGGAAATTTCACTGCACGCAGGCAGCAACACTTCTCAACTGCAAATCATCCCATCCCCACACCCAGTTAACTGCTCTGCCAAAAACAACATGTGTACACAGAGAGAATAAAATCACCATCCCTGTGTGCCTGCAGCTGTTACAGACCACAGAATCCCAGACTGGTTTGGGTTGAAAGGGACCTTAAATCCCACCCAGTGCCACCCCTGCCATGGCAGGGACACCTCCCACTGTGCCAGGCTGCTCCCAGCCCCAATGTCCAGCCTGGCCTTGGGCACTGCCACGGATCCAGGGGCAGCCACAGCTGCTCTGGGCACCCTGTGCCAGGGCCTGCCCATCCTCCCAGGGAACAATTCCTTCCCAAAATCCCATCTAAATCTCCCCCACTTTCAGCTTAAAGCCATTCCCTGTGTCCTGTTCCTCCATCCCTCATCCCCAGTCCCTCTCCAGCTCTCCTGGAGCCCCTTTAGACACTGGAAAGGGCTCTGAGCTCTCCCTGAAGCCTTCTCCTCTCCAGACTGAAATTTAGCAATGAATTTCCTTTCCAAGTATGCACTGCCTGTTTCCAAATTTAAGGATGCAAGTCTGGCTCCAAGGAAGTCCCAGCATCAATGGGAATAGTCCAGGAATGAGTCTTACCTCCCTGCTGCAGACTGCCAAGAATCTTCTCGCCCAGCAAGTGAATAAGTCTGGTCACAACCTGGGAGAGAAAGGAAAAAAAAAAGAAACATTCAGGCAGAATGTACTGAAAGGAGAGCATCCACATGGAGACTTCCAAACTTTTTTAAGAAGTTCCCTCAAGCTGAGCCACACAAGAGCCAAGGGTTTGTAGATGTAGCTTCTTTCCTGGCTGTAATGTATGGTGACTGATCATTTGTCTTGATTTCTCCTACCTTGTTTTACTTTAATTTGGAAAAACAAGAAAACAAAGCAACCTCAGAACAGGCAGGATTTAACTTGCTTTGGGGGGGAAAAAAAGAAAAAAAGAAAAAAACCCTGATTGTTTGGGGAAACACATTGCATTTTCAGCTCTCCTCATTTCCCTCTGCAGTGCATCAGCACCTCTAAGTCAGTGTCACTGCTCAGTGGGTGCTGCACAGCTACACCTTTTGTAGGTGCTAAAGGCTCAAAAAGGTTCAAATCTGTGTTCAAACAGACCCTTCCCCAACCCTGCTGAATGGTTTACAGAAACCAATTTAAAACATCTGGAGGAGGGGAGAAAAGGGATAAATACACCCCCTAAACACCTGCAGAATCTAAACAAACTACCTTAGAAATTGCTTTCCCCCTCCAATCACGTTTGCCTGGTAATTCATGTTGGAAGGCACAGATGTTCTCCCAGCTGTTTTTCCAGCAGGACTCACATCAATATAAACTAATATTCCAATAGCCAAACGTACCTCCAAACTGACAGGCCTCTCCATCATGAACAATCAATAATTCCTGACAAGTGGGTAGCAGAAGACTAATCATTGCAATATCAGAGAGCAACAGACACGGAAAATGCAGCATTTATTCAGAAAGCTCTACACAGATGTTTGACCAAATAAGGAAAAGAGTTATTTAAATTCATTATGGATTAATAGAGCAATCATTAAATATTCTCCCCCAGCCAAATAATTCAAGGTCAAAATAGCTCAGGAGGACATAAAAACCCCCCAAAACTGCCACAATCCAAGTTAACAAGTAAAACAAGCAGCAGCCAGGTTACCTGGACAAACACTGTTCCCACAGGAACAGGCACTTCAGGATGCATCTTTCAAACAAAAGGCCATGTGGGCATCAAGACAGGTCAGGATGCCCACCTGAATCATTTATAAATCTTGCTTTAAACATGAAATCTAACGCAGCAGATTGCCCTGCACCACAGAATGCTGGGGATGAAGCACTGATATATTTTAAGTCCTCTGTGGATAAAGGAGGAAGAGCAAACAGGAGGCTCCCAGCACAGGGGGACCTGTAGTGGAGCACAGATAAAAGCTAACCAAGGTTATTTCAGGGATTTCATAGCACGGTTTGGGGTGGAAGAGACCTTTAAAGCCCATCCAGTGCCACCCCTGCCATGGGCAGGGACACCTCCCACTGCCCCAGGCTGCTCCCAGCCCCAATGTCCAGCCTGGCCTTGGGCACTGCCAGGGATCCAGGGGCAGCCACAGCTGCTCTGGGCATCCTGTGCCAGTTCTGCCCCATAGCCATGACTAAGTTCCTGAAGATGCCACATCAACATCTCCTCAGTGAGCAGGACAAAGCCCCTGGAAGTGCCTCTCACCTGCCCCAAGAGCAGGCACAGTGTCCATGCCCACTGCCCCCAATGTGGGAACGACAGCAGGAGAGCTCCCAGCCTCCTGCCTTACCCTGGAACCCCAGACAGGATCGAAAATGCTTCCATTTGTCCAAAATACAACAGAATCTGATGATCACCCAACCACACAACTCAAAGTTGCCACTTCACGACCACACCAAGCTCAGTGGCTCTGGGATTCCCCAAAGGTGCCACACGTGGCTACAGAAAACTGCCCCAACCACAAGAGAATTCAGGGAAACAGGGAATTCTTAACAGAAATGGAGACTGAGTGCCTTTGCTAAAGGAGATAATCTGCCCCCAGAGCACTATTTGCTATACCCAGCTCACAGGCTTCACCTAAACCTGCAGCAGCACAGCAGGACTTTCCTTCAGCAGTTTCGGGAGGTGCTGTGAACATTTTACACTTCCGAAGCACTTAAGCATCAGAATTTTAATTACTTACTAAAACCATCTCCTGTATTTATAACTTTTTCTGCTTTACAGGCAGCTAAGGAGAGCTCCAGCTAAGTTACAAAATATGTCCAAGGTTAATGATGGAACTAAGAATAGAACCTATTGGTCTCATTTTCCAGTTGGCTGCTCCTATTACCGGGAAATATTATTTGTCTTGTTTGCTGGAGCAAACCTTACAGCCTTGGTATGTATAGATAGGGAAAATTATTTCCCTGGTGACTTTGTACAACAAGCAAAGCTGCTCCCCAGAACGGGATGAGTCACTCTGTCGCAGTCATGGCAACGTCCAAGGAACATCAATTTGGGTTCCGAGCTCAGAACTGAAATTTCCACGGAGTTTTATATTACATACGCCAGATATCCTTTCAAAAAAAGGCAATGTTCTCCTTTAAAAGGGACTTGTCCATCCTTCTGAGGGAGAAGTCAATACAAATCCCATCCCTCCACGGACAACAGACCTGACCTGATGGAGCCACAGCTCTCCCTGTGCACAGCAGCAGAAACAGCTCTCACCAAAGTCAGGGCAGCTGGGGAGAACTGAAAACCAGCAGGAAAAATGCATCCTTCAGGTTTCCAAGTCTCTTTATTCTCACTCCCACACATGGCAGCAGGGCATGGGAAGGAGCAGTACAGCTCAGTGCAGCCCAAGAGACAGCAAGGAAAGTCCTGGGAGAGGACAGGGATGGCTTGGGCAGGGGGGGAGGAGGAACAAGCAGGAATTAGCCCTTGAGCTAGGAGCAAAATGCCAGGGATTGAAGGGAAATAGTTATTCCAAATGTGTCTGGAGGAGATGGAGGCAGAAGGGCAGGTATAGGGTGGGTACCTTGGTGCAGGATCTGGGCTGTGACTCAGCAGTCCCTTCACCCTCCTGCATTTTGCAGGAAATTCAAGGTGGGGCTCAGTCTTTTCTCCCAGAAGTTACAGGACATGAGGAAACAGCTGTGCCAGGGAAAGTTCAGTTGGATATTAGGAAAACCTTCTTCACTGAAAGGGAGGTCAGTGGTGACCACTGGCACAGAATGCCCAGGGCAGTGGTGGAGTCAGTTCAAGAAACACGTGGGGTTAGTGGTGATCGTGGTGGTACTGGGGAAAAGGTTGGTCTTGGAGGGCTTTTCCAACCTCAACAATTCAAGGACAGCTCTGGGAATTGGCAGTGAGGGTTTGGGCAGAGGGGTAGGGCAGGACTTGGAGAACATGGAGAGTGTCCATTCTCTGGGGGTGCAGCCCCCAGCACCACCCCATGCTCCTGAGCCAGGCACAGCCTGGGCACTGCTTTTCCCCAAGCCTTCTGCACCTCCCCTTCCCATGGGAACGCCAGTCTGTGGTGCTGACTCCTGAGTGGATCTCAGAGAGATCACAGCAACAAGCTGCAGAAAGCAATTCCTTTTTTAACTTGTCTCCAATTCTAGTAGTTAACTCCATTTCTAAAGGGAAGTTCTGTAGCTTCCCAGGAGAAATCCTTGACTTGTAAATATGAAAGAATGTAAATAATATGAGATGTTTTGGCAAGGTGCTTTCCTTGACCAATGAAAGAGTTTGTTTGTTGTTCATACTTTGGTGAGACTGTGCTGCAGACACACAGTCATACAGACACAGTCACACAGACGACCCCTCCAGCTAACCTGGCTGGAGGGAGAAAGATTTGTTCTCTTCTTGATATATTAATAAATAAGCCTTCTGATTTCAATCTATGAACATGAGTGGTTTTGTGGAAAGGCCTTAGGAATAGAGCCACATCATTTCTACACCAGTCCTTCCCAATCACGGTGCCAAATAGCCCAGAACACTTCCCAGACATCTGCACAAGCAAAACTCTCTCATTCCCAGGGTGTCACTGCCAGCCAGGGCTAGACAGCCCTCCCAGTCGGAAGTGTCTGCTGTGCTCATCCCCACGGCACATCCTGCATTTTACAGTCTCTTCTAGCACCCAGCCACCCAGCCCTGCACACACCCCTCCTGCTGGCACAGGATCAGGAAGTTTCAATTTAAGGCTCGAAGAAAAATCTGCAAGAAGGCAGCGAGTTGGAGCCCAGACGGATCAAAGAACACTGGGAGGCTCCTAAATTAGGCAAAGATTGTTAATTGCCTGTAAAGAAAATACAACTTAAGGACCCTTCGTGCTGGGGATGGAGCTGAGCTTGGTTTAGTTGGTGAGGAAGTTGAATTAATCCTTCCTCATGGTTGGGAACAGCAGTAGCAGCGAGTGCACCCAGCTCAGTTAATCACAGTTAATCACAGTAAGGAGCTGTGGGTTGGACTCCAGGCTGTTAGGACAGGTCAGCTCAAAGCTCCCCAGACTGCTGGGAGGTGACTCAGGAATGTCACAGAACACTTAAAGAGGCACTACAGGGGCTCACAGAGCGAGTGTGGAGCCCTGGGGTCTGCCCAGGTCAGGGAGGTGACTGAGTTCACCATCAAAAATATCCCCAAAGCACACAGAACCCCCTCTCCTGAGCTTATGCAAGAGTTTTCAGGCCAGAAGGATGAAATCTGACCTTATAGGTCTAAAAAACTGAGTAAAATCTAAAAAATCTCCATTTCAAAAGCTACTTGGGGCTCCAGGTGCACCAGTGCTGTTCTCCCAAAGCCCCTCCAGCTCCCACAGACATCACTGCAAATGTCAGCTTGTAACCTTGGCCCAGAGCAGGATGGAGGGAGAAAAACCAGACATTTTAAAAGGGAAATAACCATTCCTCCTTCTGCTGCCACCCACTCCCCTTTTCAGATGAACTCCCCAGAACATTTCTGTGCAGGGCAGAACAGGACAAAGAGTTTCTGTTCCTTGAGTGGTGTTGGAGAGCACTTCCCTCAGCACAGTTCCACCTCTCTGACCCAGCTCTCCACTCACCACCTCATCTCCCTACAAACATCTCATCTTCCTGGCTGTTTCTGGATCACCTGGACCCACTGAGGCTCTCTCAGCACCCCAAATCCCCAATCTCTCCTGTCTAACGTGACAGTTTGTTCCTGCATCTCCTACACAGAAGGTTCTGGAAACCATTGATTTTCCCTCTGCTTAACTGATGTTCAATTACTCCACAGACCTGAAGCCTCTGCATTCACGGCAGGGCAAGGCCTAAACACCAGATCCCAAGGGGTCATATTTCCCTGCTTTAGGTGGATTAATTCCTGTTTCAAAAGCAGGACGTGGCCAGGCAGGATTTCAGCTCTGCTGTTGATGGTGCCAGCACAGAGCTGAGTGCTCCATCCAGCCTGGGGCTGAGGTGCTATCAGAGCTCCACTTGCTCCACAGCCACTGTCATTCCCACACCAAGAGGTTACAGTCACTCTGCAGTGCTGCATTTCCTATAATCCCTTTAAATATTTCAAACTATTACCTATCCCTGTTAATCTTCCAAGGCTGGGTTCTGGTTAAAGCTTTTGTTCCTATTCAGCTGTGAAACTCAAGAGTTGATTTACAAAAAGCTCTTTTGAAAGTGATTTTCATGAGAATTCAGTTGGAAAATATTCTCCTATGGACATTTATTTGGTTCTGTGGATGCTATGGATTGCCTGGCAAATTGAGTTATCTGCTCACAGACAACAACTATTCCAAAGCTTGTTCACATCTTAGGTAACTTTTGATTCAGAGAAAATTATACCTGAAGGGAACCTACGAGAAACCTGGAGACAGATTATTTATAAAGGCCTGGAGGGACAGGACATAGGGAATGGCTTTCCAGTGCCAGAGGGCAGGGCTGGATGAGATATTGGGAAGGAATTCTCCCCTGGGAGGGTGGGCAGGCCCTGGCACAGGGTGCCCAGAGCAGCTGTGTCTGCCCCTGGATCCCTGGCAGTGCCCAAGGCCAGGCTGGACATTGGGGCTGGGAGCAGCCTGGCACAGTGGGAGGTGTCCCTGCCATGGCAGGGGTGGCACTGGATGGGATTTAAGGTCCCTTCCAACCCAAACCAGTCTAGGATTCTAAATCAGGGAAAAATTTCACAAAATCAACACCAATATCCAAATTCACAGCAACAAGGTGAATGTAAGGTCCTGAGTCCTACAAATCCCTTTTAGTTACAACAGAAGAAATACATAAAAACAAACATAACAAAACACACAAACCTCAAGCAATCTACTGGTGCCTCCACAGCAGGATATTGATTATCACAGTACCTGGGTATCACATCCAGATGTGATTTAGTTAAAGGACCTGTAAAATGATTTTGTGCCACAGAGACCTTGTGAATGAGCTGCCATGAAAAACAGGCCTGCCAAAGGTTTGCTGTTCTACAGAATAAAAACAATTGGAGTAAAATAGTGCAAACAGACATTGTAGCCACACAAATCCACAGAACAGCTTCAGGGAGCTCTTTCCAGGAGCTGAGATGATCCTCAGGCAGCTTTCTTAAGGGCTTTTTCTAAGGGACAAGGGAGGAGGAGAGGTAAATTAGATCCTCAGCTTGAATAAAACCAGGGTGTTATTGAAGCTTCACATGGCCCCAGATCAGATAAGCCCTGGCTTGTCCTGGAATCAGGGAGCTTAGCAAGGACTCTCCGATTGAAACTCCCAATGTTTGATCAGCGCCGTGACAAAGCAAATCCTCGACGCTCCCTCAAACAATTCCTGGCACCTTTTCAAATGCTGCTGAGGCACACAGAGGAACTGAAGCTTTATCCTGGGGCTGTTTGAGCTTCTAACGCTCGGGATCAATTGTGTCTTGAAGAAAAATGTCATTGTGGTGCTGATTAAACCCCCCCCTCCTGCCAGCCTCACTCAGGTGTTCTCTCCTTTTTCATCCGCTCCTCCAACAGTCGAGGAACACTTATTGGAATGGACCAGGAGAACAAATACAGAAAACTCCAGAAGCACAGCCTCTCCTGACCTATTCTCCAGCGCCACATGGAGCTGAAGCCGTGACGCACAATCTGCCAGGTTCCTGTGGGCAGCATTTTGAAAAGAGGGCACATTACAGAGCTCACTTTGTAAGGCAGATAACCCTCGGGAAGGCTCCAGCCACTTCAGAGAGGCTCTGGTTCAAATACTCACATAAAGATAGCACAACTCCAGTTGGAGATGGATGACAGGCTCTGAATATATTTAAACCCCAAGGGCAGACTCAGAGAATTAAAAGAAAGATACAGAAAAACTCTTTTCTATTTCTCAGCACGCGTTTCCAGCACGCCAAAGGTTGTCTCACAGTTCAGCCCCCACAGCTCCCAAGCAGTTTCTCAGCACCATTTCCATCAGCAACCAGCAGGTCTAAATTTCAAGTTAGAATTCTAAAAACTAACTCAGCACAGGAGAGGCAAAGCTAATCTAGGAAATGTGATCCCAGCTCTGCAGCGATGTTGGAACATCTCTGTGATCTGCTCACAGATTTTTGTGCTCTCGCTGCTGCCTCGACGCTGCTTTGCCGTGCCAGGAATCGTGAGCTGGTTCCCTGTCCTACTTTCCAGAACTGAAGGCAGGGATGAAAATAGAAAGAATCAATTCCTTTCCACTCCTGCAAGGCTGGAAAGCTTCAAATGGCACCAGAAATGAGCACAGAGGCTGTCAGGGAGCAAAAGCTCTGGCTGGCAGAGAGCCCTGAGGACTGTGCTGGAGAGCTGGGGGTATCAGAGTGGACAAAACCAGTAAATTTGGCAACATGGACCACTTTCCATGGGGAATGTCTAGGATGCCACATCCAGAGTGAATCAAGGTTGAGATGCTTTCCTGAGAAGTCAGACGATGTAGGTTTGACTTCTGCAGACTGAGCAGGATCTAGAAATCAACATTTGTCGTTTCTGGGCACATAACCTGAAGTTTTGGCTGTTATTTATAAGTGAAGTCAGGCTCCCCAAGCTCACCCATCTGTTTCAGCCCTCAGAATAACCTGTGCTATGATGGCTCACATGGAAGATCCCAGCAGATCAGCTCCTGTCTCTCCCAGGACCAAGGCAGCTGTCCAGGAGACAAAACAGAAGGCAGTCGGGATGGATCTTCCCCAAGGATCAGCCATGCCACTTCTCCAGACTGTAAACTTCAGCTCAAGGAACAGGAATCACTGCCTGGACTGAGAGAGCACGATTTCCCTCATTTCACACAGTTCTCACTGGCAGGCACCACCCACGTCCTACAATTTTCTTACGCACCAGGTAATGTTTTCTTACAATGCATTCCAGAGTTGGAACCCTTCCTGGATCACCTACAAACACGGCATGGCTGGGGAGAAGTCTGCAGGATGGAGTCCTCCCACTAACTCCTAAAATTAAAGGGTTTTTCACCCTTCATAGGAACTGTCTGGAGCCTCCTCATGAGGGGGCAGCTCTGATCTCTGCTCCCTGTGACAGGGACAGGATCTGAGGGAACAGCTGGAGCTGTGCCAGGGCAGGCTCAGGCTGAGCTCAGGGAAAGGTTCTTCCCCCAGAGGGTGCTGGGCACTGCCCAGGCTCCCCAGGGAATGGGCACGGCCCCGAGGCTGCCAGAGCTCCAGGAGCGTTTGGGCAGTGCTGCCAGGGATGCCCAGGGTGGGGTTGTTGGGGGGTCTGGGCAGGGACTGGAGTGGGATTGATGATCCTGGTGGGTCCCTTCAGCTCAGGATGCTCTGTGGTTACAAGATTCTGTAAAGCTCAAGGGTAACAAAGTGAGAGAGAAACCCAAGCTCAGGAACTGCCCAGGTTTTGGCTGTTAACAAACACAAACACTGCTTAGGCTCTACAGAAGTTGCCAAGAAGAACAGCAAAAAAAAATCCAGCTCTCCCTTGGACTAAGAGAGGATTTCACCTGACTCAGAGGACCAGCACCATGCTTGATCATTATTCACCACATGAGATTCATGCCAACTTACCCTCTCCAGGCAGTGCAGGGGCACAGAGCTGACAGAGGCAGAGCTGAATTTTGTTCTGTGTTTTTCTGCTTTGCAGAGGGAAATCCTCCACCACTGTTGAATCACCAGCCAGTTCTTGCTACCCAGTCAATTATTTCAGAACTACTGCACCTGCTATCCCTTCATTACTTTATTACTTCTGCTTGAATGGGGAAAACAACATCATAAACCCTGTGTATAAATCACTCTCCTAGAATAACAGCCAAGAAAATGGGACAGAGAGAATTCATTTGGCCCATCACTCTACTCAGCACTAAGCATTACACCACTGCTCATTTTGGAAGAGGTTATAAAAACAAATAACAATCTTTGAGTCTTCCTGGGGAGTAGAATGAGCTTTTTCTCACTACCCAAATGCTGCCATTTCAGTTCAGTCCCAGTTGCTCTGTGCCAGTATGGTGAGCAGCTCCTGCCCTTTCTAGCACAAGACAACTTTATACATCTGAAAATAGCTACCATGCCTTCCCTTAACCTTTCACAGGCTTTCTGTCTTTATAGGTCAGTGTTCCTAACCACCACTCAGCTGTCTTCTTGTCCTCCACACTCCCTTCCTCTGGTCTGTCTCTGCCTTCAGATGTGCTGCCACAGGCTGGTGCTGAAGCTTTTCCAGCATCAAGGAGAATGTGAGGATTTCTGCACTCCAAAAACCCATTCTGTTAGCATAGTTTAGGGCTTTTTTGCAACTGCATGACACTGTCCAGGCATGGGCAGCTTTTGATCCTCTAATGCATGGATTCTGTTTCTAATAAAGTGAATCTGAGCAGTAATAAAGTGACCCCTGTCCTATGCACACCCTTTATCAGCTTCCAGCTCGAGCTGGAAACTTTTTACTTCTTTACAGTAAAATCCTTTAAAGTTTACTTTGGATGTTCTATTTGTCTCCCAACTTTCTACCCCAGAGTTTTGCTCCATCACTTCAATTCTCTCTCTCACTTCTGTCCTGCATCCAAAGCAGTGTGGGCAGCAGGGGAGGAGGGATTGTGCCCCTCTGCCCCTGTGCCATGGTGAGACCACACCTCCAGAGCTGCCCCAGCCCTGGGACCAGCACAGGAAGGAGCTGGAGCTGCTGCAGAGAGCCCAGAGGAGGCACCAGGGGATCAGAGGGATGGAGCAGCTCTGCTGGGAGGAAAGGCTGCCAGAGCTGGGATTGTTCAGCCTGGAGAGGAGAAGCTTTGGGGTGAGCTCAGTGTGGCCTTGCAGGGCCTGAAGGAGCCAACAGGAACCATGGAGAGAGACAATTGACAGGGGATGGAGTGCCAGGACACAGGGAATGGCTTCACACTGAAACAGGGCAGGGCTGGATGGGATATTGGGAAGGAATTGTTCCCTGTGAGGGCGGGCAGGCCCTGGCACAGGGTGCCCAGAGCAGCTGGGGCTGCCCCTGGATCCCTGGCAGTGCCCAAGGCCAGGCTGGACATGGGGGCTAGGAGCAGCCTGGCACAGTGGGAGGTGTCCCTGCCATGGCAGGGGTGGCACTGGATGAGCTTTAAGGTTTCTTCCAACCCAAACCAGTCTGTGATGGACGTAACAGCCAAAAAGAGAACACACAAGGACTCTGAAATCATATTAAAATATTTTACCTTAAGTTCTAAAGAGAGTCTGAAGGCATTAACTGCATAAATCACCTACATAAAGTCTCTCTTATGTTCCCCTTTCTATTTCTAGTGGGGTTCTAAAATAATCCCATAGGAAAAAAAAAAAAAGCAAGTTGTCACATTTTTTTATACCAGTTTAACATCTACTTAGAATTTGGAGACCTCAAACAGCAGCACGAATGTGTCTTTCTAACAACCTGTGTTGCAACACATTTCCTTAAAATATCTATTTTAGCATTTTGTTTCATTGCAACTAATTAGCCAAAGTATAGGCAAGTCTAGGGAAAACTAATTCCATACTGAAAAAGGTCAGGAATTTGAGGCTGATGGGCTGTACTCTGTAGACAGGGGAAGACATTTGAATTCTATTACAAATAAATGTTTTGAATTGTGCTATAAATGTAACAGTCAAGCTCAATTTTAACTGCAAAGCAAAGAGATTCACAGTTCCACAGAGATCACTGTTCAGGGGAAAACAACTCTGCCAGCTGGCAGAAAGGGAAGAGAGAGAAAAAAGACACTGAAATAAATTTCTGCCCCAGATAAAGAGGCAGAATTAGAACCCAGCCTTAGTGCAGAGCAGTGTTCAAGGCACTGCTCAATGTTTAGGCCAGGCTGGATGGGCTTGGAGCAACCAGGTTAGGGGAAACTTCCCTGCCCATGCCAGGGGGTGGAACAGGATAAATTTTAAGGTCCCTTCCAACCCAAACCAGTCATTTACAGTCTGCATGTTGAGCAGTTACATTTAAAATCATCCATTACAGGAGCAGAGAGGTGGCTTTGAATCCTCCCTGGGTCAGTGCCTCCCTCCTGGATCAGTCACAAGGACTGAAGGTTGACAGCAGCTCCAAAGCAGATGTCACATGTTTGGGACGTCCCCAGTTCATGGGGAGCTCTGTACTGAGCTCCCAGTTCATGAACCTGGGCAGGGAATCACATTAAATAGAGAGGAATAAACTCACAGCTCTTTCAAGTGAGCTCCAGGGATCAGAAGTGCCTTAATAATCCCCAAGAGAAGCTCAGAAACACTTCAGCAAAAATAATGCTTACAGGGAAACCAGGAAGATTATTTTTCACTGACATAACTTCTGAACACTTATTGCCATAATTAAATTCTCCAGGCAATAATACAGATAAAACCCCACAGTTTTGGTACTATGAAAATGCCTGAATAGAGGCTTTATATTGTACAGCTCAAAAAAAAAAGTTATTACAGGTGCTAGGAAAGCAAGAGAACACAAGTATTTAAATTAGGTTTTATTATTTTTGCAGGATTTTTTTAAAAGAAGTCTGGTAAAAAAAAAATCTAGGTCTTAAAGACAGCAAAATGACAAATCAGAAATAATCTGAAGTAACAGCATTAAAGAATTGCCTTTAAGGCCAGTGCAATGATTTAGTGCTTAGTATAATGTCCCTGATGCACTTAGGGACAAAAGAATTACATTTCAAGTCCGTCAGTCTCCAAATTTGCAGGAGAGAGATATAATGTCAAGTGAATTAAAGAAGATGGATGAGCTGATGGATTCAAAGGGAGCAATCAGAGTGTTCAGGACACAGACAGATCTGGCACTGCAGAATGAGGATTGACAACCTAAAATGGCAGGAAGAGGGAAACCAACCCCCAGATATCAAAGCTCTGGAAATAAAGGTACAAAGAAGAACCAAGGGTGGACTCTGAGCCCCAGTGAGGAGGAGGAACAAAAAATGTTTTTAAAGGGATTTTAGAAGCCCAACTTCCATTTCCCATCGGTAGCACTGAGTGATTTCTGCTTGGCTAGCACCCTGCATTTCAGTGTAACTCCTCCCAGATACACAAAGCAGCCCTGCAATAAAATCCTGCTACGAGTGATTGGAGGACAGAGCAGGGAAAGCTGGTGGAAGTCTGGGATGGATCCGCTCAGGCAGACACAGAGCACGAGACCTTTCCTCAGAATCCACTGCCCACATAGAAAACCCAAAAGGTTTGGTGCTAACAGGGAGTCTGAGCCTCTCAGGCATCCTTTGAGAGAGAGAGGAAAATGCTTTTCATTCCCTTACCTGGGGGAACTTGCGTTTGATGGAGATGAGAGCTCCCTCCGGGAGCTTGGCGAGCTCCGAGTCCCTCACCGCGTGCACCGTGGTGGCTCTGGGCTGGTGGGTCAGGGCCTCCACCTGCAACAGGGACAAAGCATCAGTGACAACCCACAGCCCACATCACCAACACCAAACAGCAGCAGGAAGGTGTGGGCTCTGACAAATTAGTCAAAGGGAAATTCTCAGCTTTTAGCTCTGGCTGGGGAAAATTTCCACAGCCAGAGCTGTGAGAGTCAGGGAAATGTACTTTGTCACAGCCAGAGGATGGAAACTGAAGAAAGTTTTTGTAAACTATTTGAAAATGTTTTGGGAAACATCTATCTCACAGTAGGTGTTTGTGTCTTTATTATCCTAATGGTTTGCTCTGTAGCTAACCAATCATAGCTGGTCTTGTCTCTCTCTGCTCCTGACCAGAAGGAGAAGCACCAGGTCAGAGAGCAGCTGGATCTCTTAGGAGATCTCTTTGTCTTGTTTGCTTTGCATGAAATATGCATGAAATAAAGAAGATATTTGCCTTCTGCATGGAGTCATTCTGATGTTGCCATGGCCAGGACATGGTCTGAGATGTGACAGGAAGGGACTGAACCCTTTCCAAGAACTGCTGCTGCTCCCACCCAGCCAGAGCAGAGCCCCATGGAAGTGATTTTCTGTTCATGAAAGATTTTTCAGACATCTCTGCGTCTGGGAGAAAAACTCTTCCCCCACAGCAGTGAGAACAGCAAGAAAAAACAAATTGATAAGAACACTTGTTATGAATTCTTTGTATTTTCTCAGGATGTTCCTTGGGCCAATGAAAAAACTGTACCTTGCATTTGTTTTTACACACAGTTCTGTTCACACAGAACATTTGTTTTTACACACAATTCTGTTCACACTGCATGGATCTCGAGAGAAAGAGATCTCTCTCTGCTTTTTGCTTTTGCCTTTGCATGAATAAAAGAAATAGCCTTCTGATGTTTCTGAGAATGGAGTCTTTTTTCATTGCTCTGGCCCTCGTAGGAGCCACATCATTGCCACAGAGCCCTGCCTGTCCCACGGGGTCTCACCACAGCCATCTCTGCACCCCAAACCTCTCGGGCACACCCTCTGCCTTGGGGAAGCTGCAGTTCCTCCCAGCAGCAGAACCCACAGCCCCAGAGAGCCCCCAGAAAGTTCTGTCTGAGTTTTGGCAGCCTCACACTGGGAGCATCTCCAGAGAGAGGGAAGGAGCTGCTTCCAAGCCCTGCCAGAACAAGCACCAGAGTGAACTCAGCACCACAGCAACCCCGAGAGCTTTTCACCCCCCAGTCCTGATGGCCACAGAGCCAGGAAAATCCCACTTCTCTGCTGCTCCCTCTCTCCTCAATGCCACCCCAAAACATTTCCATTTCACCTCTGGAAGCTGAATGCCAACGACCTTGAAATAATTGAGAATTCCTAAAAATTAAAAAATGGGTAAGAGCAGGTTGGGTGGGCCTGGAGCAAGCTGGGATGGTGAAAGCTGTCCCTGCCCATGTGCAATGAGATGAGCTTTAAGGTCCCTTCCAACCCAAACTACTTTGGGATTCTAGGGGCAAATCAGCACATTTGGGCCAAAAAAAGAGCATTTCTTTTCCATTTTTTACATATGCATGTTTGCCTAAACAGGAATCCCTGACTGGTTCAGGCTGGAAGGAACCACTGGAGCTCATCCAGGGCCACCTCCCTGCCCGAGCAGGGTCCCCTGGCACAGTGATTGTGTCCAGACAGGCTTTGGGTATCTCCAGGCAAGGAAAACCTGTGCCAGAACACAGAACCTCCCCAACTAGTGCCCCATTATTTCACCTAGAAACATCTATTTTATTGACACAGAATTAATACACAGATTTTTCTCCTTTATGGAGAGAACCTGCCACCATGTCAACAACCTGAGGTAAGAAAAGCACAATGCAGCTGCTGCCCAAATCCCCACATGCCCCAGACCTGCCACTGCCTCTTGTGTTTGGAAATGCAGGAAGCAAATTCCCTGCTGAAATATCTCCCCATGGCCAATGAGTTATCCTGCCAGGAGAGACAGAATCACTCAGAGCTACAACCTTTAATTGTTTAGGAACAGCCTGGTGTTCCATTCTGGGAGTTCCAGCAGCAGGCAACGTTTATTTGGCTTAAAATCCATAGATCAGCCACTTCCCAAAGAATGGTTGTCAGTGCAGCAGCTGTTAATTACCGAGGTTAAAACACAAACAGAAAATCCCTCCCTCACTGCAATTTACTCACACTTCGAATCAAAGTGAACATGACTTTGCATTTTTAATTTTCCACTAGAAAAATAAATTAATAATATATCAGCTTAGAGCTGTTTGAGTTGTTTAGAGGTTGGGGGTTCAATGGTTATATTTGTTTGATTGATTTTTAGGGGTTTTTTGGGGGCTTTTTTTCAAAGCTTATGTTGACAGTAAAGTCCAACAGAAGCAATTAATTCCTCACAGAGCTAAGGGCTTAGGCCCACAAAATTAACACCAGCTATAAATTGTTATTAATAATAATAACAACAATAAATGTAAAATAATAATAATAATAAGCAGCCAAAACACCCAGCTCAGTGACCCCACTTGCACCAAGGTCCCTCCTTAGAAGCCTCCATGTGCACAAAATGGCCAATCCAGCCAAGTAGAACATCTTGATCTCAAAAACTTGCCATTAGTCCAGAAAACTGAGATGAACTTGCCAATATTAACCTGAATTTCAGCAGCACCAACTGCTCTGCACGGAAAAGTGCACAGGGAAATTTAAAGCACCTTCATTTTGCAAGCCCCAGGCTTTGTTTTTTGCTCAGGTACCAGGGATGTTTTGTTCTGTCATCACATTTTAAACTAATTATATAGAAGGGCAAAAAAAAAAATCATCTCTGTACATACATTTATGGAGAAACAAACCCCCTTAAGGCTCCCCAAAGGGCTGTATAAGATGTTCTGTTTTATCTCTCTCCCCTATTACCAGCTTTTTATCACAGGTTCTTGGCTCTGTAATTTACCTTCCTCCTCCTGAAAGCAGGTTAAGAGTTTCAGCTGTTAAAATAAAACCTTTCCTCTCAGCCAGGCACCTCCTGACTGAGTTTAATTTGTATCAAGAAGAAAAACACTCAAACTGTCCGAGATGCTTTTCCCCAATTTCGGTGATATATGAGTGCATAAAATTAACTGTGCTCCAAGGGGCTCCTGAGCCTTTCAGAAAAGATGAAATTTGTAAATTTGTAGAAAAGGGAATTAAATTTTAACTTTAAACACAGCCTCAGGGAGGGTTTTTTACCTCCAAACTGTAACTTTGTCTTTCTGACAGAGCAGAGGGCACAAGGTGACCTTTTCCAAACCTCCTTCCCAAGGAGCCATTCAAATCTCCAGATTTGCAACACCACCAGTCCCAGAGAGCCCTGAAAGTGCTGACTGCAATTCCCAGGTGATTACAGGAATGGAATATTGGGCTGTTCTTACATCCAGGTACTACAGAAGTCTTTGATGCTTTCATTTAAATCCACCCCAGGATTCCAGCATGGAAAACACCTTGATCCCAGCCACTGCACACAGGGAAATTCAAACTGTGCTTTCCCCATGGGTATAATCATCTCAGTTCCCAATCTCTACATCTATTAATAATCCCAATTATTCACTTATTAATTGTCCCAGAGGATAATTGGCTGTCCCTGGATCCCTGGCAGTGCCCAAGGCCAGGCTGGATGGGGCTGGGAGCAGCCTGGAGCAGTGGGAGGTGTCCCTGCCATGGCAGGGGTGGCACTGGATGAGCTTTGAGGTCCCTTCCCACTCAAATAGTTCTGGGATTCAATAATTAATGAAACATTTCCTCTCCACTGAAGTGTGAGGGCTCTCGTTTGGATCATCTGCAGGATTACTCTCAATCTTCACCACATTCTGCCCTCTTCACACCCTGTGGTTTTAGAGCCTTTTCTGCACTGCTTCTACATTTCCTGCACACGGAAATCTGCCAAAGCCATTTGGTTTTGGCTATTCCCATCTCCTCTGGAGATCAAAAACATTCTAACATTGAGTTGCAGTTCTGCCCTGAAAAATAACACTTTTTTACTTGGTATTTTTTAATATACCATTAGAGAGCTCAACTGTTCAGAGATCCAGATATTTTCCTTCTTACTTAGGAAAAAGCAGAAGCCTCATGCAATGTGAGTATTTAAAATCATTTCAACCTTAAGCCACATTCAAATCCTTGGACTCCTCTGCCCACTAAGCCTTTTGAACAGGTTTTCTTATTTTTCCAATAAGAAAAGTTTGGAAAAGTGCCAGACTCAGAGATCCAGCTTGAACTTCAGTATGAACAAAATCCACTTGTGATCAGAAGGCTGTAGGATTATTTCCTTGGCTGTGAAAAGGGAAATTAAACATTCTGATCACCCACCACAGCTGCAGCAAACAACACAAAACCACCTCCACAGTAACATTAATAACCAAATGTTTCAAGAAATAGCATTATTATCTTTCAGATCTTACTGACCCTGACTGGGGAGAGTGTTTATTTATATATTTGGTTTCATAATCACCCAAGGCTCTCTCCTCAGCTCCTTCCCAGACTACCATCAGCATCACTCATCCACACCAGCACGAACACAGCCACAGCATTTGCTCCAGAGCAAAAAGAACCAGAGGAATCTTTCCCACTTCTCCTCAAACTCAAGCCAGCGCAGCCCTTTTCTTGCTTGAGGCAGTTGTACATCTCTGTTCTTCCCATGTCACATCCATTCCTCCTCCTCTTTCCTAATAAGCCTCTAAATAAGTTCCACCTCACTGCCCATTTTTGGGCTTCTCTTTCAGTTTCCTGCATTTGCCATCGTTGTTGTTCCTCTCTCCCTCCAAGAATCCTCCAGTTTTCCTGGAGTTCACTGAATCTGCTCAGCCTGGACTGGCTCCTCTTCTCTTTGCCACCTCATTATCTGGTGTTGATTGGTTTTCTCTGGTGCAATAAACTCAGCAAGCCCACACTGCAGTGCTGATTCCACTTGGAACTCCAGCCCTCTGCAATCCTCATTTTAGCAGCCCTGCAAAAATGCTGAATGTTCCCTTCCCTGCTCCCCTGCCTCCAGGGTCGACCCCTTGGCTCCTCATCCTCAAAATCCCTCTCTATCTCCAGCCCACCCTCACAAATCTGTCATCCATCACTGCCTTTACTTCCAGGCTCTCTAAACAGAGGGAATTGCTCAGGAGCAGCATCTCAGATGTTGGAATAATTTCAGTCAGGGAGCACAGAACCATTTCCAGTGTTACACAGTCTGTGCTTCTTGTAACTAATCATGGTATGGCCATGGCTGAGGGCCCTCCTGCACTGCTGTGGTTCTGCTGTTCCTAACACTTACAAAACAAATAAAAACACCCCAACCCCCCCTAAAAAAAAAGCCCTAAAAATAGACCTGTGCTCTTTGTACTGTTCCAGTAAATTCTGACAGGGAAGGGTTTTGAGCAATTGAGTGGAAGAGGCAGAGGGATGGAACTGGATGAGCTTTAAGGTCCTTTTAAAGCCAAACCAGTCTGGAATTCCATGATTCCCACACCTTCTCTTAGTTCAGTATTAAACAGTGACAAAACCAGGTTTTGCTGCCTCCATCCCATACGCTGCACATGATTCACAGCCCTGTCTTACGAGTTCTTTCTGAAGGAAAAATGTTGCTGTAAATCTTGTAAAGGGAGGGGGAAAGCAATTTATACTCTCACGACCTCTTTTGACTTCATTTCCAACAGTAATTCCTGACAGTTCTTTACAGCTTTCCAAATTACACTGTTGGGAAGCAAAAATCAGCAAGTGGCATATTCTGTGAGCTGGTCTAAGTACAAATTCCTTTCTGAGCTGCATTCAAGAAATCACTTTATTTGCTCAACTTTTGGTGTGAGCAGTTTATTCTCCTGCTCAGGCTTCAGCATCCCTGAGACTTCCTGGAGGAAACTGGGGCTGGGGTAGGGCAGTGGATTTGCTGGCAAGAAGAGGTTGCTCCCCCAGACAAATTCAGCCTCAGCCTGACAAACTGTTGGGGGACTTTTCTCACAGTCAGCAGCCACTAAAAATGCAAATTATTTCCAAGTAGTTTCTTGTGGAGATTACATCTTTTCAAGTGAGATTTCAAGCAGATCTAGGCATGAGGAGACACATCCAGTGCATGTCCACGTCCCAGCCTCCAGCCAGGAGCACCTTTACACCAGTGGCTCTTCCCATGCATTCCCACCTCATCCCTGCCTTCACTTTCTCTTCTTTGTGGCCACTATCCCAACCAAGAATTTGTCATCCTCTCCCACGTCCATATTTCTTCCTCTCCCATCGATTTTTCCTTGCTGCCAGCTCACAAAAAGCAGAGATCTCTCCTCATCAAGAGCACCCTCCCTGTAGTCCCTGTGCTGGCACGATGCAGTCAGAGCACACAAATGAAAGATCAGTGACAAGGAGACCCTGGGAAGCAGGGCAGGACCCCAAGGATTATTAAATTATGTAGCTTAAAACTCTTCACTTTCCAAATCCTTCTTCATGACAGCCACAATCACTGTCTGGTAATTAGCCTGATACTTGTATTGTCTTCTCGGTTCCCACTGATGCCTTAGGTTTGANAAAGTGGGAAGAACTCAGGAGCTGTCATTGTCCATTTTGGGATGCACTGAGGCAGGAGCCTCTGGAGCCCAGAGTGTGACCTCTGAAAGCCTTTCAAATCAGTCCCTCCTTTATTCCTTTATTCCTGTCTGCTCTCTGTTTCTAGGGAGCCATTTAAGGCATCACACCAGAAGCATCAATGGAGCAGGCAGGGCCTGTCCTCACAGGGTGCAGCTCCAGACACAACAGGGTGACTCCGGGGGTGCACAGACACTCACCTCCCCTCGGGAAAGACCCTCTGCCCAAACTCCATCACTCCACCCTGAAACACCCACCCAAAGCAGGCCAGGCACTGCACAAAGCCACCAGCTCACCCCAGGGTGCTGAGGAAGGACACAAAGGACGGGGATGAAAGGACACGGAGACGAACCCAAGGAGGGATAAGGAGAAAAAATATCAACACTGACACCTGCTGCTAGCTCAGGAGGCTCTGGAGAAGGGACAGGCAGGGAGGCACTGACAGGTAGCACACCTGGAGATCAAGGCCAGCACTGGAGGAGCACAGAGGAGCCACCTGGGGATTGTCCCAGCAGTGTCTTTGTCCAGGCAAGGGCAGGAGCTGCTGCTGCTGCTGCAAGTGAAGCCAGTGATGCAACACCATCAATGTTACATGAAGGGCAACCAAACACTACATGGAACATTGGCACTTCCTGGCTTCAACAAGCTGCCCTCAGACCTTTCTCCAACTCGGAGCAGCACAGGATGCTCATCTCAACAGTGTCTGCTCCAGCCCCAGCTCGCAAGGACCTGAAATATTAACTTGTTTGTATCAGAAAAGGACAAAGGAGGAGACACTGCTGGAAGCAGTGAATGAGTGGGAAGAGCTACCAGACAAGCTGCAAATCGATGCTATTTGTGGGAGCAGTGCCAGTGGATGAACTCAGAACACCATGTACTCTTCAAAGTTGTTCTAAAAACCACCTTCTGCAATCTCCTGTGTGCCAAGTTAACCCCGTGACTGAGGACATCCAGCCCTTCTGCTGTGTGCAAAGAAGAATCCAAACCTCCCTCTCTCATTTTTTTTAATAGATAAACGTATTAAAAAAAAACCATGAAAGACTTACACACGCTCGTGCATGTAAGTCTTGTGGATCTATATGTGGCTATATGCAAACGTAGATCCAAAATATAGGTAAAAATTAAATAAGGCTGAGCATGGTAGCTTGTGTAATTAGGGCAGGTGGAGTCATGCTACAGGTTCTCCCCAAAGGACTGAGTGCACTTTATGGCAGTGCAGTGACAGTCCTGTTGCAGCAGTGAGCATCATTAAGGGACAGAAAAGAGGAAGATTAAAGCTGGGAAAGGAACTGGTAACAGCTCACCCTCCTGTATTTAAGTTTTACTCCTTATATACGTGTGGCTACAGATGAGATTTGAGGTTTCGTGCATGTTTTGCTGCCCTAAATCCAATATTAGGGTCAAAACACCACCAAAAACCATGTGAGAAGCCACCTGAGACACCCAAACAGTCACCAAAACCATCACATTTATCCAGGTTGTTGGAAGACCATCTGCATCTGGGCAGGCTGCTCCTCTTTGGGTGAATTATACCTGAATTTCCACAACAGAAAAAGAGAGAACAACCCATGATGAGCTGCTCAAACACTTTCCTAGAAGGGAGAGATCCGATTGATTTTGACTCAGCTTCAAACAAGAGTCCCAAACCTGGCTGGAGCTTTATCAGGGACCCTTCCCCACCCTCCACTGCTGACTCTTCCTCCACAAATCCTTCCTGTCACCTGCACTGGACTCTCCTCCCACCAGTCACTGCCATCCAAGCATTCTGGTGGTGATGACAAGGATCACACTTATCCATCCCCCTCCCTGTGGCTTTTATTTAATGATGCTTGCCCAAAAAAAACCCAAACAAAAAACCACGGTTCTATCAAGGAAAACAAAGATTTCTTTTGCTATCAACAGCCTTGTGCATTTGCCAGGGTTAAAGGGGATGCAACATCAACCTCTGCTGTTCCCCAGCCAGCCCAGTTCCACACAGCATCCCTCCAAATGGAAGGGAGAAAGGAGAAGGAGGCAAGGGAAGTATAAAAAGCTGTCCTGCAGGGGATCAGGTGTATCAAGTGTGAGCTGATAGGTGGAATTATCAAACATTATCACAAGGGAGTTCAGCTGGAAGCAGGAGGGAGACACAAAATACCTTAAGGAATGACAGCCTAAAGCATGGAATCACCTGTCTGGAACCCAGCAGGTCACAATTTCCATCACTACCTGCCATCAAATGCTCCTCATACTCTCTAAAAAGAACGTGGCCTAGGAAATAAAGCACATCAAGCACTCTGCAGTGATATCTGAGGCAGCTCCACAGCCAAATGGTTTTCCCACACAACACAAATCCAGATAATTTAATGCCAGATCCTGCCAAAGCTGTGCTGTGGTTTTGCCAGCCAGGAGAACACTGAACTCCACCACAACAAGTTGCAGCTCTGGGTGATCTCCTACCTTCAGCAGCTGTTTAGAACTTGAGGCAAGCAAAGATAAAAGGGAAATCATTGTGGATAAAATGAGTAAATAGTTGTAAAGAGTCTGAAAAATAAACAGCAGCTCCACTCAGGGAAGAAAGTGAACCCTTGTAGAGCCAAGGTTTGTTCACATGGTTCAGATCAGGGATTTGGGTTTAACAAAAACACTCTCAAGATGGGCTTGGAAATCAGGACACAGCTAATTTCATTCTGACACTAACTCAGCTGTGCAAACCTCAACTCATTCCTCAGGGCTTCCTCCACCTCTCTTTGGGGTTGGCAAATCCTGGGGGTTTGCTGTTTGTGCTTTGGGGATTGGTTTTTGCTTGCTCGGGGGTTTCGCTGGATGGTTCGGAGCTTTTTGGCTTTGGTTTTGTTGCTTGTTTTAAATACAAGTTCACACCTAAGATGCTGCTAGGAAAAGAATAATTTTTAGTAATGTACTACCCAGAGAGAGAGGAAAAAATGAAAGAGAACAATCCCTTCTAGGCCGTGTCCTCCAGCTCTGTTCCTGAACCTCATCCACATCCAATTCCCACAGCTACAGGCTGTGCATGGGGTGCCTGAGGTGACAATAATCTGAATTCACCTGAAAGAGCTTTGTAGCATCTTACAGCTTCAGCAAATGAAGCTTTAGCCACGGTTTGACAAAATCACAAAAATGCAAGAAATTGGCAAAAAAATTCACATGTTTAAAGAAGGCAGAGCAAAGCAGCCTTAATGTGGAGGGTGCAGTGACATTCAGCTGGCTTTGGAGCTGCCTGATAACATTAATACTGATAAAGAACAAAAGCCTGACAAGTGTAATCCTGATACTTCCCTTTGTGTGATTCCTTTGAGGATTACACAGCAATTAAAGATTTCTAACAGTGTTAGATTTCCAAAGGACAACGCTCCCATCCCCTGAGGAAATCATAAGCCATTTACAGATTCTTCTTGGGTTTCAACTTTTTATAGAGAGAAAAAAAAGCCACGGACATTTAGCTGTCTTAATTAGATGAACAGCTTAACATCTGAAAATATTTAAAATGTCTTATTTCTAGAATGTAAAACATGATTTCCAGCCCAGCAGGACCAGTGTGCTGCAGCACTGGCAGCTGAGGGTTCTTTCCCTGCAATTTATCCACGTTACCAGAGTCAGTGCACAAATGCCTTTCTGCACTTGTTCAGCAGTTTCTCTACCCAAAAGTGACTGTGTGCAGCCCTCCTGATAAGAGGGACATTCTGGTTATAAAAGAGAAACAGAAAAGGTCTTGAATTAATCCAAACATCGCTGCAACATCTCCCCTTAGCAGGTATTTTTGGAAGCTGACTGCTTTGGGGTCAGACCCCACACACAGGGAAGGGGTTACCAGGAAACTCAGTTCTACACTGTGGTGTTGACTCTTTAGTGGATTGTAGAGAGATCTTAGTAAAAAATTGAAGAAAGCAATTTTTTTTTTAAACTTGTGTCGAAATGCAATTCTTACTCCATTTTTAAAAAGGAACTTCTTTAAGTTCCCAGGAGAAGAATGTAAATAATAAAAGAAGTTTGGGTTAAGTGCTCTCCTTGACCAATGAAAAAGTTTTGTCTTTGTTTTCATATTTGTGAGACTGTGCTGGAGACACACAGACACAATCTGTGAAGAGACACCTTCAACTAACATGGCTGGAGAGAGAAAAAGTTTGTTCTCTGTTCTTGATGTAAATAAAGCCTTCTGAGAAAAAAATCCTATGAAGATGGAGTCATTTTGTGGACAAGCCCAAGCTATCAGGGCCTCATCTTTGCCACACTACACCACCTAAAAGCCCAGCTCTGGAAAATATCTGTTTTTATCTCTTGGTGTTGCTGAGGGCTCTGAGACCTGCCTGGTGCTCAGCCACATCCCCAACACCGCAGTCATCCTTCAGAACCCAGTGAAGACCAAGCATGGTCTCACATGAAAACCCCATTGCATGGAAGGTTCCATCAGCTGCAGGTGTTTGAGGGGCACAGGTAACACACAAACAACTTTAATTCAGATTATTCTGAGGGATGGCTCTGAGGGGTTTGTTGCCTTCTTCTCCTCACCCACTGCTGTCCTCCCAACGGTGCAAAAAAGCAAAGAACACCCAACTCAACACATGCTTGGAGTGGTGACCCTGTGTTCTGACAACCTGCTCTGCAGTTTGGAATAAAGCTCAGGATAATTGCCCCAGGCTCAGCAGCAGTGCCAGGAACAACACAGAACCTGGGCCAGCACCTGCTATTGATGGGCACAAAAATCATATTAAAAGGAATCCTCTCACACACACAACAAAGTGCTAATGAGAGGAAGAGAACAAGAAGAAGAACTACACCCTAACAGCAACATCAAGAAAAGAACTGAGAGACTGAGATAAGCTTTTTAAACAAGTAGCTTGGTGAAGAGAAGCCCTGTCACTCTATCAACACACAATTGGCTTCTCTGATCTCCTCTGGGATCAGCTGGCCATGGCAGAGGTGATACTAGAAATGTGAACCATTAGCTGGTAGATAAAATTCATATTTCAGCATTTTTCCATAAGTGCATCTATAGCAATGGACCACCAAATTAAAAGATTTCCCCATAATAGGTCAAATCTTAGTCTCTAGAAAGCAAGACGTATGTCAACTGTATTTCAACAGGGAGGGAATTACTTAACAGATTCATCATTGTCCTTTAAAAATTACTTGGAAGTTTTTTCATTGAGTTTTGACTTGATTTGACCAGATACAGGCACTGGAGTTGTCCATCAATAGGGCCAACAGCAGCCAGTGCCCCTCCAAAAAGGCTCCCCGGGAGCCAGCATCCTTTTCCCCTGACAGAACTGTCCTTGTCAGCTCTTCAAGGAACTCCACAGGGAAGGAAACTTCAGTTTCTGATCTGTTCTTCTCCCCCTGCATCGACAGACCTCAGGAACAGATGCCATTGAGTCAGTACAGGGAACAAAACAGTTCGAGCCACAAGTCGAGCCTGGGGAGCTCACGCACGCGCTTGGGAATGAACATCTTGTCTGAAACCCTTCATCCTGCACTGCCTCTCTTCTGAAAGCACAAATGGCAGAGCCTCATCTCTTATGCAAATGACACGTGGCATTTTAAAAGTTCTGACATAAAGGCAGTAAACAAAAACACATCAACTCCAAGACTCTCGTGTTGTCTCAGTGCCCACAATTACGGATGACACGGGAAGGTCTCGGAGGCGTTCAGGGAGGAACAAGCCACCAGTTCACCAAAAAACCAATTACCAACACCAACTGCTGCTTTCATTCCCTTCAAGCACCCAGAACCCCAATTACGTTAATGTCAGGGAAAAAAAACCCCAACCCTTCTGCAGGTTTTTAAAGGTTTATAACAGATTCCACAGAAGGGGATAAACAAAACTTTTTAAAAGCAAAAATATCATTTTGCTAATGGCCTCTGCATTAGTGCTGGCATTCTTCACAAATCCTCCCCCATGTTTGCAAAAGGCAGCCAGAGCATGGAGACACTTTCAACAAATGGCAGAGTGAGTCAGTGGGGCTGGGAGCTGTGGGCAGGAAGGAGATGACAACGTCCACAGAGTCACTGAAGTCCCCAACATGATTTGTGTCATAACATGGATCCAAAACAGTGACTTGTGGTTTAGGGACAAACTGCATGGGTATTTCTGCATCCCTGCCTGGGCACTCACCAGCAAACATGGCACTGTTAGAGCAAACACAGGCCAGTCCATGCAGCAGACTCACCTCCTCCTTCCTCCCCAGGTAACTGCACCAGACCCAGCTCCCTCCTTCCTTCCCAGCTGGAAGTGTGACACCCAAACCAGCACCAGTCCTTGCACAGGGAGGTAGAGTTTGGACCATTTCAGAGAATCACTGAATTGTAAAAAAGCTTGGATGGGAAAGGACCCCAAAGCTCACCCAGTGCCCCCCCTGCCATGGGCAGGGACACCTCCCACTGTCCCAGGCTGCTCCCAGCCCCAACGTCCAGCCTGGCCTTGGGCACTGCCAGGGATCCAGGGGCAGCCACAGCTGCTCTGGGCACCCTGTGCCAGGTCCTGCCCACCCTCTGAGCACCATATGCTGCCCTGTCACTCAAAACTGCTTTCAGAAAGTAGAACAGCTCTGTTTTTAACCTTGGAGCTCTGCAAAACTCCAGGAGCTTGACAGTGAAAAGCTGCAGATCACCACAGGCAGAGGAAAGCAGAAAAATGCCTGGATGTGACAAAACTGAGAAACCCTTCTTCACACACCAAAAGGCCTCACACCATCGTGATTAGTCACAAAAGATGTCAGCTTTGGTTCCTGGCAAACCATCTCATTTTACCTTTAATGAGGTATCCCAAAGAAAGAAAAAAACCAAATAAAATTTGTGGGTGTGCTTTAGCACATTCCAGCAGCGACCTGCTTCTCCAAACATGATCCCAAGGCAACACAACCCCTCAGCCAGAGCAGCAGTGAGTGTGGGAAGAGATCCTTAAATACTGTGCACATGGAACATTCACACATCAAATATGGGGCAAGCACCAGCCCAGCCCAGCTCTGTCTCTGCTGGGAGCACCACCAGAACTGCCTCATGTACTCCACAAGCACAATTTTGGTTCAGCTCTCTAAGGGGAGCCTTGGACTCCTCCTTCCCCTTCGTTCCTATGAAAAATGATTTCTTCCCATAGCACTAATCCCAATGCACATGTTTGCAGGCTTCAGAGCTATGCTAATTCTGCCTATAAACAGATACACATTCAGTGTTTAGTTCTCAGCTCAGAAAGCAGAAAAGGGCCTGAACAACAAGCTCAGAACTTCAGAAATCTTCTGATTTTAAATGGAAAAATCAAACAAGCCACGCATATTTATGACTCCTCTTTCTGCTGTTAACTAGGTCTGAAAAACAAAAAATGAACATAACAGAGAAATTAAACATGGATAAATACTACAATTTTGAAATGAACAGATGCTTTAATAACTATAATAATTA
>VZRF01006588.1:225975-290367 GCA_013396875.1 Vireo altiloquus
CTCCAGGAGCTTGACAGTGAAAAGCTGCAGATCACCACAGGCAGAGGAAAGCAGGAAAATGCCTGGATGTGACAAAACTGAGAAACCCTTCTTCACACACCAAAAGGCCTCACACCATCGTGATTAGTCACAAAAGATGTCAGCTTTAGTTCCTGGCAAACCATCTCATTTTACCTTTAATGAGGTATCCCAAAGAAAGAAAAAAAACCAAATAAAATTTGTGGGTGTGCTTTAGCACATTCCAGCAGCGACCTGCAAACATGATCCCAAGGCAACACAACCCCTCAGCCAGAGCAGCAGTGAGTGTGGGAAGAGATCCTTAAATACTGTGCACATGGAACATTCACACATCAAATATGGGGCAAGCACCAGCCCAGCCCAGCTCTGTCTCTGCTGGGAGCACCACCAGAACTGCCTCATGTACTCCACAAGCACAATTTTGGTTCAGCTCTCTAAGGGGAGCCTTGGACTCCTCCTTCCCCTTCGTTCCTATGAAAAATGATTTCTTCCCATAGCACTAATCCCAATGCACATGTTTGCAGGCTTCAGAGCTATGCTAATTCTGCCTATAAACAGATACACGTTCAGTGTTTAGTTCTCAGCTCAGAAAGCAGAAAAGGGCCTGAACAACAAGCTCAGAACTTCAGAAATCTTCTGATTTTAAATGGAAAAATCAAACAAGCCACGCATATTTATGACTCCTCTTTCTGCTGTTAACTAGGTCTGAAAAACAAAAAATGAACATAACAGAGAAATTAAACATGGATAAATACTACAATTTTGAAATGAACAGATGCTTTAATAACTATAATAATTACACACTCCCTGGAAAACCTGACAAAGCTTTGAAGTCATCTCTGCTAACTCTGAGGAAGTTGGACTCGACACTTCCAGGGGAGGTTCAGCCAAACTGAATCTTCAAATGCCACTAAATTTATTCAAATCCCCATTTAGTGCACAATCCTGCAGTTCCTCCAGTCCAGACCTAAAAGGCTGCACTGCTCTCACTGGGAGGAAAGCAACCCATAGCAGAGAGGAGCACTGGGCAGGACCTGCTGGTCTGGTACTGACCTCTTCTGGGGTTTATCTTTCTTTTCAAACCAAGTCTAATAACCCTGTTGCCTTTGCCTGGTCTTAAAATTCAAACCAAAACATGGTTGATGCAGAAAAGGGGTTTTTACTTTGGTATTTATTTAAGGATCCTTGGGAGCAGCACTTGCTCCAGGTGGAATGCCCTGAAAATGCATGTACCTGTCACACTGAAATACACACAATTATAGGCCTTGCAAAATTAACATATTTATCAAAGATTCCCCAATGAGAGGCTGGAGTGAAGCCCTCGTTGTGAGGAACCTTCCCCCTGGCTGGGCCTGTCTGAGGTTCCAAAATGTGTTCTGGAGAGGCCCTTGGTGTCTGGGGCTCCCAGGATGTTTGCTCTCCTGGTTTAACGGTGCCGTGGGGCTGAGCTGAGTTATCAGCCTTGGGAAGTTACAAATGTGGAGGCTAAAAGCACTGAGAATACATAGAACTATATAGAAGTTTTATAAGTAAGAGGGGCATAAAAGAAAAAGCAAAAAATCATTCTGGCATCAACCCCGCTCACCAACCATCACAAAAAACCCTCCAGGCAGAAGGAAATTTGTCGCGTTTTCAACTTTGGAAGCCCTAAAGATTAAGAAGGGCTGGGAGCACGGCTGTGTGTGTTTGGGGTGGAGCAAACCCCCATTTCCCAGCTGGCCAGGTCCCCCTGAGCCCCTCTCACCACTCCGATGAGGTCTCCCCGGCCATACTCCCCGGTCAGGTGCTTCTTGCCGTCGTCCATGCGCAGCACGGAGCGCAGGCGCCCGTTCAGCACGATGTAGGTGCAGTCCGACTTGTCACCCTGCCTGCAGGGAAAACAACCAATAACCTGCATTAACAAAGCATCCCAGCTCAGCAAACGACTCTGGAGGCTGTGAATGACTTGGTGATTTTTCCCTGCCTGGTTTGGAAGATATAGGAAAGCATCTGACACTTGAATATAACTGATGCCTTAGGTTTTAACTTTTCTCTGTTCCCAGCCCTGCAGTGCCCAGTGGAACTCTGCAGGTCCCTGGAGCTCGTTCAGTGCTCTTCTCTCATGCTCACACTGACATAACAAAGCCTCTCCAGCTCGCTCTCCAAGGACACCCAGACCCTCCTGGGCCCAACAACTGCAAACCTTCATCTTGGGGACAGGGGGGCAAGCTTGGGCAAATTCCATCCTTGCCTAGCTTCTGCTTGGGCAATTGATGCTGATATCAAAGTGGGAAGAACTCGGGAGCTGTCCTTGTCCATTTTGGGATGCACTGAGGCAGGAGCCTCTGGAGCCCAGAGTGTGACCTCTGAAGGCTTTTCCAATCAATCCCTCCTTTATTCCTTTATTCCTGTCTCGTCTCTGTTTCTAGGGAGCCATTTAAGGCATCATAACAAGCAGACAAGAAATGGATCAGCCACTTGCTAAAAGGTGGCTGGAAATAGGCTTAATGTGTAAATGTGCAGGCTGTACACAGTTAGTTGAGATAAGGAGTGACAGGACAAAAGGGGAATGGTTTCAAACTCAAAGGGAGGAGATTTAGATGGGATATTGGGAAGGAATTGTTCCCTGGGAGGGTGGGCAGGCCCTGGCACAGGGTGCCCAGAGGAGCTGTGGCTGCCCCTGGTTCCCTGGCAGTGCCCAAGGCCAGGCTGGACACTGGGGCTGGGAGCAGCCTGGGACAGTGGGAGGTGTCCCTGCCATGGCAGGGGTGGCACTGGATGAGCCTTTCCAATCCAAACCAGTGTGGGGTTCCATGTTAGGACTGGAAGTGAATGACCAGGGTGTGAGAGGGCCTCAGGGGACACCACAGGCTCACTGCTCATTGCTCAGGAGTTTGTTCCCTTTGGATGTGCAGAGGAACTCTGCAAGTCAAAGAGAAAAACCCCCAGGTGGTTCCATATTTGGGGCACACACCTTTGGCTACCAAGAACCTTTTGCTTTATCCAGCTGGCACGATTAGGAATGCTGCCTGGAGTGCCATGCTTCTGGAGTTAAAACAAAAGCAAGGAATCCCAGAAGATTTTAACAAGATATTGACAGCTGGGAATGCTTTGATGCACAGAGTAACCCAAAACTTCCATTAGCATTGGTGCTGCAGGTATGGTTACAAAAATTACAATTATACAGATCATGTTCTAAATCAGACTGTTACTCTGCCACCACTGCAGCAACCACATAACAGCTCAATTGCATCCTAGTACAGATCCATAAAACTAAGTTTTCCCAAGGTAACTTTTGTCCCTTAAACACAATTCCTATTTTTAATTTACTACTGAATAAGCCTAACTGAATTACCTTTAGTTTTGCTGTTTATTTCAGAAAGGCTGAAAATCTCTGAGCAGTAGATGTTCATGCCCTCAACACTGCAGAAACTACCACCAGAACACAGAACTGTCTGTCTCTTAATCAATTATGTCACTTAAAAAGCTTGCCAAGACAGCAGAAAAGATGAGGAATAGTACGAAATAATTTAGTAACACGTGGAGACAAGAGACTGGAGCAATGTTGAAGGTACTGCAGAAGGAAAATCATCTCAAAATAAGCAAACAGATAAACCTGATGGAACTGTTGATAAGTACAGTCTGAGGTTCTCATCTCACACATCCCCAAGGAGGCACAGCTTGTGAAGAAGGAAAACCTCAACAAATATACAATTTTGTCCACATCTCACCTGTAAACAGCTCGTCCAGCCTCCACCTCCATCCAGTCCAGGGCGAAGTCAATTTGCCTGACGAAGGGAGACATCCTCTTCACAACCGTGTGGGCCACCCCCAGCACCACGCTGGGCTGCTCCCGCATAATCCTGAGGGAGAAGGGAAATGTCACTGAACTGATGCCTTAAAGGGCTCCCTAGAAACAGAGACTAGGCAGGAATAAAGGAATAAAGGAGGGATTGATTTGAAAGGTCTTCAGAGGTCACACTCTGGGCTCCAGAGGCTCCTGCCTCAGTGCATCCCAAAATGGACAATGCCAGCTCCTGAGTTCTTCCCACTTTGATATCAGCATCAATTGCCCAAGCAGAAGCTAGGCAAGGATGGAATTTGCCCAAGCTTGCCCCCCTGTCCCCAAGATGAAGGTTTGCAGTTGTTGGGCCCAGGAGGGTCTGGGTGTCCTTGGAGAGGGAGCTGGAGAGGCTTTGTTATGTCAGTGTGAGCATGAGAGAACAGCACTGAACGAGCTCCAGGGAACTGCAGAGTTACACTGGGCACTGCAGGGTTGGGAAAATATAAAAGATAAAACCTAAGGCATCAGAACAACCACCCCAGAAGAGGGATAGGTGCCCACGGGCACCACATCCCAGGGCAGCTGGGCAGCAACTCGCAGGGCACACCCCACTCCTGCCACCAGCACTCTCACCAGGCACTCTGACAACACATGGGGCTGCCCAGCCTTCCAAGCCAGCCCAAATGAAATGGCACTCGGAGCTGGCACTGCCCTAGAAGCAGGATGCCAGGGCAATTCCCTGCTCCCAGCACAGCAGGATGGACAGGAGTCATGGGAGCTCTTGTGTGTGAGCCACCCTCCTCATTTCCCCCTCACACAGGTCTCTCCTGACTCAGGAAAATGTTCATCCTGTCCCCAGGATCTTCCCTCCCTGCTGTTCTGCACATCTCAGTCTCTGCTCGTGCTCAGTTTCCCCCACCTATCACATCAGAATCTTTTTATATGTAAAGTCTGATGCTCTTAAAAATAAAAGACCTGCTCTGCATTTCAAATATTCCCTTTTCCCTGTTGCAAAGACCACAAAGAACTGAAATATCTCCTAATAAAGCTCCCGATCTTCACACTGCATGTTTTTAGCCATGCTTAAAAGTCTCTAATAATAAAGACACCATGTAACTCAAGACGTTCCTCAAAGTGAAAAACTTTGAGGAGGTTCTGCCAGGACAACCTCAAACTCCACACTGACTGTGAGGCCTAGCAAAAATCACTCTCACAGACACCTGGGAATTGCTCAGGAATGTCTAATTTCTCATTTTTTTTAGACTGAAGATCACTGCACCCTGTCACTGTGAGCACTCAGAGACCTCCTGAAGCACTCCCAGGAGTGAATGGATCACACACATGTCAGGTTGCTCTGCCTGTAAGGGCAGCTTATCTTTTCTGTTCCTGCGCAGCACCAAGAGCAGACTACTAAAAAACAGTTATTTCACAAGAGAAATAAAAATTCACACAGGAGTAGATTTGTGTCTGCAGCCCCAGTGTGAGAAGTGCTAACAGAAAGATGAAAGAGTTGTATGAAACCTGCTCAAGCAGGATGCTCCCAGCCCCAATGTCCAGCCTGGCCTTGGGCACTGCCAGGGATCCAGGGGCAGCCACAGCTGCTCTGGGCACCCTGTGCCAGGGCCTGCCCACCCTCCCAGGGAACAATTCCTTCCCAATATCCCATCCAGCCCTGCCCTGTTTCAGTGTGAAGCCATTCCCTGTGTCCTGTCCCTCCATCCCCTGTCAATTGTCTCTCTCCATGGTTCCTGTTGGCTCCTTCAGGCCCTGCAAGGCCACACTGAGCTCACCCAAAGCTTCTCCTCTCCAGGCTGAACAATCCCAGCTCTGGCAGCCTTTCCTCCCAGCAGAGCTGCTCCATCCCTCTGATCCCCTGGTGCCTCCTCTGGGCTCTCTGCAGCAGCTCCAGCTCCTCCCTGTGCTGGTCCCAGGGCTGGGGCAGCTCTGCAGGTGGGGGGGTCTCACCTGAGCACAGGGGCACAAACCCCCCTCCCCTGCTGCCCATGCGTTTAGAACGCATAAAAGTCCAGCCAGCAAACACCATTAGCAAAAAGCAGCACAGCTTTTCTCTCCTGATTCTCCTCTCCTGCCTGGATTTTCCCCTGCCATCCCACCATCCTGACCAAGATACCCACAGACACATGGAGAGCACCCAGCCCTATCATCCTTCCTTCTCAGCTGACTCAAAAGTTAAATAAAGCCCCTAAAATTTACAGAATTTTACTCCACTTGCTTATTTAGCCCTCAAAGTCTCCTCCCACACAGGCTGTCTGCTATCGTCAATAAAAGCCATTTATTCTTTTCCTCCCTCACAATATAGATCTTAATACTTAATGCACTCAAAATGCAAGCTATTAACAGGATTCTGCAAGTGGAAACTTGCAGCTCTCTCACATCCCTCAGTGCCATGCATCTTCTACCAAAGAACTGACACAGCAGGTAAGATACATCCTTATGCAGGAGAAGAGAAAAGAGCTTTTTTCCCCCATTTTCAGCTCAGATTCCTTCCTCCCACGTGGGTATTTACATCCTTGCTTGGCACATGCCTGGCACTAGGAAAATTAAAATCCCAAACTCTGGACTACAGAGGTTTTTGAAGGGACTTTGAGGACTCTTTACTAGAAAGCTCGCCAGCTGTAACAAGGAAAGGACTAAGGAATTTCTGTGAAAGCCTGGAACATCTGCAGATATTCTTGGGGATGTGGCTGCGATGGGATTTTCAGTTTGGCTGGCAAGACCAAATAAAAATCAAAGCATTCCTGCTTCTCCAGCAAGTGCACATGATTAAGTCTCCAAACTGCGAAATTTTCTGAAGCAGGAAGAGGTGAGAGAGCCACTGGTAGTGATGCCAGTATGATATTTTTGTTTTTTCTTTTGTAACCCTCTTACATACTCTTTTACATGGTTTTGTATGTTTTCAGTGCTTTTAGCCCACACACTGGAACTTCCCAAGGCTGATAACTCAGCTCAGCCCCACGGCACCGTTAAACCAGGAGAGCAAACATCCTGGGAGCCCCAGACACCAAGGGCCTCTCCAGAACACATTTTGGAACCTCAGACAGGCCCAGCCAGGGGGAAGGTTCCTCACAACGAGGGCTTCACTCCAGCCTCTCATTGGGGATCTTTGATAGATGTGCTAATTAGCAAGGCCTATAATTGTGTGTATTTCGGTGTGTGGGGGCAGTGTGTGCATTTTGGGGCATTCCACCTGGACCAAGTGCTGCACCCAAGGATCCTGAAATAAACATCGAGGTAAAAACCCCTTTTCCCCATCAACCATGTTTTGGTTTGAATTTTAAGACCAGGCAAAGGCAACAGTAGCACAGATCCTGAATTTATTCCCTCAGGAGATCCTGGTGACAACTTGATTCCCATTTTCCAGGAGCTGCATGTCGAGAGCAGCAGCTCCCAAAGCACTGCAGGCACATCCCATGGAATTACCCCTGGATTCACCACATCTTCAGCTTGTGCCACCCCTGGACTTGCATCTGCAGTCATTTCCTCATGGCAGCACCACAAAAAAGGCTCCTGCCCTCAAGTTTCAGTGGGAAGGATTCAATCCAATAGCTGACACTCAGTTCTCCACCCCAGGCTCTTTGCCTCATGGCAACCATTGACCATGTGCTTTCTGCTTCACCTTCTCATTAATTATTGAGAAAAAAAACACATCCAGTGTTCCAGGGCAGCACAGAGGAAAAGAAGAAACATGTGACAAGAAGGAAGAATGCAATTTTGGAGAATAATAGGAGTTCTTGTCAAATTTCACCCAGCCTGTAAGCTAACAGAAGAATACACAAATTAAGACAAAAATAATTCCTCAGAGATTCCAGGCGAAGGAGGAAGCTGAACATTGTGGGACTATGAGCATAGAATTTCCATAAAACGGAAAATAGAACTACATCCTATTTTATTAACAAGTTTTTCTTTCTCATGGAGTTCAAAGCAAAAATGAACCAACTAGAAGAATCGTGATGCTTTTCAAAGCCTTTCTCCAATGTCACTTTTAAATATGGGCCCAGGAGTCAGAAGTGCCATAAAGCCTGGGATTCAGGACAAATTGTGAAGATGAAATGCTGGAATATCACTGAGCTTGTAAAATGGAGAGAAGAGATAATAGATTTTAAAGGGAAAAAAGAAAGATTTAGAAAGGACCCAAAAATGATGATGAGGTGATACATTGATGGGTGTTGATCCCTGACTGGTAAGGGGTTAATGGAAGCAGAAAGGTAGGCTGGAATAAACAAGAGATAATTCAGTTCTTGAGAGTGAAGAGAAATCTCAGGAAAATGAGCTTCAGTAAATGAGAGAGAATCCAGCCCTGAATATCAAAAAAACAAGGGAAAAAAGAAAAAAAAAAAGAGGAAAAGGTAAAATCTGCCTGGCTGGCTGAGACAATATAATGAAATTTGAACTCAGAAACAAGTAGGAAAATAACAGCAGGAAAAGACAGAGAGAAAAAGCAGCTGTTTAGAAAAAATAGCCTGGTACTACATGGAATGGCACAAGTGGGAAGCATCTCTCAGAAATTAGGCCAAAGAATTGACAACCACCTCACAGCCTGGGAAAAACACAGCTCATCAACAAGCCCCTGCTGAGCACAGCACCTTCAGCTGCACAGGCAGCGAGGTGGGAAAAGCAAAACCCCCCAGTGAGGATTCTGGGGCAGAGCTGATTGGGAATGCAAAGAACTCCACTTCTTTAGAGAGCAGGAAGTGTGCAGAGATGGACAACACCATTTCCAGTAACCTGGAAAACACAACAGCCCCCCAGCAGTCCTTCACATAACTCAGGACTCATTCCAGAGCTGGAAAAGGAGTTTATGAAAGGAAATTTCTGCGTTAGATGCAAATTATGTGTGTGAACTGATTGTAAGTCTAAACAATAGGATCACAGAATAAATCAAGGGCATTGATCATTATTATTGGCAACAAGGTTAACCACAGTCATCTTACTGGATTTTTAATTACCTATATTCCCCTTTAAGCATTAAGTCCCAAGTCAGGTGCTACTTCCAAGGTCCAAGAAGGAACCTGTCTAGCACAGGGGAATTATTCTTTAACCTGTTCTATTAGTGAGCATTAAAAACCCACAGTTACACCCAGACCAATCACTCACAGCACACTCAGCACACTGGTTCTGACTGGGAACAGAACTGGAGAGGTTTTCCAGCAAAAAGGAACAATGGATCCAAGAAAAACAGCCTGGCAAAGTAGCAATTAAGCCAGCAAAGTGCAGGCTCTGGGCAGACTTTTTTATGTGGATTATGAAGTATATGATTCTTGGGCCATAATTCCTACCCCAGGCCTTGAACAAAGATGTCACCATTTCATATTCCCATGTTCCCTGAACTGCTTCTTGCTAGAGTTAAACTTCCTGATAGATAGGCCACAGCTCATCCAGACACCTAAAATCATCCCATAAAGTGCATGGCTTGCTGTGGGATGCACCTGCAGCAGCACAGACATCCAACACTTGGATTTAAAATCATGGAACCATTACAGAAAGAGAAAAGATCTCCAAGAATCAGGAAAAGACCTCCAAGATCATCACATTCAAGGTTTAACTGAATACCTCCAGGGCCACTAAACTGTGTCACAAAGTGCCACA
Source organism: Vireo altiloquus (assembly GCA_013396875.1). NCBI lineage: Eukaryota > Metazoa > Chordata > Aves > Passeriformes > Vireonidae > Vireo > Vireo altiloquus. Next base: position 235,364 of record VZRF01006588.1, read on the forward strand.
TCTCAGGCACATCTTAGGGGTTCACATGTTTTTTGAATGCTCCTAGGGATGGTGACACCACCACTGCCTGAGCAGCCTGTTCAGACGTCTGAGCACCCTTTCAGTGAAGAAATTTTCCCTAAAATCCAACCTGAGTCTCCCCTGGTCATTTCCTCTCCTCCTGTCCCTGTTCCCTGGGAGCAGAGCCTGACTCCCCCCAGCTGCCCCCTCCTGTCAGGGAGTTGTGCAGAGCCACAAGGTCCCCCCTGAGCCTCCTTTTCTCCAGCCTGAGCTCCTTTCCCAGCTCCATTCCCTTCTCTGGACATGCATCAGCCCCTCAATGTCTTTCTTGCAGTGAGGGGCCCAAAATTAAAGCCAGAATTTGATATGTGGCCCCCCAGCATCCAACACAGGGGGACGGTCACTACCCTGGCCCTTCGTTCAGAAGAGTCATTAAAAAAAAAAATCTAAAAAAGAGCAGAACTCACTCGTAGAAATGGGACTTGGAGATGGACAGGAAGCTGCAGTCTCTGTTGGCCTTGATGGTGAAGATGAGTGGCTCCCCAGTGAGGACAGCAAGCTGCCCCACGAGCTCCCCGGGGTGGGTGATGAAGAGGCAGGTGTCCTCCTCAGAGTCAATCTTCCTCTGGTACACATGCAGCATCCCCGAGACCACAAAGCAAACATTGACATCCTGGAGCAAATGAGGGGGGAAAACAAAACGAAAAAAAAAAAAAAAGAAAAGAGCTCCATAAAAATCCCCCAAGATTTTAAAAGCAATTATCCCAGTGACAGCACTATCACAGCCGATCTGTTTCCCAGAAAGCTCCCCATAGCTTTTGAACAATTAGGTGGTAAAATAAGACACAATGGTGAATTATTAAAAACAGGTTATGAATATTTAAAATTAAGCAGGCACAATATTGAAAGATGTGTTTCTCTTCGGGTGGTTATAAAAAACGAAGGCTGCATCTTTTGAGGTATCAAGGAATAACAATAGAATTGGGAGTGGAGGAGATAATGAGGAATTGCAGCAGCAGGATGAGGGGCATGGCAGGTCAGCAGAGCAGAACTCAGCACTGGAACTGGAGCTGCCCATCATCTGCTTTGCTTAAGCTCCTCTATTTCCAAAGGATTATTATAAATGAAGTCTGTTATATCCCAAACACACTTTGCTATGAACCAATAATGCTGGATTGGTTTTGTGTGAGGGCTTTACTGCAAGTGAGCGACACCACAAAAGCCCAAAGTGCAGGGTGTGAGAAAAGGATTCCCAGTCCCCAGGGCTCCTGAGGAAGGATGAAGGTGGACACTCCACACCTCCCCACGAGCTCCATCAGAGCTCACAACACACAGGCACCAGATTCTCACTCTGGCTCCTGCACCAGTCCCTGCTGCAGGCCCAGAGCTGGGGGGGTTTGCCCTCCAGAAAAAATGACCTAGGAGGGGACAGGTGGGAATGTTTTCTTGTTGGAATTCGAGCCCAGAGATGAGTCAAAACACGGGGATTGAATTAAAGTCAGTGAAGAAGCTGGGTCACACAAACATGGAATAGAAGCATAAACTTTAGTTTTCAGTAGAAATATATTTTAAGTGCCTTAAACACTGAGAAGCTGTATTAGTCAAGTCCTTAGACCTAGTTTTTAGTACAGCAGTGCTGCCTTTCATAGAGTTCCCTGCCTTAGACAAAATATAAACATTGTTACATTACAGGTATTTTTTAGCTAAGTTATGTACCTGAACAAAAGAGCAGATAGAGATCATATGTGTAGAATCTACACATATGATCTCTATCATATGTAGAATTTGTGTAAGAGCTATGACCATTTTTGTAAATTAGAATTGAGCCATGATAGATTTAGAAAAGTAGAGTCAGAGTCGTGTTCTGTATTGATTGGTCAAGTTATGTATAATATCTATGTATAAATAATATAATGTATAATATCTGTGTATAAATAATATAATGTATATCCTGATGTGTTAGAATTTAGAATAGAATAGGAATATTGCTGCTGTGGACCTTTGTGCTGCTAAGGCTGCTTTGCTGCTTTTGCTTGAACTTTTTGCCCTCAGACTTCACCTTCAGATAAATAAAACAACTTAAAAGCAGCCTCTTCTCCTTCTCTCTCTCTCTCTGTGGAAGTCACCTACCTTGACATTTTATTTCCCTGGTTTGTGTAAACATCTCCTGGAGGGGGGCACAGACTGAGGCAGACTCACCTGATCTCCCTGCCTGGACAGCACAGTGCCAGCAGTGACCTGGTGCAGAGTCACTTTGCCATTCAGCAAGGCAGGATTCTGGAGGAGAAAAGGGTGGGGGGTACAATTTACTGCTCTGTGCACAGGTAAAGGTCCAGAATGTGAGGAAACACCACAACAAAACAAGTAAGAATAACAGTTAAGACTATGTTACTTGAATCTCTTTAAAATGTGGCACCTATTTTTGTATTTCTCTACCCAACAGACATTTCTTCCAGAAGAGAAAACAAGGTTAGATCCATTTTAATTGATCACACTTGGATTTCCTATTTGGCAATTACCCCCTCAGACTCTTTTAAGGGTCTATAATGAAAAGAGACCTGTATCAGCTGGCATGATAATCATGAAATATGAAGTTATTTTGAAAGGAAGGTGAAACTAGAGAAGACTTCCTGCATCATGGAGTAACTGGACAGGATGATCCAGCACTGGCTTTGTCCCAGCCCTGGGCACACAGCTCAGCTGTGCTGTACCTGCAGAGCACATTTTCATACACACTGTACAACAAAAGCTTCCCCAAGCTCATGAACTCCTGTGCTCAGGCAGAGAAAAGTGGGAATTTCCATCCTAAACTGAAAGGCACATGGGAGGAAAGGGTCATCCCAAAGCTACCCTCAGTTTGGACCCCGATCCCTTGCAATGTCAGGGAGCTGAGCTGGCTGAGCCCAAAAATTCCTTTCATCCCAACATGGCTCTCACCACCAGAGCCCTGAGTGCAAAACACAGACAAGCAAGCAGGCACAGAGAGACTTTTCTTTCCCTCTCAAAGAACTGCCCACACTATTTGGGGTCCCTTGTGCAGTCAGGATCAAACCCTAATGCTTCAGGCCACCTTTGCTTTGGCTTAACTTTCACCCAAACCAGCAAATCATGGAGTCACAGACTGGTTTGGTTTCAAAGGGACCTTAAAGCTCATCCAGACCAGGCAGGGACACCTTCCACTGTCCCAGGCTGCTCCAAGCAGCAAGTCTGGCCTTGGACACTTCCAGGGATCCAAGGGCAGCCACAGCTTCTCTGGGCACCCTGTGCCAGGGCCTCCCCATGCTTTAAATAAAGAAATTCTTCCTAATATTTAATGTAAGCCTGCCCTCCTTCAGCTTAAGGCCATTCCTATCACTCCATGCACACAGCTCCTCTCCATGACCACAGTCCCTCCTCTCCTCTTCTTATAAATCTTCAGAAATTCAACATTTTATCACCACCCCTGAATGGGTTGGGGCAGAAAACAAAGCTTGGTTGTGGGTTCACACCTTGGGCTGAAGAGAGGCAGCACAGTCCTGACTCTCACAGCTTCCCTGGGTATTTGGCTGTGCCCAGGCTCTGCCCCAGAGGCACTGAAGGAAGAACCTGTGAGTGCAGCACAAGAGCAGAGCATGACCCCAGTCATGAACTCCATTCCAGCAGGAAAGCAGCACAGCAGAGATGTAAACACTCCACTGGCGTAATTGTTCTGCCAGGTTGGAATTTTTCCATTTTGGGTTGAAAAAAATAGCACAAGTGAAATAATCACAATTATTCCTCACACCTACTGCTGATAAAAAGAACATATTTTCATCAAAAATAGTTTTATTAAAGCCAATCTGTTTCATGGGAACACATCCAATGCAGAGAACCTGACAAGCACCTGTCAAAATATTTCAGTTCAGCAATAGCAACTCAACTAATTTCTATAATGTTTTTTTCTATATTTAGACATTTATGGTTGTATAGTATTATCTATTCTTAAAGCCAAAGTTGTAACTCTGCAAGCACCTCTCAGCAGGGGAATACAAGCTCCCCCATGAGCTCTACTTATCAAGAGCATTTTCAGGCTGCATTAGCTCCAAGAAAAAAATTGCTGCAAAGATTTTCTTCATGTCTAAGACTGCTTAAGCATTGGGAAAGATTGTACTCAGAGCTGTGAAAGCCTCATCATTGGAGATCTTTAAGAACAGCTTAGCCAAAAATCTGCCAGAAATGACTTAGCAATATCTGATTCTGCCTCAGGCAGGAGAAGGGACTGAGTGACCTCCAAGCAGTCCTTGGTATCCCCCTTTGCTGTGCTATTACTGCCATTAAACGAGTACAGACAAATAAAATCCATCCTATCTCTCTCAAACCCAGCAAACCCAAATTCAGCATTGCACAGTTACAGGGTTTAGGCTGAAAACCTGCACTGATCCCCTCCAGCCACCAGCTTTTAGGGGAAAAAAAAAGTCATCACCCCAAGAAACTCCATTTCCCAGCAAGTTTCCTTCTTTCCATGACTGTAACAAATGATTGCAGCAGGAAACGCAACAAATTTGGTTATATATTAATATATATAAGAAGAATATATGTATCTGTTATATATTAACAGATATAAGAAGCAACAGAGATTATTTCTGGGTAACAAATTAGCAAGAGTTTATGGTACAGAAGTGAAAACACAAACCAATTATCAACAATTTAAATAAAGCAATAATTAACTGGGACAAAGAATTCTTTTGTCAAAGGAAATTCCCTTATAACTCCCACAGAAGAGATGCCCTGCAACACTACTTAACTCTCCCATCACAACTGCAGATAAAGCTGAAAACACACAAAAGTTGTGTGATATTAAAAACAATTCTTGACAGAGATCCAAGGAATTCAAGTAACTTAAAACAAACTAAAAAAACCAGAAAATTTGAATTCTGAAGTCAGGTACCTAAAGGCTATTTGAAACAATTACTCTCTCCTAGAGACATTTACCCCTCTCTCTGTCACATGAAAAAAAAACAGCAACCAAACAACCAAAAAAACCCCAAACCTACATCTGTCATTAAAACATCTTGATTTTATTCACTCTGATTGGCTGCTCTAAAAAAATGACAACTTAAAATGCTTCCATCCAGCTAAGAAAGAAAAATCTCTTTTTTTTAAAGAGAAGAGCTTACAAGAATTCATTTTCTTTCATGTAAGCAGCATTGAACACAAATATTTTGCACACAGTAAGGTTCTTCTTGCATTGCCTGTAGAAGAATCAACTTTTGCTACTCCCATGTGGAAAAAAGCCAAACTTGAGCTTTCAGTGACATTTCTGGCATTTGGCTATATCCCACCAGATTCTAATTTGCTTGTGAAAAACTAAGGTGCTTGAAAATCCTACCTTATGTCACCATTATTTAGATCTTCATGTTACAAACAGTGCCTCAGGCACTTTCTTTTAAGGATACTGTTGCAATTATCTCTCAACTGCTACTTGTTAATTACTGAGAAATTTATTCTAGGCTAAAAGTGCTGTAATCAGGAGCTTCAGTAATCTTGGAATTTTTTCTTACGATCTGAAACTTGGATCAAGAACAGAACAGATGAAGGTAGCTAGTCCTACTTTACTCCTGCAAGAATTTCTTCTAAGATAGTCTGTAGCCTTTCATGAGGATATAAATGCCTGAAGAAAACGAAAATTAACATAATGAGGCAGGTAAGGCTCCTGCAGGCTGAGACCTCAGATCAGTGGTGATGTGGAACAAGCAACTCGAGCCTCACAACTGGGAGCTGAAAGACCCTGACAGGGATTTTGAAGCTCCAAGGGGAATCATTTTGGAAATCAGGAGGGAATGCTAAAATCCAAAAGTGAAATCTTTGAAGTTTCAGCAAGTGTTGTTGGGTGACAGCTCTGAAGGCAGGGGAGGAGGTGCAGCAGCTGTGCCCAGCCCCTGGCAGCAGCAGCAGACTGGAATTATTGCAGTACAGGCTGGAACAAACCAAGGATGACTGAGACAGATGCAGAGCTTTGCCAAATTGTCTGATTATCCACACGAACAGACACACCTCCATAATGAAATGCAGCTAGAATGACTGCAATGATGAAAACAATCACTTTCAATCCTTCTTACAACACCAAGAGGCTGGGCAGGGTCTGGGCTCAGCAGGGATCAGGCACAGCCCCTGCCAGGGGCACAGAACCCAGCTGGGAGCTGCTCCCAGTGCCACTGGGCAAGCACAGGGACACAATTCCAAACCCAAACAATGCCCTGGGATGCAGCAGCACCAGGATTAATGGATTCAGCAACCACCTGAACCTTTAGGTGACTTCCCACGCTCGGTGAGAGAGCAGAAGGTGGTGGCAGGAACTGCACATGTGCAGGGCTAACTCTGCACACAGAGAGGGAAGATTCATGCACTGCATCCCAGTGTGGTCTGCTGAAAGGGCAGAATAATTCAAATTTACTTCAGCACTTCTAATGACTTAAACAGGCTATTGAATAAAACATCCAGCCCTTGTCCAGCACACTGAGGAGACAAAGCCACTTTTCAGTTCCTGGCAGAACGAGATGAAAAGCAGAACCAAAGCCAGTTCCCCCTGCAATAACTCACATCAAGTTTCATCAGGGTTGAGAGGTCTTTCTTTGCTGCTTCCACGATGGCATCAATGTGTTTGCTGTTACAGGAATCCTGCACAGCACTGTAATGGAACACTGCTGAAGGAGTTTCTGTCACTGTCACTGTCTTCTTCAATATCGACTGTAAAGAGAAGAAACACACCAAGGATCAGTTTTTAAGCATCAAAATTGGTACCTACCCGGCCAAAATTTGCCTTTATCATTTGCATTCTCTACCCATCACAACTGGTGGTCTGCAAAAATGAAAATCTACGTTTCCAAAAAAGCAACAGCTTGCTAACTTCATTATCCCTGTATTTTTCTGCACAGCCTGACACTCGAATCAAACAAAGTTACTCATCACAGCTTGTAAAAGGGAAGAATAAGAGACTTCCCAAAAACTGGGCTGCTGCCAGCTTGATGGAACTAAAACTTTATCAACCCTGTACACAAAGATGGAGAAAGAGATAAAATGCCAAGGTCACAGTGAGCAAGAGTTTCATTCCAGATTTTGGGTTGCAGTTTAATAATTCAAGAGTGTTTTGGGGCTCAACTTCCAGGTCAGCATTTGTAAAAAGCAGACCACAAAAATAAAAACAGATTTATAAATAATGACTGGAAACCTACGGTTGACACAAGTTTTTAATTCCTTGCTGTAACGTACCTCTCACAAATAAAGCATGGTCTGATAAATCCAAATAATCCATTTCATGAGTCAGGGGAAGAAAACACACAAAAAGTTGCTGCAGTGGTTTCCCATTGCTCACCAAGGGAATCTCCACAGAGTTTCAAGATATGCAGTAAAATGACTTGACAGCCACTAATACTAAGTTAATTTAAAAAACAATAATGTAAAAAACATTCAAGGCCAGGTTGGATGTCTAGAGGAAGATATCCCTGCCCATGGCCATGGCAGGGGGGTTGGACCAGTCGGGCTTCAAAGGTCCCTCCCAACCCAAACCATTTGGGGATGCTGTAAACCACACACCCCAACTCCTACAGAGCAGCAAGGGCAGCGTTTGGAAGGAAAGAAGAGAACATTTCAATGGCTCCAAGCAGAATGAGGTAAGGAAGCACAGGGCAGGAAGCAGGCTGCACTCTCAGGGGATGAAGACACCCACCTTGGCCACAGTGGGGCTGCCAGCAGCGTCCTCAGGGACCAGGTGCACCCTGGCCCTCTCGTAGGCCATGTCCATGTCAGATTTGGCACCGCTGGAATTGTCTGCAAGCAATGCACAAAGCTTGGTTTGAGCACCTCCTGTCCTGCAGTTTCTCAGAAACAGCAGACAGCACAACAAGTGGAGCAGCTTTAACAAGTGGCATCTTCATGTTCCTCTTGGTTTCCCAGCTCCTTTTTACCTGGAACTTTAAATCTTGCTGTCTGAAGTCAGGTCTACAACACGTCCCAGAAATCCCACAGCTACTCTAGTAGGGAGTACAATCATTATTTGAAGGTTTGTTGTAGAAAGAGCTGCTCCATGAGGGCTGACCTGACCCCCTGTCAATCTCCCTGCCCCCCAAATCCCAGGGTCAGCTGAACTCCTGAGCCCCAAAACACTGAGTGCATTTCCAACCTGAACACACATTTATTTCTCAGGTTCAACCCAAACACTCTGATCCCAGCCCCGCAGGTGGGGCAAAGCATCTCCTACACCCAGCCCTGCACCTCAAAAACCCGGGGAGAGGAGAACGAGGAGGCATTCTAAGAATGAAAGCTTCTGTCTACTCGAGTGCTATTCAAAGCAGAAGCCTTCCCCTGAGCCGTGGTGCCCACACAGTGATTAATTAAAGCGTCTTGCTGCTCAAACGGGAGCGGGGAAGGAGCCGGCAGGACGAGCTGCACGCGGGAGTGGGGAGGGAGAGGGTTGGATCCTGTGTGATGAACACACAGTGTCCCACACACTGCTGCCGTGGAAGGCACTGCACAAACAATGGCAACTGCCACAGTCCCTGGCAGCTTTCCCAGCCTCTTCCCTGCCAAGCTCTGCCGGTGCCACGTGCGGAAGGGGTTTGGGGGAAAAGCAGCTTCTCTAACTCTCGGAAAAAAAACCACCAAAACAATAAAAGGCAACTGCTGTTTAACCTTAAAAAAAAATAGAGTTAGGAAGACTTACTTCCAGGGACAACGAAGAGGTGAAGCTGTTACTTCCAAAAGACCCTGCTGTTTTATTTCTGCTTTCTAATTGCTCTGTCCCCCAGCCCAGATGCTTCATAGGAATTAATTCCATCCTTCTCCACACAAAGTTAGCACACTTATAAAGCAGAGCAGCCTGAGCTGGCAGGATCCTATTCCCTATCTACACAACTGCTATGTTTCAAGTTAGGTAACTACACAAAAAAAACCCCACAAGAACAAATTACATCCAGCCCCAGGAGCAACTGAGGCAAAACTGTTTTCTCCCAAAGCAATTTTTAGCAGTGTTTATTAATTTTAACAACAAGCAAATCAAGGAGATGTTGAGATAACAGCACTTGTATGACTCTAAGACAGTTCTCTCCTCTCTGAATTAATAATAAACATAATCAATATTCCATGGAGTCTGAACACACAGTAAGCAGTGGAATAGAATCTGAAGCAAGATCTTGATCTTTTCATTACAGACATCAAGACACTTTCTGTGCAAGATAAGCAGTGAGAAGAAATCAGCTCTGTTAACTGAGGCAAATCATAATTACCCAATTAGATACGCTCCTTCTGTCAGTAAAAATTAATTTTCTCTCTCTGCTAAGCTCTGGGTACCTTGTCATAACTTTTATGACACATAAAAGGAGAAAGGAAGGACAAATGGACATATCCACTGAGAAGTTTGCAGGGATCCTTCCATATTAAAGCTCCTAAGAACACACAAGGACTGTCCCTTAGAACGTCCCAGGGCTGCACAGACAGAGCTCACTGAAATGCCTCATTTACCTGGGGGAAGGGGCTTTGTTCAGGGCAAGGATTATTTAATTTACCACAAAATCAAGTCTGCTGGTACATTTTATAATTCCCAGCGTAAAACAATGTCACACACGTGAAGATCAAGCAAAGTCTTGTGTGGGTCAGTCAGTATTTTCTCTTAATTTGTCTCCCTGGTTTATTTTCTCTTAATTTGTCTCCCTGGTTTAGAAAGATGATCTACTTACCCCAGCCAAAATCCTACTTCCCCATCACATCCACCACTCTGGACAGTAACACAGAAACCATGAAAAAAATCTAAGTGGGACCTTTTACATTTGCCCAGCAGGAAGTGAAGAGGAAACAAATCAGCCCTCCAGTGTTAAAACTGAAGGAGCTACCCACTGCTCTCCTCTGTGCACACCAGCAACTTCATGTGGCAGCAACAAGTGACCCAAGCCTTACCTCAGGGAAAGCTCTCAGTGCTGAGGGCTCCCTCAGCCTGGCTCCCTCCTTCCTCCTTGCCTCCAAGTTCTCCAACCCCTCATTGCATGTTCCTTTCTCCTAAGTCATTTAATTGGCAAGTTGAGCAATAAAAGCATTTTCTAAAGTACCCAGGGCACCTTTATTCCACTGATTAAACATTTCTCTATTAACAGCACCTGAGCATGACCTTAGAATTCCCTCACAGTGGTTAATTTAGCAATCATCTAACAGAGACAGATGCCTGTGTTCTGTGATTCCCACAGGAATTCCAGCTTCTCCACCTTGGAACACAAAGCTGTCCTAAACACCAGGCCCAGAGGAAAATGTCTACAGTGGAGTAACTAAAGTTCCCCAAAATGATACTGCAGCATCAGACCAGCTCAGCCTCATAAAAGTCTCCTCAGAGCATCCCATGATCAATCACCTTTATTATCCACTCTGAAGAACATTCCTCTAAAAGCAGCAAAGCCATGTAATGTGCTTTTTGGGACAATCAGCCAAGCAAGAAACGTGTGTCATCTTTTAGGAGAAAGATGATGGCCTATCACCATAATTCAGTTGGTTTCAGTAATATCAATTAGTAAAGCTCTTCATTTGCAGGTCTGGGTAGCCAAACGATGTTCCCTGTCACTGACAATGACAGCAAGGGAATGCTCTCTTGGATAATAGTCCATTTGTAACCAAATAATTTCTCTGACAAATGAGTTAGGAAGCAGCACCACTGCAAGATGATTATCTACCATGAACAAGACTGCGAGATGATTATCCACCATAAACAGGAAAATTATCTAACCCAGCACTCCAGAGATCATGTGGTTCCCCTCAGGATTAGATAAATTACATATTTCCCACAATTTTGCCAAGAGCTACTTACTAGAAGCCTCTGTAGACCCTGCATAGGGAGGTGACGAAAGGCTTCTCCTGAAAACATGCTCAGAGTTTTCTGCACCAGAAACCCTCAGCATATCTGAAATTTAAAAACAAATTATGTAAAAATTAAGATACCCCCTAATAAAGTAAGTTTCACTAACAATAAGAATCTTTAACAACCCACTTATTAAAGGCTGATTTAAAGATTTTCAAACACTGACATTAAATGTTGTTTAAACCTTTTTCCTGGTTTTGATTTAATTAATTTTTTTTCCATCTGCAGAGGCAAAATACAAGTCTGTCCATTTTCCTGGCTTTACCTTCAGTATTAAGTCTTTAGCCTGAAAAGACACATATCCAGCAATTCTTCTGCTGGTGTCTAGTGTTGAATTTTCCCAACTCCCCCTCTGCATTCAAAATTAGGAGCCACTTATTTTTCCCCTTTCCTTCATCCCTCAATATCATTAAGAACACAATAATATCTCCCCACTGAAGCTAAGGACTATCCAAAGGCTTCAAACCTGAAAGTGATCTAAGACAATCCTTAACCACTCTGATAACATCAAAATCCTCTGATCAATAGCACTGATATCAACAGTAGATCAAAGGGAGTGAAATGACACAGGGGAATGGCCTCAAGCTGAAGGACAGCAGGGTTAGATTGGATTTGGGGAGGAAATTCTTTACTGTTAAGGGCAGTAAGGCCCTGACACAGAGCAGCTGTGGCTGCCCCTGGATCCCTGGCAGTGCCCAAAGCCAGGCTGGACATTGGGGCTGGGAGCAGCCTGGCACAATGGGAGGTGTCCCTGTCATGGCAGGGGTGGCACTGGGTGGGCTTTAAGGTCCCTCCCAACCCAAACCATTTTGGGATTCAATGAATACTACACCAGCTAAAGGGGATCACAGAGGACAGCTCCGCCATGTTTCCAGAAGCATTACCCATTTCCAGTGCTTCCCCAGACTTCTCAAACTTCTCTCCACGATCTTCCTCTAAAGCATTGGTCACTTGTCTCTTCCCTGCTTTGGCGGCGCTGCCTGCGGCGGTGACACTGCTCACGGAGATCAGTGGGATGGCCTGGCTCTGCTGGGAGCACCAGGGGACAAGCAAACAGAAACCTCGCACACCTTCCACACCCTGGAGCTTGCACACACCCCAGGTACTGCTCAGGTCGTGCTGATCAGTCCCAGACCCCCATGGGTGGCTTGCCCTGGGATCTGCAGCTCCCTCAGTGTGATGCCTTAGGTGTTAACTTTTCTCTGTTCCCAGCCCTGCAGTGCCCAGTGGACCTCTGCAGTTCCCTGGAGCTCGTTCAGTGCTGTTCTCTCATGCTCACACTGACATAACAAAGCCTCTCCAGCTCGCTCTCCAAGGACACCCAGACCCTCCTGGGCCCAACAACTGCAAACCTTCATCTTGGGGACAGGGGGGCAAGCTTGGGCAAATTCCATCCTTGCCTGGCTTCTGCTTGGGCAATTGATGCTGATATCAAAGTGGGAAGAACTCGGGAGCTGTCATTGTCCATTTTGGGATGCACTGAGGCAGGAGCCTCTGGAGCCCAGAGTGTGACCTCTGAAGGCCTTTCCAATCAATCCCTCCTTTATTCCTGTCTGCTCTCTGTTTCTAGGGAGCCATTTAAGGCATCGAGTGCACCCCACCAGGGCCTGGGGTGCAGCTTGACACTTGGACTGAGCATTCCCTGACCCTCTGCCACCACTTCTTCCCACTGCTACAGGCAGAGGTGACATAATTAGCAAACATCAGAACTGCTGAAGCACACACATCGCTCTGGAATGTTGCACTTGGGAAGTTTAAGCCTCCCCACCAATTCCCCAGGCATCAGCGTGGGCTGGGTTTTATGGGTTGCTCTTACAAGTGCCTCAGTCCTCAAGCACTGTCATTATGAAATTAATATCACTGCTTTACAACCTTCTACAAGAAGGAAAACCTCTCTGTGCCCTGGCAGGAGAGCTGAGCGCCTGCCTCCCAAACTCACACAGCTGAAGAGCTCCGTGGTCAGCCCCAGGTAGTTGTGCAAGGCCAGGAATGTCACCCTCTGCAGCCTCACCATGATGATCTGCAAACGGCAATGAAGAGGCAATAGCAATGCATTTAGCATTCTCCCACACTCGTTCTGGCATTTAGATACAATCATGCACCAGAGTACCTGAAAGCATTCTATAAAATACAGGCTGTACCCTAAGCTGAAATTCCTTTTTAGCAGCTGATAAATTGAGACAGAGATAGATTCAAATGATTTACCAATGACTTCACAATCATTTGATCGCATGAGAATCCAAAGTCTTACTCCCAAACACCAAATGCTTTTTGTTTTCTAGAAACACCAATAATAAAAGTGCCTTGAAACAGAAGGATTTGCTCCCATTTTTCCCCCTCATTTGAAGAACTATTCCAGCTTTCCCCATGCAGAGCCTGTCCCACTGCCCCACACTGGAATCAGAGGCACCTTCCTCTGCCCTGCCAGCTAATTTCCACTCCTGAGCCATCCTCTCTTTTGTATCAGCTCTCACAGAACAAATTAGTTTGGTGTTAATGATCTGTTCTCCTTCAACCATCAGTGTGAGGAGGTTCATGTGTTGCTCATAAATCATCCAGAGGGCAGAACAGTTGGCAAGGACAAACAGATTTAGAAGTGACAGTAAAGCAAAAGGACAGCCCAGAGTGACTCGTGGAGTCACCCTTTGGCTGCCACACCTGTGGGACAAGGCACCACTCCTGGAAATCCTTAATCCTGATCCCTGCACCACCTCCCACCTCCAGGAGGTACAAGCCTGATTTCAGTTCTCACCAGGGACCTGAGTCCCTGCAAAGCAGCAGAAGGTGAACACAGAACTGACACAAAGCACAGCTCTTTCCTCAAGTGCTGACAGAGGCTTCTCAAGTGCAAATTCACACGTCAGTCTGAATTTTGTGACTCTTACAAAGCATCAGCCCTCACCAAAGAGCTCCTGAGGGTCCAGCAGTCCTGTTTCAGAACATGTCAGTCTGTTCACAACTCTCAGCCATTATGGAGCCCTCCTGGTGCACCCCAAGCTGCAGAGCCCACGTCAGCACCTTCTACTCCCCAAGGGCCAACAAACCCACACTGCAGGTCTGGCTGATTGATGAGGGTACCACAGGCAGAAACTCAATTAATGGAGATATACGGACACATAAATTATGTTTTCCCGTTTGTGATAATGCTGGATTATTAAGTCTAGGGCTCAACAGCCAGGAGAGCAGCAGAATAAGCACAAATCTTGGTAAGCTGTGCTGAGCAGTTCCATGTCTACCAAAGGATGATGAGCTTGCTGAGCCTCTAAATATCCTCCTGTAACCTGGAAATGAGAGTGGTTCCCCCTTTCCCCTCAGTTCCACCTACCTGCACCACTCTCACGAGGGTTTCAGGGTATTTCTGGAACACATCCTGGAAGGCACTGGCTGGAAGTCTCAGGATGGTGGATGGAGTGGCTGCTCGGGCCGAGACAGTTTTGTAGGGAGCAGGGTGACCCTAAGAAAAAATCCCAGAGACACAGGGTTAATCCATCAATTATCCAATCCAATCCTTCCCAAATTTCTGCTCTGCCATTGTCTATGTCTGACAGACTTCATCTGTCCCCAAAAAGCCTTGAGCTTGTGCTCCATGAGCATGGGGGTGAATCCACACCCAAATTAGAGATAGGGGCAGAGCAACAAGAGCTCCAGGGATGTGGATGAGATTGAGGGAAGTGCCAGGCTCTCAGCTCTGACACAGTTTTATTACAGAAGCAGCCTCCAGAAGCATTTGAAATCCCAGCTAGTCAAGAGAAAAGAGAGTTTGTTGATTTTATTGTCTGTGCTGACAACCAAGATATTTGCTGCAAAAACCCCAGACTCACACAAACAATAAAAACACAACAAAATTGTGCAGTAATTACAGACATAATGGAGTAAGACAAAAGATAGGCAGGCTTCTTGTGTTTCAAGAGATATATATTTTTTCATATATATATATATGAAATATTCCACGTGACAAAGCCAAACAGCTTCTCTTTACTTGAGACAAAGTGGGTCTAGACCATCCTTTTCAAAGAACAGATGGAGAACTAACAAACAAATGAAAAGTGGGTAGAATACTGAGATTTTTTTCACACTGGAAGAAGGCAAGCTTCCAAATCCTCTGGTTTTGGATTTTCCCCCTTAAATGAGAAGAGATTTTAACAAAAATCTACTGCCAAACACTTGGCTAAAAATCTCCAGACAGACAATGCCCCTTTAACAACTTAATAAATGCTGGAAACAACATCTATAACTCATGAATTAATTTACTAATCCATTAAATATTGATTTACACAGTACTTAAAAGATAAAATGAGCCTTTTTGCAGCACAGAGCAGGAGCGAAGGAAGAAATTGAGTTTCTATTTTAACAGTCTCCTCACAGCTCTGGAAACTTTCCCCCTCCTGAGCAACAGAAGGCACCTTTTTCCAGCACTGTCACACAGATGCTAAATGCTGATTACAAACCAAACTGCCTGCAAAGAAAATCAGACAACTCAACACGAGCACTTGGAGGAATTCCTGCCCAAAGAACCCAGCAAAACCAAACAAGAGACTTTCTCTAACCACTCTGGAAAATAAAGCTGCAGTTCTGTCTGCCTGCTGGTCTGGAAGGCACCATGAAGCAGATTCTAAAATTAAGTTAAATTAATTGGAACCAATTTCTTAATTACACCAACTTCAGCTGACCTTTTTATAAAATCTGGGGATGGTATTAATAGCCTTGATTTTCAAGTTCCTGAGGGATCTGAAATTTTAAACATCTCTTTGACCTACAGTGCAAAGCTGCCAGTGTCCTTGGTTTTCCCAAGTTTTTTTTTAATTAAGTAAAGAAATTAGCAAATAACATTTCTGTGCTTCAGCTGTACCCAAAAATAAATGCAACAATCCTCTTTTACAAGCCAGTCTGAAGCCTGGTTTTGGATGAAGAATTAATTTGGACTTCTTATACTTAAATGTAAAAGAAAATGTACACAGTCTGCTTTTAAACACTGCATTTGCCATCAACTATATTTCCTACCCACCTCTACAGCAAATACACAGTAAAAAAACTAAGGAAATCATGAAATCTTTAGTTGCTGGACAAGGACAGGCACCAAGTTTAATGGTGTTTCTTAAGAGTTATTCCAAAGAGCAAACTGAGCCCTGGGTATCCCAGAACTCTGCTCTCCATCCTACCCAGTAAAGAGTTTGGGTTTTTCTGGAAAGAGAGGAGAGGGGCCAGTGCTGACAACAACAGAAAAAAAAAGCTTTAGGATAATAACAGATAATAATGCAAAAACCTTCTTCTCCAAAGAACAGCCCATTCCTCCAAGTTTTCAGCATATAATTTTGCCTCTTTGAAATCCCTGCATGAGAGCAGCTCTTCTGAAAGGGCCAACCCCGTGGCTAATGGGGCTGGAACACACTAAGAGCTGTCAGAGGAGCGTGAGGAGGAAATGTTCCATAATTGTCACTTCTCTCTGCTATAATGTTATAAGCAGCACAGGCAGAATACCACGTTCAAATTATACTATTTTGCAATCACACACTGAGGTGACAAGAACAGTTAAGTTATAATCAGTTATGAAACAGGGTTTTTTTTCAGCAGAGAACTTTTTGTTCTCAGGGCAGGTAACTATTTACTTCTAGAGACTGTGAGACATCACCTCCAAGCAGCAGCTAAACCCAGGTGACAGCAAATGGCCAAATCCAAACCAGTTTGGTCAAGAAATCTGCTGCAAGAGACACAGATGCTTCACATTCTCCCAGGTGCAGTGGTAACTCCTTTTTGGACCCAAAAATCTGGGATTTTCTCCCTGTTTCCATGGCTGGATTTTGTCTTCCTCCGCTCCTTCCTGACATCCTCTGCATCAACACTGCTGCACCCAAAGCTCATGCAGCCATCAATCACTTCTTTATAACCTCATCTATCTTGTCAGCCCTGCAGGCTCACCTTTATCCAAGTGTTTTTCCAGCTTCTTTTAATCCTGACTTTCATTTTTATCCCCCCTCAATCACTGCCATTTGATCAATATCCCTCACAGCCTCTTTTTTTGCCAACTTTCTTATTCCAACTTTGTCACCTGGCCACAGTTTTCCTAAGACCATCTTCCCATGGAGACAAGAAAAGAGTGAAGCCCAAAGCTCCAGCAATCAGCATCACATCTCTGCTGGCCCAGGTCACTCTGGCTGATCATTGACTGTTCTGGGAAAAGCCCTGGCTGCACACACGAGCTCTCAGCAAGAGCTGCTGCAAACAGAGACATCAACAAGGCTCAGCTCAAGAAATTTCTTTGGTATTTGAGGCAGTATCAAGTCAAGAGTTATTAACTGCACCTCAGAACTGTTTCAAAATACCAGGAAAGGGCCTGCAGCTACTTGGATTCAAATGCTTCCAGTTTCTCCTCAGAAAACTTTCCCCTCAGAGTTTGGAGAAAGCAGCATCGATCTGTTCTTGGAATAAGTGGAGGTTCATGTCACAGCTGCTACCTTTGTACTTAGGGGAACTAAAGGGGCTTTTCAGTTCAAAAACTGAAAGATTCAATTAGAAAAGTACCCCTGGTGTGACCTTTCTTTTAGGCCCAACAAGATCTTGCCACTTCTTGTAGGAACCTCAACTTTCTTGCACAACTCTCAACTCCCTCAAGTGAGGGACCAGCCTGACATCACGTGCTACAAAATCAGTCAAAGAATCACAAATCCAGCTCAGACAGCTGAAATCCTCTCTGAATACACCCTTCCCTCAGGTCAGAGCCAGGGGTTTGTTGGTGCAGTGAAATCTAATTCAGGTTATGGTGTCTGCAGGATGTTCTAACACTCACTCACTGATTTGGGATGACACTGAGAGCTCTCCTCTATTTTGATCCAGTGCTACTTCCTCCCTCCTTGCCTATTTTCATGCTACTCCTCTACCTAAAATCTGCAAGGAACATAAGGAAGAGGAAAAACAGCAATGAAAGAAGCAGTCCACGAAGCTGGGAAGTGAGGAACAAAAGAGTTGTAAAAATAAATGAGAACAAGTTAAGCAAAAAATATTTCAAGGCTTTTTCATCACAGATTCTTCTGCAGGCTGCTAAATCTGTGCAACACTTTCAATCTTTTTTTTTTTTTACTTAGCAGTGGTATAACTTATGAGAAACAGAAAAAAATGAGAGGATGAGAATTCAAAATGAAAAAAAAAAAACCAACAAGACACAAAATGAATGGCAACAACTTTTTTAAAAAGCAAAGCCATAAAGCACTGTTATACAAGTGGATTTCACTGTTACATATAACATATATACACTGTTATACAAGGATTTCTTTTCTTATATTCCTTTTCAACAAGCAAGAACATGACTGGTATTCCTGTTCCTTTATGATGGCCCTGCTCTTTAGAATATTGTCATGAAGAAAATTTCGTGGTGGAAGTAACAAGGGCAAAGGCACTAATATGAATTTACAAAGACATTATGAATTTGACAGCAAGAAATGGACCTGTACAGTCCACAGAGAAAACTGACCAAGCTTAAAAAATGTTATCACTGTCCATAGGTTTTATGGGAACTTTAGATGTAAATAATATAGATATAAATGTAATGTGGATGTAGAGCTGTGTGCTTGCTTTTGCAAGTGGCAAAGAATACTTCAGAGAATCCTTTAATACCCACACACAGAGCAATGGCACCTTTTGATGAAC
The DNA here is from genome assembly GCA_013396875.1 of Vireo altiloquus. NCBI lineage: Eukaryota > Metazoa > Chordata > Aves > Passeriformes > Vireonidae > Vireo > Vireo altiloquus. The sequence continues at coordinate 253,857 of VZRF01006588.1, forward strand.
AGAGACAGCTAAGCACGAGAGGAACATGACACAAGGTCGAACATGAACAACTTATTAATTAGATTTATCTTCATCCTCTCAAATCTCATCCTACCAAAATCCTTCAAGAGAGCAACTTCAGGGCTTGGGGGTTCTCAGAAACAGAAAATCAACATCTCATTCAGAGATGTTGAATTCAACACCTCCCATTTAAGCATTCCTAAAGAGATGCACTGTGGTGATTTCACCAAAACCATCAGTCTAATTCCAAGTGAAACAAAATCCACTGATTTTGAAGTCAACAGGATCAGCATCCAGCTCATCCTGGCCCCTGCCAAAGAGCCCTCAGCTGGCCACCAGCACCACTGATGTTACAAAACAAAATAAATCCATCCACTGGTTTCACAGTATAATTACAGTAACAACTGTCAGATTTATTTTCATTGGACTAAATAAAAACAAATTCATTAGGCAACCCATGAAACATGTAAAATCCTGAACTGCTGAGCCCCAGCCTGGTCCTGCTCCTGCCTGAGTTGTGATTTGAGCAAACCAAACTGTAATCTTGGTTTTCCAGACACAAAGGGATCATTCAAATCCTCCTCCTAACCAGAGGGAGCCAGTCAAGCACACATTTCACAACCAACCTCCACACCACAGAGCTCAGTTTACACCTCTGAAGGCCTGGGAGGAGGAGAATTCACCAAAAAGCCATTTTGCACTCTGATTCTTTCCTAGGAATGTTAAGGCCTGCTTCTGCTGCCAGGCTCTGTGGGACCCAGCAGGAATGAGCAGCTCCCAGAGTTGCCTTTCCCTGGTCTTAAAATTCAAACTAAAACATGGTTGATGGGGAAAAGGGGTTTTCATCTCAGTATTTATTTCAGGATCCTTGGGTGCAGCACTTGGTCCAGGTGGAATGCCCCAAAATGCACACACTGCCCCCACACACCGAAATGCACACAATTACAGGCCTTGCTAATTAGCACATCTATCAAAGATTCCCCAGTGAGAGGCTGGAGTGAAGCCCTCGTTGTGAGGAACCTTCCCCCTGGCTGGGCCTGTCTGAGGTTCCAAAATGTGTTCTGGAGAGGCCCTTGGTGTCTGGGGCTCCCAGGATGTTTGCTCTCCTGGTTTAACGGTGCCGTGGGGCTGAGCTGAGTTATCAGCCTTGGGAAGTCACAGTGTGTGGGCTAAAAGCACCGAGAATGCATCAAACTGTATAAAAGGGTGTGTAAGAGGGGTGTAAAAGGCAAAAAATCATCCTAGCATCACCAGGACTCACCGTGATGACATCGAGGATGCTCAGAAGGCTGTGGACGCTGTCTCCTGCCAGCACCTCCTTCACCACCACCTCTGTCCCATCCTGCAAGCACACACACACAGCATGACTGCAGGCTCACAGCTGCATTCTGGCATTTCAGAAAGCTTGGATGCTTCTCTTCTCTCTGCTCTGATGGAAATGTGCTAATTCCAACCACGGAATTCTAGAAGTGATATTCTAGAAGTGATAAATTAAAAGTAACTACAAGCCAGTTTTGCCAGGGTTGTTGTGACCTGCTTGTCTTTACTATGTAACCACCAACAAAAGAAAGCTTCCTTCACCCAGAGGCAGAATGAGCTCCCTTTATTGAGGGGTTACCTGTCAAGAGGTTGTACAAAAGAGGAACAGGAAAATGTAAAAATACACCAAAAAAATCAACAAATTTTATATCACTTCCAAGCCCATTGAATTTTCAGAAACAGAAGACTGTTCACATCCTAAAGTTAAACTCAAAGTTCAATCAGGAAGAAGGTAAAAATTAAAAATTTAACTTGGCAGAAGGGATCACAAGGGCTGGTGCTCAACATTTCAAGACTCGCATGGAAGACAAACCATTTTTTTTCCCTGTCTACCCAAAAGTGAATCTGACTCTTCCACCTCCCAGACAAACTCCCTGACTCCTGCTGGACTATTCTGAGGTGAGCTTGGTCTCTCCTGTGCCCAAACACTTTCTGTAATGACCTTTGCAAAGGTGAGTGTTTCCAAGCCCACCTTGCACCCTCCCTCAATAACTTCTGCAACTCCTGTGTCAGGATATTTCCAGCTGCCTCATCAGCTTTGTGTTCTGCTCTCTCACCTGAAACACGAGGGACCAGAACTGCAAACCTTGATCTTTACAAATACCACGGCCCCGAAGAGCTGGGATTAATCCCTCCTAAACCACCGTGATTCACACGTCAGAGTTTAATCAATGCCTAATGATTCATGCCAGCCTATCTGCTGTGCAACAGATTTCTCTCCCAAGTGCAGAGCAGTGGATTCTTACACTTTCTTGGATGCACACTTCCAGCTTTCCATCCTGCACCACGTAGATGCTGTTGTCTGGCTGCCCGGGACGGAAGATGTACTCTCCCTCGTGCAGCTGCACAAAGAACATGTGCTTGCACAGCTCCAGGAACAAAGGCTTCTCAAAGTGCCCAAGGACCCTGCAGCAAAGAAAATGCAAAGGGGAAAACCCTAAAATCGCCACGGTCCTTGGAAAATCCTTCCTAAATTAGCAAAGTCCCAGGCACGAGGAGCAGAGGAAGGCCAGAGGAGAGGTTGCAGGGAAGGAGCCTCCAAGAGCTCCCCAAAATAAAGGTGCAAGAGCAGCAGGAAACACACAGCTCTAAATTCTGGGGCTCCTTTGGAGGAGGACTCCAAGGAATGCAGGCTCAGAGGGAAGTGCAGCCAAACCTCCTCCAGGAAACACCAGCACGGCCTCTGGAGGGGAATGAAAATAAATACCTGCCAGATTGACACACTGCATGAGAAAAGCTACCTCATGGAACTCCCTTTTAGTGCAGCTGCCCTGCCCATGGAAGCAGAGCACTGAAAACAGAGGGAAAAGCATCTGTCATCTGCATGCAACTGCAAGTTTGGAATATTCCATCTCCTGCAGGTAAGGTGCACCTGGACTCCAGTCAGTCACTGCCAGGCAGGGAGAAATATGGCCCTTACACCTGATCACTCTGCACAGAGCTCCAACAGCTCACATTTATCAGGATCAATCCATCAAATCCTACTGCAACACAAATTAGTCATAGGAGATCATAATTCCACAGCAGTAAGTTCAGATGACTTAAACAGCATTTTTATTTGAGAATGTATGACCTTCAGGACTACATTATATCACAGCTGGGAGGAAAAATGAACATCCACAAGCAAAACTAAAATTATAGACTGGAAGATCTCCTCCTTTTTGCTGTGCCAGCAAATTTAACCCCTTGCTGAAGGGGCACAAAGACCATCCCTTCTTCTTAGTCTGCCAAAGAGCTGTGGGGATTAAGTTGACTTTGATTTATTTGCAACCTTTTCAGGCAGAGAAGTAAAAGATTCTGCAGCCCAGGGAGCTGTCAATACGGTATCCAATTAACATTTACCAATTATGATGCTTTTCTGTACAAAAAACCTGCCTGATACAGCCTAAACAGAAGTTTTTAAGCACTAAATCTGTTCATGTTAAAACACCTTCCTCAGCACTATTCCCAAACTGAGCCAACTAACCTACTTCCTCTTTCCCCCCCCAAACTCAACTATTTTCTTAGTGTTTCTAGAAAATTCAGTTATTTATTCTGTCCTCATGCTCAGATGGAATTTCAGTCAACTCCCTCAGGATTCTGACCACGCAATCATAAAATCTGAGATTTGACACAAACTCTCAAATATTTACATCACTTGAACATCCATCAAAACCTGACTCTAAACTTCTCCTTAAATTTAACATTACCTGACATTTTTAAGCATGTACAGCACTTCTGATGGCAAATGGGAATTCTTGACATCAAATTCAGTCAGATCTGCCTCTAGCAAAGAGGGAGGAGGTTCTTTCCTCTGCAGAGTTGGACATTCCTTCTTAATACGCAGAATCCTACAAAGGAAAATGCAAGTTCAGGATGTTCCCTCGTTTGTACCAATAGTAAATATTAAATTTGTACTATTAGGAAATGCTAAGTAAGTAGACAGTAAATACTAAAATTCACCATCCCAAGTTACACATTATCAGTTAGCTAAAACACTCCACCCTCCTGCTTTTCCACACCAAAACCATCCCAGTTCAGCAAACTTTCCAGCTGATCCTCAGCTAACAGGACTGGGAAAAACCCACAGAAGAGTGCTGTACTAGGAATAAGTTCCACACCACAAACAAAAACCCCAAACCAGCCTGCACAACATGAATTCTCCCCTTCCCAAAATCCCAGGTACCTTTTAGCCAGAGATAAAACCTTTGCCCGTTTCCGCATCCTTTGGCGAGGGACAGTGTTCCCAACCAGGGAGTTTGGGAGAGTTGTAACCTAGGAGGAAATCATGAAAACAAAAATAGTCATAAAACCCCAAAACCATAAAAACCAAACCATTCATTCCAACCCTGCTGAGGCAGCAACACATTTAGCAGCCATTAGAGTGGGGGCAGAGTTGAAGAGCTCATTTAAGACCCTGGAGGATTGGAATATCTACTTCAGAATAACTTCCTTTCTATAAAGCAAGTAGAGTGTATTTTGAATTTACTAATCAACTACTATAGTGCTAATGGGTGGTACAGGGGAAATATTCTTAGCTGTGGTTCTCATTTGTTGCCTTTCCCTGCTCTTAAAATTCAAACCAAAACATGGTTGATGGGGAAAAGGGGTTTTTATCTCAGTATTTATTTCAGGATTCTTGGGTGCAGCACTTGGTCCAGGTGGAATGCCCCAAAATGCACACACTGCCCCCACACACCAAAATGCACACAATTACAGGCCTTGCTAATTAGCACATCTATCAAAGATTCCCCAATGAGAGGCTGGAGTGAAGCCCTCGTTGTGAGGAACCTTCCCCCTGGCTGGGCCTGTCTGAGGTTCCAAAATGTGTTCTGGAGAGGCCCTTGGTGTCTGGGGCTCCCAGGATGTTTGCTCTCCTGGTTTAACGGTGCCGTGGGGCTGAGCTGAGTTATCAGCCTTGGGAAGTCACAGTGTGTGGGCTAAAAGCACTGAGAATACATAAAACTGGATAAAAGAGTGTGTAAGAGGGGTATAAAAGAAAAAGCAAAAATCATTCTGGCATCAATTCAGGAACACTCAACATGAGGAAGAGGATAAGGCACTGATCTCTGCTCTCTGTGACCAGGACAGCACACAGGGAACAGCTGGAGCTGGGCCAGGGCAGGCTCAGGCTGAGCTCAGGGAAAGGTTCTTCCCCCAGAGGGTGCTGGCACTGCCCAGGCTCCCCAGGGAATGGGCACGGCCCCGAGGCTGCCAGAGCTCCAGGAGTGTTTGGGCAGCACTGCCAGGGATGCCCAGGGTGGGGTTGTTGGGGGGTCTGGGCAGGGACTGGGGTTGGATTTGATGGTCCTGATGGGTCCCGTGGCACTGAGGATATTCCAGGATTCTATCTGGCTGAGATGGTGACAAAGTAAAGCTTTTCCTTGCTTTTCCTAGTTCTCAGGTGCCACCCTCTGGAGAAAGACCACAACTGCTACCTCAAGAAAGCCTCTCATTAAGTACTTTCAAAACATTCCCAGTTCTCCATTTGGTACCCAAATAGTTGAATCTCTGTAAAAAGTTTCTGTCACTAAAGGAATCTTTAATTACTTTGGAGGGATCTTTTTTTCAGAGTAAAATATTGATATGTTATCAAAAACTTATGAAGTGCAACCCACAGCAGTTTGGGTGTAACATTCTCTGGCTTATTCGGGAAGAAAAGCAAAAAGCCAAGTCTAAAACTCAAACAAAAAACTATCCATATGGAATTCTAAGCATTCTTTACTTATGTGAGTTGCATATGAACAGCTTGGTTAAAAATTATTCAAATGATGAAGCTGTACATGAAAATTAGGAAGAATATTCAATTATGAAGTTGCACACACAAATCTTTCTCTCATTGAGGGCTTTTTTAACCAAGTTCTCCTTAAAGTCTGACCTGCCATGCAAGATTCAGGGAGTAACTGTCACTGCTGGGATGGACATGACAGACACGAACCCCACCAACAACTCCCAGCAAAAGCTCCTTATTTCAAGTTATCAGTCCCTTTCTTAGTTTCTTAATGTTTACATAGTTTTAAAGCACAACAGACTTGATTTACCCAATCAACACAACGCCCCTAGGCGAGCACACGATAATCCCACAGCATGTTTTTCAGCTTCAGTGTAATTCAACTATGCCTCTTTCCCACAGTCCTTCTCTAGCCCAAGTAACAGGTCTGAGCCATGACTTTACAAAGGCAGCAAGGCCTTCATTTTATAAAGTTTTACCTCTATGCAATAAGTAACCACCTCCTCCACAAGGAAAGAGAGCTCCTGAACTGAATATAAAACCCACCAGTGTCTCCAAGTGTTTGAATTCACCTCAATGAGGTGTGGGAGGCAGAGGCTGGGGCAGTTCACAGGAGGAAATGTTCCTCCACTCAGGGTGACTAAGGATGGTTACTTCCCTGTACCTTATTTTTCTCTAGATGTTGGTTTGCAGTGAGTGCACACCTGGACTTGGCAGAACAGGGAACAGCCAGGACCCTGTGAGGGTGGGCAGGCCCTGGCACAGGGTGCCCAGAGCAGCTGTGGCTGCCCCTGGATCCCTGGCAGTGCCCAAGGCCAGGCTGGACATTGGGGCTGGGAGCAGCCTGGGATAGTGGAAGGTGTCCCTGCCCACAGCAGGGGTGGAATGGAAAGAGCTTTAAGGTTCTTTCCAACCCAAACCAGTCTGGGATTCTGGGATATTTAAACAATCATCATCTCCCTAACAGGAGTCAGATATTCATTGATTTATTACTACCCTCACTGACTGCAAATATGTTTCAAAGAGGAAAGGTTTGGCCAGAAGGAGAAGCTACTGCTGCTCCATCAGCAATCCAGTCAGTATTCCAGCAGCTCTGAAACATCCACAAAATCCCTGTGAGATTTTACAGGTTGAAGGACTTGGGCCAGGCTCAGCAAGTGAAGTATTGCAAACTTCTCACCTCCCAAACTGGATTTTACCAGGTGCCCTCACCTTCCTCATGATCTTCCTCCCGTAGAACATCACTTTGTCCCTCTTGCGAAACCTGTACTGAGGCACGTGTGGCTGAAGTTGTTCTGAAACACAGAAGCATCACATCAGAAACCACCTTTAGCAGCTGGGAAAACACCTGAGCACAGCTTGGTGACTTTGCTGCCTCCAGAACAGCTCCTGTGGGCAGCGTTTGGAACTTAAACCTCCCTGGGATCCCTCATTCCCCAGCTCTGGCCAAGCCAGACCAAGGCAGGGCTGGCTTGGGGTTCTACCTCAGCCCCGGAGGAGATAAAGGACTCTCCAAAAAGACAGAAGGATTGGGCAGTTTTAATCTCCTGAGGGAAACCTCTAATTCAATCCTTTCTCCTTGCTGTGACAGTGAAATCACAGCAGGGTTGAAACCATTTGCAGGATTCACAGCTGATCCTGAGGCTGACACTGCTCAAAGAAATAAAACCCTGCAGGTCCTGCATGGACAGTTCTGGGTTCAGACCTAGGTAAGTGAATCAACACAAGTTCTTCACCCTTTAAAGCTGTTGTCCTGCAAGAACCACACCTCTGTAGCAAACAGCTGCCACAGAAAATTAGAAAAAGACTCAAGATTGATAGGAAAACTGGTTTTTAAAACTTGCATGGTTATCAAATACTTACTGGACCGTCTCACTCTTCTGTACACGACAAACACAACAACTGCTATAAGCAACAGTGCGACTGCAGCTCCAATTGCAATTCCAGTCAGCTGGGAGGGGAATTTAGGGAGAAAGAAGTTAATAATTTTCAACTTCAGAAGTTATTACCTACTTTCTGGAAGGCTGAAGAACACCCAGCTCAGGGAGATGTCTAAAAGTCAAGCGCATTCATAAGTATTTAATTTTTAATTCAAACATCTCATATGCAAGAGGTTTAAACTGCACCAGTGACCAGTGCTAAGCTCACACGGAAAATATTCCATGTTTTTCTTCCCAAAGATCTGTGAGCTGATCAACTCAATGTACAGGAGGTGCATGAGGGCATGGAGCACCAGGACAAGGAGGAATGGCCTTAAGATGAAGGAGGGCAGGGTTAGATGGGATTTGGGGAAGGAATTCCTGGCTGTGAGGGTGGGCAGGCCTGGCACAGGGTGCCCAGAGCAGCTGTGGCTGCCCCTGGATCCCTGGCAGTGATCAAAGCCAGGCTGGACATTGGGGCTGGGAGCAGCCTGGCACAGTGGGAGCTGTCCCTGCCCATGGCAGGGGTGGCACTGGATGGGATTTAAGGTCCCTTCCAACCCAAACCAGCCTGGGATTCCAAATAACAGGAATTAATTCCAGCCTCATGCACAGAGACAGCGAAGAAACAAATGCTCAGACTTTGGCAGAGCTTCTGGAGCTCAGGAGGAGCTGCTCTGGATGCACCCCCACCCTTCAGGCAGCTCTACTTTACCATGGTGGTCTGGATCCTGTCCTCCACAAACTGCAGGATGTGGGTCCCACCTCCTGGCGGCACAGCCTGGCACCAAAAGGAAGGAGAAATTAGTTTCCCACAGCTGGGAAAAAGCCTCCATAAAAACATCTCAACCAACTGGATTGTGTTTTTCTTTGACTTATAACCCACTTTGCAAACACAAACATTCAGTGGACAGGAGTCAGTAGGGGACTTTTGTGCTGCTGTCAGTTCAGTGCATTCCTAAACAGGCCTAAACCAGGGTCAAACGGTGAGATGAACACTTCTTTTAATCATTCCATGTTAAGAGGAACAACAAGGACGAGAATGGAATGTAAAGGACTTTATGAGACTGAGAAAACAAGTCACAAACCAGCACAATAAAGTCATCATAAAAAGCAGATGATTCACATGGGCAGAAGCTCTGACCTCAGGTGTGCTGTCCTGGGACCTGTGCCCACCAGTGTCACTCAGGAACAAAACCTGGCACTTCAAACAGTCCCACAAATGCCAACCCAAAACTTAAGAGAAAGTGGAGAAAAGGCAAAACAGCTCTCAGGAACAAGTGAAAACAACATGAGTACAAGGACAGATACATCCCCCTCTAAATCCTGAACCTTAAAAGTACTTGAATTAAGCACTACACACAGTTTAGGTCCCATTCCTGCCCTTGGTTCCAGACCTGGGTGACATCTGAACTTAGCTTTGCCACCAAGAGAAAAATGAAGTGTACACCAAGTCACCAAACTGGTCTCTCCCATGAAATTCATTCCAGTTTTACAGCACAAATTAAACTCCTGTCAGACCAATCACCTCACATAGATCTTGTGCTCACTTTGCCTCCTCAGGTCCCTTTAGCACTTTAATGTTTATCTTCCCCAATACGAGTCAAACTAGCTCTGTCACTATTGTTATCAGACTATTACTCATGGGATTGCAGTGAAAAGCCATAAGATTTTGAAAAAAATGAAAAGCTGAAGATGTGTCAGCAACAGGTACAACACCTGATGACACAGAGTTCCTGGTGGAAGTCTGTTGTGGTCACTCAATGTATTCATTTCCCCTTGACAGTGTCAGGGACACTGAGACATGGACAGTTCTGCTGCTCCCCAGGCCTGGATGATCTCAAATAACACCAAAAATAGTAATTGCCAACTGACACTCACACTGCTGCTGCAGGAGGAGAAACAAATCCACGGGGAAAAGAATTAAACACAAACATGCCCAGGCTGAGGCCTCAGTGCAGAGAAGCAACAAGGGAAAGAAGAAATTCGGAGCTCCAAGAACGACTGAAAGGCTCTTACAAAGTTTTCCCCAGTGAAAATGTGATATTCCCTTCTCAGACTCAGGGGGGGATCTTTTCCAGCATGGACAATCCTTGTGGACAAGCAGATGACGCCTAGCACCCAGGCTGAGCTGTGCAGACACCTGAGACACGTCAGTGATTGCTGTGACAGCTCCTGGGGCAGGAATGAGGTCACAGCCAAGCCACCAGGGCAGCTCCTCTCTGAGGAGGGCTGTGCTCAGCACCCCAAACCACAGATTTCCCCTCAAACAGCCCTGAAGAACCCCCAACACCACCTGTGGGACCACCCTGCAAGGCCTCTTGCTGCACTTGGAAACGGAGCAGTGACCTGCCAGGAGTATGGATTAGCACAAAGCATTTCCCTGCTTCCTGATGGCCAAGTTTCCTGAAGAACTCCAGACTTAACAGCAATCAACATAAATATGCAGCCTCACAACTGCAGCTCACACCCATCCAGAGTACAAGCACCCAACACTCAGCTCTGCTGAGAGTCCAACAACTCCTCGCTGCAGTCCAAGGCAAACACTGAGACATTCCCCGTCCAGGCAGGGCTGGGAAAGGCTTATCAGCCCCGAAAACAAGCACTTAAAACTGGGATTAGCCCAAAAGACAAGAGTTCCTCATAGCTCAGAGACACGTACCTTGTTTTGACTAGAGAACCTGGATTTTCACAAAACATTTTTAACTGTGTACAAGTACATTGTGTGTGGTTTTGAGTTCTAAGAACTATTTCCTCTCACGGGGCTTGTTTTTCATGATTATGGAAAGCACCATGTGCCTTGTTGGTCTGTGAGGTTCACATTTATGATTAAAAACAAATGTAAGAAGAGTAGTCTGCCAGAACTCTACAACTCCTCCTTCTTTAGGCTAAAAAGGAAAGTATTCAAATCGTAGCATTATTGAAACAGTTTAGAATATGAAGGAGAGCATGAATGGTTTGCAAGAAACAAATCAAAAAAATAATGATAAAAACACATGCACAAAGAGAACAGAATAGGACCAATCCTTAAAAGTTTGAAAGGATAAAACTCCCAGCAGGAAAGGGTCTTTCAGAGGCAAAGCATCTGAAGGTATTGTCCCAGTGTTATCAAAACAGGCACAGCTGTTTTCAGCTTCCGGAAACACTCACAGGGAAACAAATACATCAAAAAACAAGAGCAAAACATATTGTACCTCAAGGCTGGTCCTGTTGTCTCCTTTGTCCATGTCTGGAGGTGCAGCAGGAGCAAAGACAAAAACAAAGAGAGAAGACTGAGTTAAAAGATGAGCACAGCTTCTGATCCAAACTCTTAAACACAAGGGGAACGACAATGTTTTAACTTTATCGTCCCTTGGTCTGTGCTGAGCAGCAAAACCCAGCAGTGAAGCGCTGGGGGACAGGACTTGCGCGGACGGGACTTCTCCAGAAGAAACTCCTCCAGAGCCACGGGAATTTAAACAGAAACTCCCTGGGAGCCTCCGCAAGGTGCCACAGCCCGGTGGCACAGCCAGACCCATCCCTGTTTTCCAAGGAAAGCAGACACCGGGATGGCACCGGCCGGGACCGGGCACCGACTGCTGCGGGCTGCGGCTCAAGGCGGCCCCGGCCACTCTCCCGGCCACCCCGGGTCACTCTCCCGGCCGGACCTGGGTCACTCTCCTGCCCACTCCCGGGTCGCTCTCCCGGCCACCCCCGGGTCACTCTCCCGGCCGGACCTGGGTGCTCTGCCCGGCCACCCCCGGGGTCACTCTCCCGGCCACCCCCGGGGTCACTCTCCCGGCCGGACCCGGGTCGCTCTCCTGCCCACTCCCGGGTCGCTCTCCTGCCCACTCCCGGGTCGCTCTCCCGGCCGGACCCGGGTCGCTCTCCCGGCCGGACCTGGGTGCTCTGCCCGGCCCCGTTCCGCCAGGTTAAAGCTCGGGACGCGGTCGCCAAACAACAACCTCCTCCTGCCGGGCCTGGGGCACCGGCACCGGCCGGCGGCGCCGCNGCCGCGGGGCTGCACAAGCCCGCAAGGCCCGGGTCCCGCCGCTGCTCCCCAGAGACCGGCAGCACCCTCTCTCTCACCTGCTGCTGCCATGCTCCCGGTGCCGGTGCTGTCCCGGCGGGGCGATGGCAGCTCCCGCACCGGGGCCGAAGGGCGCTGAGCGCACACCCCGCCCGCCTCCGCCAGGGGGCGCGGCCGCGCCAGGCCCCGCCCACGCCGCGGGTAGCTCGCTGCTGATTGGCGGGGAAATCCCCCCCAGAGGCGGCCGGCGCGCGTGCCGCGAGGGGGCAGCATCGGCGCTGCCGATTGGCTGGCGCGGCCCGGCCAATGGGAGCGCGCGCTGTTGGGCTGTGCGGACGCGGGAGCGCGGTGAGGCCGCTCCGGGTTCTGAGGGGGAGCCGCTCCCGGCGCGGTTCCGGGAGCTCTCGGTGCCCTCCGGGACCAGCTCCGCCTCCGCTCAGCCCTCCTGGGTGCTCTCCGGGACTCGCTCCGGCTTCGCTGATTCCTCGGTGCCCGGCATGGGGCTGCTGACCCAGCTGGTCCGCGGGTTGGTGCGCGGCGCCGACCGCGTGTCGCCTTTCACCAGCAAGCGCGGCCCCCGGAGCCACAACAAGGGCCGCGGCGCCAAGAAGCTGGGCGTGCTCACCCGCAACAAGAAGTTCCTCCTCGTCAAGGAGATGGTGCCCGAGTTCGTCGTGCCCGACCTGACGGGTTTCAAGCTGCGGCCTTACGTGTCGTACCGCGCCGCCGAGGGCTCCGAGCCGCCCGTGACGGCCAAGCAGCTCTTCGACGAGCTGGTGGCTCCGCGCATCGAGAAGGACGTGAAGGACGGCACGTTCGACCCCAACAACCTGCAGAAGTACGGCTTTGAGCCCACGCAGGAGGGCAAACTCTTCCAGCTCTTCCCCAAGAACTACGTGCGGTAGGGAGCGGGCAGTGATCCCACCGGGCAGCGCGGGACAGCCTCTGCCACCGAACATTAAAGCAAATCCTTCTACCTTCTTCTTCTGTAATATCTGGTTTAAATCCTGAGGCAAATCTGCGGTTTGATTTCCCATCCGTGACTGGCAATTCCTCTGGTTGTGCCTGGAGAGCACAGCCCTCTCTGGGGGTTCTGAGGGTCAGAGGTCCATGACGTTTCTAAATACAAAGTACTGCAGAGTTTAAGAATTGAACATTAAAAATTAAATTGAGATAGAAAACGTTCACTCTGGGAAAAAGGAAGCATGTTTAGTGGATGGTCTGTGAGCACTTAGTCTGTAATAAGGGCTGACAGATGAGTCCTGAAGGTGGTGGTTAAAACCCCACATTTTCGGGGCTGGGCAGGGCTGTGATGCAGTGGGGATGCTGTAGCCCCAAATCACAGGAGATTCTGTGCCCGTTGATGCCAATTCCAGTTTGGGCTTGACCACATCACTTGCCACGATGCCGAATTGATTTTTATATGTGTAAAGAATACAGAGAATATATAAAATAAAAAAGGCAAAAAAACCTCAATTCGGCATCAGCCTCATGTGAAGGCAGATAATAACTGGGTCTCGTTTCTCTGAGCAAAGCAAGGACTGGCCCAAAGCCTGAGCCAGGCTGGTCCCAGTCGGTGACACCACTCCAGCTTCGCTGCCCTCGGGCTCTTTCCTCTCGCTCTCACAGGGCAATAAAAGGCATTACAACCTTTAAAACAAGAGTCATCGGCAGATACAGGGACACACCCTCGGTTTTCCCAGGGTTGTCCACTCTGACTCCCAAAGAACATTCACCCCTTGGAGCCTGAGCCATCCCAGGCCAGGGCAGAAGGTCCTCACGAGGACTGCCAAGTCATTTGATTTTTAAAGCCAAAACAACCCAAAAAAGATAAATCACTTGTATTGGTTTTATTTTAGAAACATCCAAAAATAGCATGTTTTTTTCTTTAGCAAAAGCTCTTGTTTTCATTACTAATATGAATCTTCATGTAACAGTGCTCAAGAATATTTGCTAAAATACACATTCACCCTTGAGAAGGGAGCTTCAAAGCAGCAAAGATCTGATCTGCTGGACCTCGTTTAGTTGCAGCACTGTTACACAGAGACCTGTTGCTGGTGTTTCTTTCCCTCCAGACAACTCATTCTTTAGGACCCCCAAAGACAAACCATGCAAGCTAGAAGTTACTCATCTAGTTTGAGCTGGTTTTTTGTTTCTAGGAATAGAGAAAATGTTCCAGAAAGGGTGTTTTGCTGATATTTCACAGTGAAAAAAGGAGAGCTAATGGAGCAACCATGAGAAATCCTGCAGCCATTCCTGGAGGTAGTTAGGACAATGCTGTTAAGATTTTGGTTTCTGTACTTATTTTAAACTTAAAAAGAAGTCAGGAAACACCACTTATACTTTTTGGAGGTTTTGACCTTAAAGCTGTTCACCTTTTAAAAACTGAGCTTGACTTTGGACCTAAATGTGGCTCTTTGGAGAGCAGAAAGCATGGGCTGGATACTGAGAGGCCATGGGGGGTGGATGAGGGGCACTAAAACATGGTGGGGTCACTACAGGATTTATCTGAAGCAGGGTGTGCTCAGCTGGGAATAATGAAGGACTCTGCAATCAGGTGATAAGTCTGATGGAAAATGATGGAGATGTACCAGGACCCTCACAAGGAGGATCCCTCACACTTCCCATCACACCAGGCAGTTCTGAACCAGAACTTCTATTAAACATCACTGTGAGCACATTGCACTGCATCTGGCCTGTCTGAGCTCTTCTTCAGGGACACACACACACATCACACAGCCAAGCCTCTGCTCAGGGGCATTTCTGAGACATTCAGGGAACCTTCTGGTCACTTACTGGGTCTGCACAGCAGCACAGCCAAGTCTGGTTTGTGAGGGAAGGAGGAGAACAGGCTCAACAGAACCATTGTGAAATGCAAACCAGCCTTGAAAGGATTCAAATCTGAGGTACAAAGCAGCAGCCTGTGAGAGGAGGGCTGTTCCACTTGGAACTAGGACATTAAGGGAGAAACTAAATAAACCTGTCTGGGCATGACCACAGACCTCTATAGCAAAGGCTTCCCTCTGTGCTGAAAATAAAACACCAGGAATTCCATCAGTGTTGGCCTTGTCAGACTCCCAAGCTCAGCAGTAAGACTGAGAAAGCCCAACAGAAGTTAGGACATTAAGTTCAGCTGTCACTTTCAGTTCAGGAGTTTTCCTCCCTCTTCCCTTGGGGCTGGTCAATGCAAACTTTCAGCTGTTCTTTCAGATGGAGATCTAGGACTTGGCACATCTGGAGGGGTCACCAGGCTCATCTCCCACTTCCAGACGTGGAGGATGTTGTCATAGAAAGAACAAGTGGCTACAATGCTCATTTCTTTGGGGCTGTCTGGAGACCTGGCTGAGTCACTGCCTCTGTCCAGGCCCATTCCATTGGGTCTCTTGGCTCCTGAGTCAGAGCTGCTGGCTGACCCCAGATCTGCCCCTTGGGCAGCCAAATCTAAACTTCCCTTCAAACCAGAGCCCCTCACCAGTCCAGGATCCCCAGCCAGCTTTGGCCCTGCCCCTGCTTCAAGTGCCACAGCAGGGCTTTCACTCTCCTCATCCAGGATTACATCAAAAGTAGCTGTAGGAGACTCATAAATTATCTTCAGGTTCTGGACCTGCAAATTCAGCCTCTCATCTCCTTCCCCTGATGCTGCCACGAGCTCCTCCGAAGGCTGGCACGCAGCAGCGAGGTCCTGGGCTGCAGGCAAGGAATCCCTCGGACACAGCCTTGACCAGTCAGCCCCATAGGCCAAGGAATTGTGCAGGACATAGGATGACAGGATGATGCATTCCTCTGTGTTTTCCGCTTTAAAAAAAAACAGATAAATGAAATGACTTAGAAGCCAAGTTGTGGGTCGTGGCAGAGCAGCCATTCCAGCACTAGCTGTGTCCCATGGGAAGAGTTCTCTGGTTATTACCTTCTTCCCCAAAGAGTGAAGCATTCCAGGAGGCATGAGGTACTGACCATTTTTCAGCCACCACTCAGTGGCTTTGATTCTCCCTGGGTCAGTAGCAGATGAGAAGAGAGTTTAACATGCGTGAAGTTTAAGAGCATCATTACTCAATGTACCTACAAAGGCTCAAGACAGACAAGACTGATGATACCACAGCCTTCACTGAGCCATGAACACACCTGGGGGATTGCCAGCTCCTGGTTATTAATACACTGCAGATGTTCCTCCTGTCAGCTTTCAGCATTTGACAGTAAGTGGACATCAAGTTCCTTCCTTCCCCACACAGGAGAAATGCTACCCTCATTTCCTAAGCTGTGGATGTGCCCAAGGTCTGGAGAACCCAGGAAGCCACAGTCCTCTGTCAGACTGCATTTGTAATGTGAATGCAAACAGCTTTTCATGATGGAAGTACCTTGTGATTCACATGAAGGATTTATTCATGTTATTCTGGATTAACCAGGCCGCAAAGCACTTCCTTCCTGAGGCAATAACCAATTCCCCACAGGTCAGTAACTCCTGCTAACAGGAAAGCACCACCTGACAGTCAGAAGAACCTCTCTGAACCATCACAATGAACACAAACCCAGAATGGTTATGCTCTTGCACCAAACACAAAGGCTTTTCTCCTGTGAAAAGAAGTTATGGGAGATTTACACACAAATAATGACAGGGCCTTGGCACAACCGAGCAGGCCAACAGAGTGCACAGATGTGGAAAAGCTGGAAGAGTTATCTCAAATTGGAACAGAAGTCTATGGCTATTAACACCATCTCAATCCTTCTGGCAAGGTCAGAGCTGGAGCTCCCCATTGAGGCAGCAAAGGAGAGCAGCAGAGCAGCCCCAGAACACCTCTGTTCCCTGGACACTCACCCAGGCTCCCGCGGCAGTCAAGGATCTTGAACCCGCTCTGCATGCATGCTGCCAAGAGCACGAAATCACACGTGGGGTGCCACTTCAGCCTCCAAACCCCACCTTCCACGTGGGTGTCAGCCAGTGGCTGCTTCATGTTCCTGGTGTCCCACAGCAGCACGTGCTCGTCGTAGCTGGGAACACACCACCAAGAGAAAAGCAGCACAGCCGAGTCAGGCCACAGAAGAAAGGTAGGAAAGACCACGTGCTCTGCACCACACAGAATTTCTGAAGAGGCAGCAGCATGTTCAGGTAACAGAGGAGCTTGGTCACACCAGGGGAGAGCAGCTGGAAGGGACTCACCTGCCTGTGGCCAGGAGATTTTCCCGGTGGGGACTGCACTGAATGCTGCACACACCCATGGAATGTCTGCAGAGGGAAGAGAGAGCAATTCAAGAAAGGTTTCTTCCTAGAATTTTGAGGATTTTGAGTCCATGTTATTTTATCAAGGTGTCTCAGGAAAGGTAAGCTCAAAATTTCAGCCCAGTGACCCACCCAAGCAGAGTTCCAACTACACAGTCCAACAGCCTTCCCAGGGACAAAACTTCTACTCACACCATCTCTCAGCACAACTATTTTCTAGTAAAATTTACCCCTTAAACTGCTGCTCAAAGGCCCCAAGAATTCCAGCAGAACAACTCCGTTCCCAGCAGACTTTACTCCCAGAATTAGTTTTTCCATAGCAATAGTCTCCAGTGTAATTTAAGTTTACATTTAGAATTCCACTGGAGAGCTGTGTATATTGTTTTAACCATATTTTAAAATAAGATACAAAAAGTGATCACTTCAAATAACTAAAGAGTGGAGAACAAAATATTTTCTAAAAAACATTCCATAATAATATATCCAAATTTAACGCACACAAAAAATTGCCAAAATAAAAAGTGTAAATTGGGATCCTTTTTTAGAAACCAACTACCACCATCTTCACATGTGCAAGTCTGCGCTTGGTTTATTGTGTTGAAGGACATGGACAAGAAAGTTTCAACTTCAAGTTGTCCTGATGGAAAAACAAATAGATGCCTCCATTTCCCAAGGGAGGCAGAACCAGGATCCATTGTCACTGCACATCTCCGAATTCAGTGCCTTGGGGAGGGGCACAGCAGCAGTGGCTGTTCCCACCCCACTGCTGAGGGCTGGGTGTGGCTCACTTACCTCCTGCTGGTGAAGACTGGAGCCTCTGGACTGCACCTGGTGTCCCAGCCCTTGAGCAGGCTGTCATCCCCTCCTGCCCAGGGACAAAACACTGTGACCCTCAGCACCAGCCCTGAGCACTGGGGCAAAGCAGTGCAGAGTCTGCAGCCTCCTCACGAGGGCAGCTCTGATCTCTGCTCTCTGTGACCAGGACAGCACCCAGGGAACGGCTGGAGCTGGGCCAGGGCAGGCTCAGGCTGAGATCAGGGAAAGGTTCTTCCCCCAGAGGGTGCTGGGCACTGCCCAGGCTCCCCAGGGAATGGGCACGGCCCCGAGGCTGCCAGAGCTCCAGGAGCGTTTGGGCAGCGCTGCCAGGGATGCCCAGGGTGGGGTTGGGGGGGGGTGTGGGCAGGGACAGGAGCTGGATTGGTGATCCTGGTGGGTCCCATCCAGCTCAGGGCACTCTGTGATACAGAGTTGATGCTTTCCAGCCCTGGGATCTCTTAGAATGTAACAGACCCACCAAAAATCACACTGAGGCTCGCAATACCCATCACCACAGAAAACAGTGTTATCAATACTCTCACTTTGGTAAGAAAAAAACATTAGAAGTCATAAAGACTGCACTCAAACAGCTCTCTGGCTCTTTGCATACTGCAAGAGGTTATTATCTCTTTTTGTCAGAACAAAGGTAGGGAAGACCACATGCTCTGCACCACATGGAATTTCTGAAGAGGCAGCAGCACGTTCAGGTAACAGAGGAGCTTGGTCATCCATCTGCAGTACAGTAGTCAGGGTACAGCTTCTCCTAATTAACTCCAACCACTTTCCACCATCTAAGCCTTTCACCCCTAAGCAGAGGCCCCAACTCTTTCAGGAGGTGATGCAAGCAGCATACCCAACCCTGCAAAGTAAAATCCCAAGGAACACAGCCCTAAACAAGCAGCCCCTTCCCCAACAGCCCCAAAGGAGATTCCCAGCCCATACAGACCTGAATACACAATATCAGTGTCCCAGTAATTAAAAGCAGCAATCCAGGCCTCAAATTTGTGAGCTTCCCACTGGTGCAAGACATGCACAGAAGGAGCAGATTCATCTATGGAGAAAAGATTCAGCTTCCCCTCTGAATCACTGCTGATCACTCTCAAAGGACATCCACTACAGTGGGGTACACAGAAAACATCAGGAATTACTGCAACAATCCAATATTTCGATTCAACTAAACACTGACAGAGACTGGAAGCATGGTGGCAGAAAAAACACACTCATACAATTCTTTTCAGCTTCAGCCCATCCCATCTTAAATCACCTGCCCCAGTGACGACCACTTCCTGTTCTCACAGGGAGCAACCACTCACACCCACGTCAGGGAAAGAACCACCCCTGGCTCTTGTCTTTCTCAGAGATGCAAAATTTGACTTCTTACATGCTTCACATTACATCAATAAACAAATTCCATGTGAAGAGGGATTTTTTTTTTTTTCCCCTCCAAGTCAGACTGACAATGCCCTTTTTCAGAGCCTCTTCCCTCTTCTGGAGGACAAAGAGATGTTTTATTTCCTTGCTATCACTGAAACACAAAGCATTGGCTGATCCTGACCTTTCCTGCTCTCTTCCCGTGCCACAGCACAGTTACAGTTTCTAGACACAATGACCTTGGAGCTCTGGGAAATGTTTTGCAATTCCCAGTGCACAGATTTTCTGACATTCCCTGACACTAACTAGGTCCCTTTTGTTTGGTTACCTGCAACTGCAGGCACTGCTTGGATGGCCTGGGGCTTCTTTCCAGTTCTGTATCAAATTATTCACCCACACTGAATCTCCCAAATTCCCACATAAGAGATACAGGGCTTCCTGTATCTCTTCCCTTCCTGCAGAGATGTGAACGATGTGCATTTGGCTTCTAGGAGAAGTTACTGGTCTCCCAAGTGACAACAAAGACAGGCTTTAAAGGGGCTTTTCATCACCGCAACAATTTTCATTGGGAAGGACAAAGACAAAAAGAAGGAATGTAAGAAGAAAGTCTAACTGGCAATTCTACTTACTCATGAAACAGCATGCACAGAAACAGCTTTAATTAGCAAATTTGCCCTACAGCATTAAGCGATGACTGCCTGATCCCCCTGGTTTCCAGCCTCACACCAAAGGCATCACTCCATCTGCACCTACAGAACACACTGACTCTCCTCTTTCAAGGTACAGCTAATTCAGGTTATTTCATGCAGCAATGCCATTTCTGAAATCTCATGTTTGAGTGCTTGAGAGAGGAAGGAGCTGCCTCCAAACCAATTCTCTCCTGTTTCTCACTAACTCATGATTAAACTTCCTACATGTGCTATTATTAACAATTCTTAAGGAGAACTTCACACTAAAATTTCAGCTGTTCTAAGAGCAGAGTTGGAACCAGTGGCTCCATTTGCATCCTGTTCTGGTCTTTCCTTTTAACAAAGGCAGCAGAAGACACATCCCTGGCTCACCTGCTGCCATTCCCCAGAACACAACCTCACGTTTGTTGTTGGTTTAGTCTCTGCTCCTATTCCAGTGGCCACAATGTTTGTGTTCCTGTTACCTTTGCTCTGGAAACAGCAACTTCTGGAGCAGGGATCAAGAAAGTCAAAACCACTAAAGACTTCTCCATCCAAGTCCTCAACTTCTCCTGAAAGTTGTCCCACACACACATAGGCCTCCAGCCCCAGCCTCCATCTCCCATCCTCACCATTGCTCTCGTCCAGTGGACCAGTCCAAGGACAAGGCCAGTCGCTGTGCCCCGAGATCCACCCTGAAGCGTGGCTCCAGCATGCAGCTGTTCTTCTACTGGAAACAAAAGGAATGGATTAAGACTGGGAAGACAGCAGGCACATAACGACAGGTGCACTGCTTCCCACGCAGGTTTTCCAGAGACTGATGAGCAAATGAGGCTCCCACACCAAAGAGGCAATGAAATGTCCCACAGCACTACAGTCACCCAGTGCTGGCTGAGGGGCAAACATGCACACACAGGATCCCACCCTTCTGCTGCTCATCTGCCACCAAACCACCCTTAAACTCTGCTTCCTCTCAGGGAGTGATGAAGTGCAGGAGAAGTGATGACCTGCACTTACACACTGGCCCTTATACACTGGCCTCTGCTTTCTTTACTCTGTGAGAATGGCTCTGATCACTCTCTTCTCTCACCAACAAAAGAAACCCCACTCCAAAAATCCTCCCTGCTTTTACCAACTTAGCACCTTCTGATGTTTCCCAGTTAGTTCATACTTGTTTCCAGGGTTTGCTTCCACCCCCTTCTGCCTCTCCTCCCCCACTTTTCAGGTGGGTAGAGCCCAGCCCAACTCTCTGGTGTCATGAACAAGTTCACAGAATTTATGACAAACATTCTCAGGAGACAAAAGAAGCATTTAAAAAGCTAAGCATTCTGAGGGAGCCACAGAAACCATCCAGCTTTCCTGCAAGCCTATGCACACTGCTAGGAAATGCAGAGATGTATCAGACATGGGTTAAAACCAGCTTCAGCAGCAGCAGGCATTGCATCCACCCACCTCACTTCCAGTCAGGTGACAAAATTCCACGGCGCCGAGGGAGTTTGCGATGCCAACCATGGGATGTTCTGCTACAGGAATGTGGCACCTAAAAGGTCAAGTTAGACAAATCCCCTCTGTCCATCTTTCTCGAAGAGAGCAAAGCCATAACTTTCATTCCCACATACACAAGAAGGTATGTGACCAAAAAATTCTCGCATTAAGAAAATCTAAGGCTCCTCAAGTTCCCACATACCTGCAAGGAGGGGATTCTGTACAGGGGAGATCTACTGTATGTTATTATATAAATAAATGAGGCACAAAGTCATGACCAGCCACTCACAAGTCAGCAGAAAGGGTAAAACACAAACAAGGCAGTCTTTACTCATTGGAACAAACCGGAAAGTATTTCCCTCCAAGAAGTCAGGAACTGTTCCATTAGTAACTACTGCTGTTGCTGCCATGCCAAAAAAGGATCCCCAGAGGAGCAGAGGCTACTGCTGTGGCACCAAGCCTGGCCAGGCTGCCGTTGAGACACGGATTAAACTCTACAACTAGTTAAAGTTGTAAAGTAGGTATGTTTTATCCAGTGTGCAACACAGGGAGAGAGCATCTTCCCAAATCCTGCATACCTTTCGTAACTCTCAACCCTCTATTTATGCACAAAAATTATGCATATTCTATATCACCTATACATATTGATTACTTGTCCTCGCCTGCTCTCTGCTTCGTATACAAATGAAATGCGGCTGCGTAGTTCGTCCTTTTTATTGGGTTGGTGGTCCCAAAATGGGTCTGGGGGCTTGGAGAGATGAAGTAAAAGAAGTCTGCCTCTGTATGAATTTTTGACCCCAGGGATTTGCACATGCGTACTCTCTCTCAGCAGCAATATTCCTCCAGTTTTACTGAGGAGCCCTTCTTAGTTTTGCGAATTCAGCAGCTTTTTGATAAGTACTCTCTGTCCTTCGAAGGGCACCTTATCTCTTTTACACTCCTCCAGCCCCTAGAGAGCAGGAAATAAATCTCATACATTCATACACTTTATCCCAACTATTCTAAGTTCCCTTTAACTTTTAAATCCCCTGTTTCAGTGTTACCATTTGATGTCCAGGATGGCGGCCGTGTCGATGCGCTGGATCTCGGTCAGCGGGATGTACGGCTGCTCCTCGTTGTAGTGGTACAGGTAGAGCCGCCCCGTCCGGTCACAGGCTCCATTGCTCCCTCGGGAATCGCTCTGTGGAAAACACGGGAAAGGGCAGGCTCAGCCGCACCCGAGATCCTGCTGGGAGCGGCGAGCAGGGCTGAGGTTCCCACTTGTCCAGTCCCAACCCTGAGGGATGAAAGTCCCCATCGGGGCAAGCCACGCTCACCAGAGGGGCCTCTCTGGCCCACCTCGAGCCACCCCAGCCGGGACAAGGCACGGTCCCGCCGCGGGAACCGGCAGGACCGGGGATGGGAATGGGAGTCGCCTCGGAGCGGGGCTAAGCGGGGACGGGGGTTCGCCCTGGTGCGGTGCCGGCCAGGGATGGGGCCAGGGCTCGCCCCGGAGCGGTACCGGGCAGAAATGGGGATGGGAGTTCGCCCCGGAAGGGTGCCGGCCGGGCGGGGACGGGGATGTGGCTGGGGACTCGTCCCGGAGCGGGGCCGGGGCTCGTCCCGGAGCGGGGCCGGCTCACCTGGTCGGGCGGGCGCAGGTGGTAGGTGCCGCAGGCCAGGATGCTGTGCCAGCCCTCCACCGGGCACCACTCCACCGCGTCCGCGCTGAACTCCGTGTCCACCACCTGCAGCGTGCGCGTCCTGCACGGCGCGGCCATGGCCCTGCTGCGCCGCCGGGGCGGCTCCCGGGAGGCTCCGGGGAGGCGGGGCCGCCGCCCGTCTGCTTCCCGGTCAGGGCGGGCCCGGGGCGGAGCTGCCCCCGCGGAGCCGCCTCTTCCCCCGGCCGGGCCCCGCCGGGCTCCCGCGGGGTCCGCTTGCTTGTCCGAGCCCCCTCCCAACGCGTCTTTCCCGAGGGAAGCGGCTGCTGCTCCAGCGCCCGCCCGGCGAGGGATCCGTGCCCTGACCCCGGCAGCTGCTCGCGAGAGAAAACCGGGATCAACCTTCCTTCGGCATCTTCCCTCGCGTAGAGACCTTCCCCGGCCGGCACTTCCCGAGGAGGCACGGGCTGGCCCCGCTGGCCCTGCGCTGAGGCTGTCCCGGACCTCGGAGCGATCCTGGCCTGAGCCTTTCCCTTTCCCCTCAGTTCTTTCTCCGTTGGAGGGCGGATCCTGCACGCTCGGGATCCATCCCGCAGCCATTCCCACCGCGGTGCTTCTCCCCTGCAGCCTGCACTGCCGCTGTTCGCCAGGCAGAAATCCTGCAGACCCAAAGGTCTCATTGCCAAGTGAAATCAGCCAAGACCTCACCGCTGGTGTTTTCCCACAACCAACCCTACATTTATTGACACTGAATTTCATCTCCCACTCTCTCATAACATCCTTCTGCAATTCACTCAGCCTTTATTGTATTATTACACTGAATAACCTCATCAGTGGATGTTGTCAGCTTCATTACTCATTACCTTTTTTCTAAATTATTTTTTTTTATATATTGGGCATCCAGCTGTTTACTTCCCATCGCCAAAATAACCCTCCCTTCTACTCTTCCTTTCCTGTCTTTTAAACAGTTGTATCTATGTGACATTTCCCTTTCTGATCAGCAGCTTTTTTTCCTTAAGTGCCTTGAGCAAAATCATCATTAAGTGCAATTTGGAAGTTCAGACTGTCCCAACCAAATCCCCTTTTCCCTGCTTGTATTGATGCCTGGAATTGAAGCAATTCCAGTAGAGTTTTGAAGCACGATTTTCCCGTACAAAACCCACATTGACTCCTCCCCTATACCCAGCCATTGGTGCTGCATCACAGCATCCATGAATTTGCGAAATGCAGGTGGCTGTAGTTTGAAATTCTTTCCAGAGGCTGCTGTGACATTTGCTGTGACATTGTACCGAGGGAGAGGTCACCACCCCAGCTGGGAGCTCGGCTTATTCATCCCTGAGCTCCCTCAGAGCCGTAGGTGGCACCGTCTGGTCCTGGCAACTTGTTGCTGCTCATTTCAGCTGAACTTTCATCTCTCCTAAAAGCACTTCTGTTCTGAACAGATTCTCTGTGGAGCTCTCCATATGGAAGTATTCCTGTGTGAACTCCACCAGCTCTCTCACAGGGAACACATATGCAAAAAATTCACTGGATTTTCTTCTGCTGAGACTTTCACCTTCAGGTCAGCCCTTTCCTTGCTGTGCATCAGTCTCTGCTGACTTCAGCAGTCCCCCTGCTCCTGATGTTTTCAAAACTACTCATGCAAGTTTTATGACTTGAACATTCTTCCTATTCCATTTTTCTTTGCATTATTTTGCTGGGTTGGGTTTTTTTCTGTATTTCACCTGCCAAATGTTATTCTTTCCACCTCTTACATTTGAACACAAGTTCAATTTACAAAAGATTTCTTACTCTGAGTATCCCACACGCTCCTGTTTAATCACTCCAGTCCCATTTTGCCCTCAGTGCTGTTTTGCTGGGCGATGAAGGTTTGCTTCTGGGCCATGTGGTGTCTTACACCATCCCCATGCCCCCATAAGCATTTCAGCCAGGTCAGAACCTGTCACCTCCCCAAGCCTTTGCATGATGGTTGGATAGTTTCTTTCCACTTGGGTTGGTCTCACAGCCCTTTAACCCTGTGAGCATCTCCCCACCTGGTACAGCCCATCCTCCCTCCCACATTCCCTGGGATCAGGATTTCCCCAAGCACCTTCCATCCTGCCTTTGTCCCACCTTTCCCTCATTCCCTCTGAGGAATTTCCCCATTGCCCCAGCAGGCTTTGGCCTGCAGCCTGTCCTTGTCCCCACTGCAGCAGCATTACAAACATCAGCACCAACTCCTCCCTGCTCAGTGCTGCTCAAGTGTTTAAGGGCTCTAAGACTGCACTTTGTTTTGATAAATGTGATTCCTGGGAATAAAGTGGAAAATTGGCAGGACAAATAGCAGCTTTGAAACAGGCAAGGGAAAAAAAGTCAATACTCCTGCCCTGTCCAATGGATTACCTGAAAAAACAATTAAAAAATATTCCTTATGTCCCATTTTATATTCATCAAAAACTGTGCAGTTCATTTCAAGGAAAGAATCAAATGTTTCCTTTAAAAAAAAAGATTACCCATTACAGGAAAATTTCATTAGATTCCACTTGGTTTTTTAACACTGAAGGGCATTTTGGGCTGCCTGAACAGAAAAATTACAGTACAACCACAGTTTAAGAGTGGCAACTCGACCAAGTGCCTTCAAGTGAACTTCCAGCAGGAAGTTTCAGAAGTTCTTTGCGATTTCCCAAGATGCTTGAAGCCAAAGGATGAAAACCCACCCAAACGTTAATAATTCAGAACTTCCTGTGCAGATATTAGAAACAGAATATAATATTGGAAGTCCACAGCAGATCAATTTTCTAACAAATTGAATACAAGCAAGACCAACATTGCAACATGAAGTGGCAAAGTGAATCCTGACTGAAAAAAATCAAAATTCTAAACGGCTTTTACAAAAAAACTTCCACTAAGCACTCCAAGAAAGGCTTTGCATTAAGCACTCAGCAGCTCACATTTCTTCTACTGTGAAGCAAGACTAACACCTGGCACTAAATTATCCATTTAGTTCTTCAGGAAACTCAGCTGATGTTCCTTACACTTCTAAGGCAAAAATGAAATAGAAAATGGTTATTCATGAAAAGAAAAATAGGCATGTGCTCTGCAAGGGAAATCTTCCTCCCATACTACTTTTACTCATTACTACATAAAAAAAATCAAAAAGTGTATCTTGGATTGATGACAACTCTTTAAAAAAGTGAATAAATAATTCAAATGACCCAGTATTAGCTATTTAAACACCTCTGCACATGACTGGAGTGTT
Source organism: Vireo altiloquus (assembly GCA_013396875.1). Lineage (NCBI taxonomy): Eukaryota > Metazoa > Chordata > Aves > Passeriformes > Vireonidae > Vireo > Vireo altiloquus. Next base: position 279,967 of record VZRF01006588.1, read on the forward strand.
TGCTATGCTACAGGGAAGCCACGAGGGCAACCACATCCACACACAGCTGCTACCTGAGCTCCCCTACCACTGCCTTCTGTACAAGGGCTTTGGAACAGAAAGCTGATCCAGCTTCCTAAAAATCCTGCCTGCTCCAAGGCCCATCTCCAGCAGCCCCTCCGAGGCAGCCCCAGCTGCAGTGCCTGGACACAGATCCCAGAGGGTCCCTACAGCCCCCACCAGCTCCTGGGGCTCTGCTCCTACCCTGCAGGGACTTCCAGGGGTGACTGAGCTCTGAAGGCAGCTGGAAGGGAAGGGGAAAAAGCCAGAGAGCAGACATGGATTCATTCCAACCTTTACTTTGTTTGCTCTTTTTTTTTGTTTGTTTGTATTTTTTTTTTAAATAGAGCTTCCATGCAGAGTTCTCCAGAGTAAGTGCTGATGCCGGAGCCTGCCCCGCCGGCCTTGGCACTGCCACAGACACTTCTGCCACATGGGAGGAAAAGCTTTTGCTACATGACTTTTTTTCTTTTTTTTTTCCTTTTTTTTTTTTAACTTTTAGGCCAACAACATGTTCTCATCTGAACATTACAGTTAATGAGTGCTATCAAGAATTCCTAACAAAAACTGTACATGAGTTTACAAACGTATTAACATATAAATAATGAGAAGCTTCCTGCCTGGAGCCTCCACAGTAGTCTTTTTGCTTGAGAATATAATACTGGAAGGGCAGACCCAATCCCTTTCCACAGCACCAGTCAGAGCTGGCTTAGTCCAGTCAGCCATTCTGCTCAAGCATCACAGGGTTTTTCTTCAGTGCCTCTGGCTTCGATAAGCAGTCTGTCATACTGTGCAAAAGCAAGAGTCCAATGCCTTTGGGAAGGAATCCTGCTGCTGAGAGGCCTCTGCCACCCGGTCATCGTTCTGGTCCGAGCTCCTGCTGGAAGGTCCTTTTCTTCTCCCGACAGTGTTTCTTGTGGGCAGGCCAGTCCTTCTGCTGGCACTGCGAGCCGCAGTACCGTGCCACCTGGCAGCGGCCACAGATGTTGAATTCACGTAACTGGAGACAAAAGATGGAGTTAGAGGGGCTGCAAGGTGCCCAGGAGAACCTCGGCATCACTCCCAAGGGGCACCCCAATAGCATTCCCAAGAGAACCCAACAGCATTCCCAAGGAGCTCCATCATCAGGTCCTTCATGCCTGGCACAAACACGTGACAGGACAAGAATGAACAGCTCTAAGCTGAAGGAGGGCAGGGATAGATGGGATGTTGGGAAGAAATCCTTCCCTGGGAGGTCCTGGCACAGGGTGCTCAGAGAAGCTGTGGCTGCCCCTGGGTCTCTGGAAGTGTCCAAGGCCAGGCTGGACAGGGCTTGGAGCAACCTGGGACAGTGGAATGTGTCCCTGCCCATGGAACAAGATGAATTTTAAGGTCCCTTCCAACCCAAACCAGTCTGGGATTCTATGAAAAACAAACATCACATCATGAGTGGCAGAGAACCTGAAGGGTTTCAAGCAATTTCTGTGGTTTTACAGTTCCTCTTATAAAATAGGCTTAATAGACAAAATATTGGAGCATTACACACTTGTTGTCACAATGCTGCTGCTTTCTCAACTTAAGCTCTGTTTTCAACTACAAACACCTGAAATTCAGAAATTATCAGGAGGGCTGCACAAGCTCAGCCATTGCCAAGGTTACTGTTATCCAGGGAGCTTTTGGGCACAGACCCAAACCAAAGGCAGAGCTCCCTCTGTTCCAAACACAGGGCATTTAAGATCATTTTTGCCAACGCTCCCTTCCCCAAAGCAGAAAGTGGAACACAATGGGTTTAGCCTGCTCAGCATCTGCTATCACAAGAAAAGCCCTTGGTTGTAGATAAGGCATCTGTGTGACAGAGGCACAGCCCTTGCACAGCTCATTCTCTCACTCCTGATGTTGCTTTATCTCCCTCCAGCAGAACCTTTCCTCCCAGCTCTCCCCTGAATGAAGGCCATTTCCATTCCCCTCCTGCTCAGGAAATGGTAACCAGGTTATTTTTTGATTCCATCATTGCCCAAACCCTCTTACAATGCTTCCTGCTGTCTCACACAGCTGCTCACTCATCCCAGCTCTGCTCCCTGGAGGAAAGCTTCCACCTGGCTTTTTGTGCACTCTGCAGAAATCACCCTCCTCCCAGCAGCCCAGTAACAGCCACTGCTCCAGTTCAAACCCACATTCCCTCCAGCTGAAAATTATCACAGGGTCTGGAGGTTCCAAAGAAAACTGAGTGGAAGAAAATTCTTGCTTTTAACCACTGAATGGCTCATGTAAAGCTCTGCATTTTAAATAACAAATAAATCCCTGGACACACCATTAGCCCAAGGCAGTCTGTGCTCACTCTCAGCTCTCTGAACCCACCTGTTTTTCAATCATTGTGCAGGGGGGGTAGTGACATTCATAATAAGTGCAGGAGTTCTCTTCCTCCTCCACAACATCCCCGTTAGCATTGTAATATCTGGTTACATTCAGGACAGGAAACTGCTCTTCTATGGGGTCTGTAGGAAGCTGTTGGATTGCCAGCCAGTACAGACTTTGTTCCCTGGAAAAAAAAAAAGTACAAATTTGGTATATTAATTCATAATAATCATACAGAGAAACTGATTCCGAATTTATTTATTAATAAGGTTAATATTGTATTTAGCCTCAGACTGCACACACTCCTCATATACTGTGTATTTTAAGGGTTATTTTAGCCCAAGTGCAAACCCCAAAACTTTAAAAGTATCCATCAAGAAACGTTTACATGGAGCAAAATTATTTCTGTGCAAAATTATTCACACCAAGTCAAAATTTATTTCTGGCTTGAAGTCTGTTTCTTGCTCTTGAACCCCCAAAAACACAACAGAGCATTTGCAATTCACTACAACTTCTCAAAATCAGTTTAATAAGCTCCAAACATCCTGATCTTAAAGGTACTGCAAGTGTTCCAGGAGAAGAGCGTGATGTGAACTCTGTGGGTCTCCCACTGTGTCACATCACTGATTATCCAGATCCATCCTGGCACCAAGAGTTTGATGTGATGTGCATCAGTGAAACCCAGCCCGTGGGAAGCTCCCATCAGCTGCTGTGAGAGGAGCTGGAAGCTGAGCCCAGAATTCTCACTGGGCAAGTCCAACCCCAGCCCACAACCTCCACCAGGAGCATTTTGCAGTTCCCTGTTCCCCATGGGTCACACTGGAATTTCGGTGCCTGAGAGGCAGAAGGCAGTGAGATGTGCAGATTTCCCTGAGCCTCTGCACAGCTGGGAGGGCACAGAGGCTTCCTGATCCACTGGGCACAGCAGGACCTGGGCACAGCCCCCAGGGTGAGATGGTCCCTGCACAGCAGGGATGGCACAGAGGCTTCCTGCTCCACCTGGGACAGCAGGACCAGGGCACAGCAGGACCTGGGCACAGCCCCCAGGGTGGGATGGTCCCTGCTCAGCTGGGAGGGCACAGAGGGTTCCTGCTCCACCTGGCACAGCCCCACGTGGGCACAGCCCCCAGGGTGAGATGGTCCCTGCACAGCTGGGATGGCACAGAAGGACCTGGGCACAGCCCCCAGGGTGGGATGGTCCCTGCACAGCTGGGATGGCACAGAAGGACCTGGGCACAGCCCCTCACTCTGTGCCTCAGGTGAGGGAGCCAGGACAGAACGATGTGTAAAGCGTCCAAGGTCAAATCAAAAACGCTCTGCCAAGGCAAAAAATCACTAAAGGAAGGAGACAACGTTTGAAGAGATCTTCACTCCCCCTGCCAGGTGCTGCCATACCTTTGTTTGCTGGAGATTTCCTCAGCCTTGGGCTTCCACCCCCACGGGACGAGGCGCAGATTGTCCAGGCGGTTGTCCACGGTCACCGAGTTCAGATGCACCACCTGAAAGCCAGGAGCAATCCCTCCCCGGTGCCTCTCCCTGCAGGAGACAAAACCAACCTGAAGTCAGTGATGAACAAGAAGAGCTAAAAAGCAAAGGATCACAGCAATTCCAGAGGCAATGTGAGTTGAGACCTGCTGGCACTGGGCTGCCAACAGACTCCAGTGGCTACTGCAGACAGGGCAACTCCCAGGAGAAAATGCCTTCTCCTAGCAGGTGATTTCAACTATATTGAATTAAAAGACATTCAGAATATAGAGTAATTTAAGCATATTGCTTAGCTCCAGAGTCTATTCCTTCACTTACTGCTAGAGATCCATGGAACTACAGTTCCTTGAAAGGTGCCAATACTGGCTTATTCTCTTCATAGGAAATTCTATCAGACACATTTGTGCCAGTTTGGCACTGGTGTGGAGTCACAGAGCTTGTTATTTATGAAGAAATGTCCCTGAACAGCCACAGAACAGAGGTTTCACAGAGTATGCAATTGCTTTTTAGACTCTAATTGTGTGTTACACACTGAAAGTCTGAAATGACTCCACAATTGACCAAGAGACACCTGAAACTTGCCCAAAATCCAGAGCGGGACTAAGCCAGGATGGCTGCAGGGGGAATCTTCCCTATTGCCTTCTAAGAGTGACCATTTCCCTCTCCCCCTTCTTTTCACTCCTCCTTTCTCCCTTTCATCAAGCTCACTGTCAAACACCCTCATGCCTGGACAAGTCTCTGTATTGCTTCTCGCAGGAATCCCCATCCCAGCTGAAATGCAAGGTTTGGACAGAAGGCTTTGTCCCTAAGATTGTTCTGCCACGAGGAAATTCCCAGCACAGGAGAACAAGGACCAAGCAGAGCTGAGAGCACTCACTGAGGTAACCCAGCACCTCCTCCCTGGAGACCTTCAGCAGCTTCCCACAGCTTCACCCAAGCCCAGCCTGGACACTGAGTCCTGCCCAGCCTTTCCTGAACATTTCAGCTCAAATAGTTCATTTAATTTTCAAGAGATATTTGCCTGAGTTTAAAAATTCCCACTTTTTTTTTAACCTTTACAAAGCTCAGCATTACTCAGCAGAGCAGGAAACTGATTTCAACGTGACTGGCAATGAAAAATGGAGGATTTTGTTTTCTTGGTTAAAATCCATCCAGATATGGGTAAGTTATATACCTTGGGGGTAAGAAAAACTCTTGCAATTCACATATGCCCCAAAAATTTCTAGAATTTAATGAGCAGAATCCCCCTAGAGAGGCTACAGGCAGCACCTACACACAGACTGTGCTCCAGCTCCCACAAGGTAATTCCTGTAAGGACATCCCTGCCCGAGAACAGAGCCTGGAGCCTCCTGGGCCTCCATGGAACAGGGAAAAGTTCTTCCCTTTGAAGGTAAAACTAACAGAATCCTTCTTTTGGGGAAAAAGAAAACAAACCACACACATAAAAGCAAACAAACTATGGAAAGGAGTCTGCTGAAGTGCCCTAAAGGAGGAATCACAGAATCTTAGCTTAATTTGGGTTGGAAGGGACTTTAAAATTCAGCTCATTCCTCTGCCATGGGCAGGGACACCTCCCACTGTGCCAGGCTGCTCCAAGCCCCATCCAGCCTGGCCTTGGGCACTGCCAGGGATCCAGGGGCAGCCACAGCTGCTCTGGGCACCCTGTGCCAGGGCCTGCCCACCCTCCCAGGGAAGGATTTCCCAATATCCCATCCAGCCCTGCCCTCTGGCACTGGGAAGCCATTACAGAAAAAGCTACTTTTGAGCTGTTGAAGGCCAGCAGAGATTCTGGCAAAGGGAAATCAGGAATCCTGAGGGCTCCAAGTGGGAACCCAGGAACTGGTGAATTGCTGAAGGTGAGCATCAGTCAGATATGGAGACAGGGAAGGAGTTAAGGTTCTTAGAATGAGCCTAGGACAAAGTGCCAGCTGGAGAGATGGGACAGATAGGAGCGAGGAATCTGGGAGGAGGAGACAGAAGTTCAGAGCAAGAACAAACCATGCAGGGGGGGAAAGGAAGGGGATTCCAAGTCTAAGTTAAGAAATATTTTCTAATTTTATTAGATGAGATTTCAGGAACTGTTGGGAGTTGGGGAAGGAGAGAGGATTATGAGAGATTGTCCCTGACACTGGGAAGTGACAGCAGAGTGGCACACGTCTGCCCCTGCTCCTCCACAGCCCAGATCTGCACTCATCACCCCAAAAAACAAATTCTAACCAAATCCCCCCCCATGCTGAGCCAGTCCTTCCCTCCTTGTAGGAAACCACACCTATCTACATCACTGCCAGCTCTCCTGTGACCTCGAGTGACAAAGGCCTAAGTAAAGATGGAAGTTGGGCCTTGCTGGTAAGCAGCCAGTGTTAAAGGGGCCAGAACTGGTAATGGCAAATTCAGGGTGGTTCCTTCTCTCCACACATCACAAAGGAAGCTTTGAATGCACGAGCAAACCTCACCCCCTCCCTGTGAGCCACAGACCATCCCAGTGCCTCCAAACTGAGCAGGAAGCACAGGCTGCAGAGAACCTGCCTTGGCCCTTCAGAAGGGGCACAGAAACGTCACTAATGCAGCCAAAACTCCTGCAGAGCTGGAGCTTCTGCCTCCCCCTGCACTCCTGAGCTCCTGCACGATGCCAGGCAAAACCCTTGAACCAAGACTTTGCAGGAATTACCTGGATTCTGCTCTTTTGGTATTTCAGCAGCTCAGAACCCAGGACTGGAACTCAAGTGCAGACACAGCAATTGCAGGCACCAGAAAAGAGCCTGCTACAGGCAGCAAGATGCTGCTGTAAAAAAAAACCCTAAAAACCCCCAGAAAACAGGTCTTGGATGTCTTTTTGAACATGCAGTTGGGGACATTTATGACTAATCCCCTGCTGCTGCTGTTCCCCAGGGAACACCTCTGCACCCAGCAGAACGCAGCGAGCTGGGATTGCTCTACAGGGAACAAGACTTCTGCACAGACACCCAAACCCTGCTCTGGGGGGGCCAAAACTCCATGTGGAAATCACAGCAAGCACCAGAGAGGCTGAAGAACTATCAGGAAGTTCTTCCTCTACGAAGTTTTGCAGCTCATGTGGGGAATTTTCAACCCTTGGTTTCCTTTTGATGCCAGTTCCCTCTGCAGAGGGCAGCAGGAAGGCTCTGGGAGAAGGTCCCTGTCACTGCTGCAGCTCCAGGGCTTCTATCCCAAGGGCCTCAGGACACGAACAAAACTACCTGCTTAACTCAAAAAGAAAAAAAAAAAATCAAAAATCTGTTTTACTTGCATCTACCACATGCCACTCACTGCATCTTAAACCAGAGGCACACAACTGGGTTGGTTTTTCATGGTTTTGGGGGTTCATGTGCAGAGAACAAGCAAATTCCACACCTACACCTGCACTAATCCATATTCTTGGGTTTTCCTTCACCCAGGGAGTCAGGCTGGCACTGGGAAGTGCAATCCCTGCCTGGCTCTGCCCAGCTCTCCTGACTCTCACAGGCTCCAAACCTCCCACATTGCCCCTCCTCACCCAGGGAAGGACCTGCCACGACTCTCCAGCTCTGGTTTGTGCTCAGAGCAGCCCCCAAACTGCTCTGTTTAGGAGGGGCAGAAGCTGCTCAGCCCCTGCAGCCAAAACCACCGACCTGCAGTAACCTGCAGTGTTTGGAAGGTCAGCAACACAAACACCTGCAGGACTGAAAGGGATTCACAGCAACAGCCAGAGATATTTTATATTTTCTAGTCCAAAAACCTGGCTTTGCAACCCCAGAACTGCAGCTCTGCTTGCCTGGCAGCTGACACCCCCCTGAGTGCCTCTCCAAAATCCCCATTACACACAATCTCTGATTTTTCACCCCAGCCCATGCTCCTGTGACACAACTGGAATTTCCTAACTGAATACACTCAAATTACTTCCTAATTTGAATAAAACAAGCCAGAAGAGGCAAGAGCTGGGCTGTGTCACAAACAAATAGCTGGGCTGTCATCATTTGCACAGCCTTCAACAATTGACCTGAATAATTTCAAGGTGCTGTTTAATGCTACTTACAGATAATTATTATGACTGTCTGGGGTTCACAGTTAGCAGCAGCTGGCAGTGATTTGCTCCACACACTGCAGCTAATTTCATAATTTCAACAAAAGTTCTATGTGCAGTAAGATTAAACATTAACAGATGCAGGTTAAAATCCATATTTAATAAGCAGATTAGAAATAATAATCATGGTCTGATATTCTTCCTGTCTCCTTCCTCCTGTGCAGAGCCTGGTTCTGGGGAATAACAGGTAACCTGGAATGATGAAGGGCATCCTGGGCACTCTGACTTCCAAGGATATGGAACTGAATAGAAAATATGCTCAATTTTTCCAAAAAGGCTTTTTAAAGAAATCAGATTTCTTCAGCAGATCCCAACTTTTCTACAAACCCATTGACATCTAGAAAGAGCAACAGATCAGCTCAGAGGTTGAAGTGTTCTCAGAAATGAGGAAATTGGCCCCTGAAACTTAATGTTAATCCTATGAAGGACTTCCAGGATTTGTATGGAAAATAAGATGCAGCAGCCAATGTGAACCATCAGCAGCATCACTGCAGGCAGTTTTGCAGAAAGGCATAAAAAACACTCCAAACTTTTAAACTACCAGAAGCTACCACTCTCCAGGGCTCTGCCAATTCTCAGTGGGCAAAAAAAACCCTCCTAAAACAAACCTTCAAAGGTTTGTCTTCACTTATTCAATGGTGCAGGTCCCTTTATTCTCCCCAGCTGAAGTTTGAGCAGCACTCTCAGGTGTGAACAGGGCATCCATGAACCATCCTCCCCTCCCACTGCTTTCCCTGCCTGGAACATCTCCCAGGCTGTGCCGTGTGAGGACTCAAACCAGAGCCCTGTGGGCACCCAGTGCTGGGTTTCCAACTCTCCTCAGGGCACTTCAGCCCCTACAGGCAGAGCAACCACCCCACAGAAGTTGGTGGCAGTGAACTGTGGGGAACCCTTGGTTTTTCTCTCCCTGCAGTACCCACCAGAGCAGCTCGTGCAGGAGGCGCCCAGAGCCTCGGCCCCGGTTCTTGTCGAATGCGTAAGCGAAGATTTTAGCACCGTTTCCATCAGCATCCACCTCCATCCGAGCCTAGAGGGAAGGAAAAGGCTGTGAGGTCACCCCACAAAGAGCAGCAGAGTTCCTGTTCCACGAGCACGGAGATGGAGCCAACATCTCCCACTTGTCCCCGCAGGTCACTCGAGATCAGTGGGATCTGAGTCGCCTCAAACACCCCAAAAGGACCCAAGCAGCCTGGCTGGGAGAGGACAGGGAGGAGCTGAGGGGGCTGCCTGGATAAAGAACAGCAGGAATGCAGCCGTGGGGCTGGGATTCACTCAGGATCCACGCTCTGGCCCTGTGCAGCCAGCAGGGCTTTGCTTTAAGCACTGCCCCTACACCCATCCCACTGGGATGCTCCTGGGAGCGACAGCCTGGCCTTCCTCCTGCACCCCACGAGGCTGTGGTGGTGCCAAAGCTCACAAAGGGCACCAAGAACTCAATATATTTGGGACAGTCACAGAGTGTTACCACCACCAGTGACACCCAGAGTGGCTGCCAGAGGGCAGGAAGGGACAAACAGGGAGTGTTCTGGCAGCAGCAATGCCACAACTCCTAAAATTCCTAAGAACAGCCTCAAAACATCAGCTGCACTACAGGAGTTTAGCAAATAATGGTCCCTCCTCCAAAAAAAAGCCTTATTTGTTGAAGGTTTTGTAATAAATTTCTTTCACTTTCAGAGCCTTACTAGAATCCACTTACCCTCTTCTAGAGGCTGTTAAGAAGAAACATGTTTTTTTTGGTCCCATAATCAGTTACAATAATATAGGTTTTCTTCATTCAAGACTAAGTGCAGAGTGAGCATTTTTAGGGCTTGCCAAACCATGGGAGGACAGATTATCAGTTCTGCGAAAGCATACATATAGTATGAAACTACATAATAAATAAATAAATGTTTAAAGCTAATGTTCGTCTAAAAAAAAAAAAATAAAAGAAAAAAAAAGGAAAACCCAGAACTTCTCCTGCTTGGAAGCCTCCACGTCGGGATTTTCAATAACTTAAAACTGTTTCTTTATTCCCCCCACGAGGGGAGTTGCAGGCGCAGCACTTCCACGAACGGTGGGATGGGAGCAGGGCACAGGGAAAAGAAGAAGCCGAAGCTGCAGCGGAGCCCGAGCACCGCCGGCCGCGGGACAGCCCCGGGAGCCCCAAAAACCGGCAAAATAACGCCAGGGGAGCGCGGGCAGCGGGCGGGAGGCACTCACCTCGAAGGAGTAGCTCTCCACCAGCGGGATGTCCTGCTCGTCGATCAGCGTGTACTTGGTCTGCAACACAGCGAGAGCGCCGTCAGCACGGCCCGGCACGGCCGGGACGGCACGGCACGGCTCGCCGAGGGCCGGGAGCGCACGGTACGGCCCCGGTACGGCCTCAGCGCGGCCCCGGTACGGCTCGGTAAGGCCCGGTAAGGCACGGCACGGCACAGCCCTCCCCGCCCGGCAGCACCGGCCGGCCTGCCCGCCCGCTGCCCCCC
>VZRF01006588.1:290733-340858 GCA_013396875.1 Vireo altiloquus
CAACGCGCCCTGCGGGGGGAGCCGCGGCCCGGCGGGATCGGGCGGGGATCAGCGCCCGGAGGTGGAGAGATCCACCGGGATCAGGGCGTGCTGCTCCCAGGGGAGCCGGGAGGGTTCGCCCGGCGGTGCTGATGTGAGCCCAGAGTGGGACAGCAGCCGAGCCCAGCTGGGACAGCACACAGCGACCTCAGAGCTGCTGTGGGGTCACCCCAAGGGACTCCCCACGAGGGCAGTGACTGCCAGCCCTGGGGATTACTTCGGCACCTCTGAGGACGCCACAGCAACTCTTTGGTTTAGATTTCAGCCCAGGGGATTCTCTGCGCATCTTCCTTCCCTCCAAAAACCCTGAAGACTTGTGGGATCCTCCCAGGGCTGCTCCATCTGCTCGTGCCCAGCCTGGATTGATCCCAGGAGTTGCCTTGGCCCAGGTGCAGCCCCAGCACGTGGCGTGGTTAAACCTCATGAGGGTCCCTTGGGCCACGCTCGAGCTCCTCCAGGTCCCTCTGAGCGACATCGCAGCCCTGGCATGTGCACTGCACCCTGCTGAGGTTGCACTTGATGCCTTCATTAATAAAGACTTTAAATAAAATAATAAATTATCAGGAAGACAAGTTTAAATGTGACATTAATGTAGGTTGTTAATTATCTTTGGAGCCCTCTGCCTCCTCCTGAAGAATCCCGATTTGGAAAAAATGGATTATTGGCAGGGTAAACTCTCCTTCCAAGCACTGCTTTGCTTCTAGCAGAGCCCTCAGGCAGCATGGGAAAGGTTCTGGATCCTGNGAACCTCATGAGAGTCCCGTGGGCTAATAAATTATCAGGAAGATAGGTTTAAATGTGACATTAATGTAGGTTGTTAATTATCTTTGGAGCCCTCTGCCTCCTCCTGAAGAATCCCGATTTGGAAAAAATGGATTATTGGCAGGGTAAACTCTCCTTCCAAGCACTGCTTTGCTTCTAGCAGAGCCCTCAGGCAGCATGGGAAAGGTTCTGGATCCTGTCCCAGGAGAACTCCCCTTAAGCAAAAGGAATCACTTTTCCAACTGTTTACAGCACTGCCAAGAGGAGGAGAACCCCGGGCAGAGCTGCCCAAGGCACAGCCACACCAAGGAGGGACAGAGATCCCTGAGCTCATGGGATTTCCCTGTCTGGGAATACCCAGGTCAGGTTCTGCTCAGTTTTGCTTTAGGGTCCAGCTCCCCTTCACACTGACACACACAGTGGGATGTCCTGGACAATTGGTGTCTGCTGGGGCTTGCAGATTTGATAAAAATGGGGTTTTTTTCATGCCTTTCCCTGCAACTGCAGCCCCACTTCAGGCTCTGTGGCCCTTATAGCCACCAGAGCAGTGACCCACATTTCATCAGGGAGCAGAAGACACAAATGGATTCAATTTTGAATAAAAGCAAGGCTAAACCTTCTGCTCTCATTCCTCACCACGTTTTCTAACAGCCACACTACCAATCCCTGCCCCAATTCATCCAGAATGGGCATGGACACAATTTTCCTAAAGGAAAATTCACAGCATGGGACAGGGAGAAATCAAACCAGCAGCAGTGTTTGCAGACAACTGGGTCTTTATTTAAGTATTTAAAGTGCTACAAAAAACTGAAGCAGCCTTCATGTGGCAAACTTCCTTTTCTGCAGTCTTAGCTCTGTTGGAAGAAGCAGACAGAAGTCATTAGTGGAATCTTTCAGTAATTAAATGTGACACAGCAGTTTCACTCAGAGCTGGGCACTTACAGCCGGGCACTCGATGGCACCACTGTTGATGTCATCGATGATGTCGTGGGGGTGTCTCCCATCAATGCTGCAGCCCACGGACTGGGCAGTGCCAAGGATCTCCTTGATGGTCCCTGCAGCAGGGAGATGCAGCTGCTCAGTGCTTTCCCACAGGAAAACATCTGAGGAACTTACCTGGAGCAGCCTGGGATAGCAGAAGTGTCCCTGCCCATGGCAAGGGATGGAACTGAATGAGCTTTTATGTCCCTTCCAACCCCTAATGCCTTAGGTTTGAACTTTTCTCTGTTCCCAGCCCTGCCCTGCCCAGTGGAACTCTGCAGCTCCCTGGAGCTCGTTCAGTGCTGTTCTCTCATGCTCACACTGACATAACAAAGCCTCTCCAGCTCGCTCTCCAAGGACACCCAGACCCTCCTGGGCCCAACAACTGCAAACCTTCATCTTGGGGACAGGGGGGCAAGCTTGGGCAAATTCCATCCTTGCCTGGCTTCTGCTTGGGCAATTGATGCTGATATCAAAGTGGGAAGAACTCGGGAGCTGGCATTGTCCATGTTGGGATGCACTGAGGCAGGAGCCTCTGGAGCCCAGAGTGTGACCTCTGAAGGCCTTTCCAATCAATCCCTCCTTTATTCCTTTATTCCTGTCTGGTCTGTTTCTAGGGAGCCATTTAAGGCATCACCCAAACCAGTCTGGATCCTGACACAGGGAACTCCTCAGGGCTCTCAGCTCCCCGATTCCCTCTGGGGTTTGCAGGCTGGAGCCTCAGGGCTCACCAGGGAACACCAAGTCACTTACCCAGATCTCCCACCCTGGGTTCTGGGAAGTGTTCCCTGTGCCTCTCCCCTCCCCAGCTCTTGGGGCTGCCTGCTCCCAGCCAGGAGCCTTCCCTCCCTCCCGGGAACCAGAGCAGGTGGGAGGAGCATTCCCTGAACCCGAGGGAATTCCAGGACTCACCCGAGAGCTCCCTGGCCAGGGATCTGTGCCGCATCTGCCGCGCGATGTTCACGATCTCGTCGAAGGTGACACTGCCGCTGTGCTTAACTGTGAGGGGACAGCAGCAGTGAGGCCACCTGGGCACTGCCAGCTCCTCCTTTCCCCTGGGAGCACCATGCCCAGCACCCAGAGCACGTGGAGGGATGGGAGTTTGCAGCTCCAGCAGGGCTGCTGGCAGTGCTGCTGCTCCCACGCTGCAGCACCCAATTATCCCCAACTCCTCTTTCTAACCTGCAATTCTGCCAGCTCCCCTTGGGCTGTGCCAGGCCCTACAGGACAGGTGCCTGTGCCCAGAGCAGCTGTGGCTGCCCCTGGATCCCTGGCAGTGCCCAAGGCCAGGCTGGACAGGGCCTGGAGCAGCCTGGGACACTGGGAGGTGTCCCTGCCATGGCAGGGGTGGCACTGGATGAGCTTTAAGGTTCCTTCCAACCCAAACCAGTCCATGATTCCATTATCTCCTAAAACACAGACCTCTGCTGATGTGCCATCTGTTGGCACCCTGGCACTGCAGCAATGGGGATGCCCAAAACCACCCCCATTTGCCAGTTTATTCTAAATAATCCCAGAGGAAGCTACTGGTATTTCCCCTCTTTTAGCCCCAAAACATTCAGAACCAGAACCAGGGGAACACTTACTGTTCTTCTGCTTCTTCCTGTCACGTGGTGGCTCCTTCAGAGCTTTGATAATCAGAGCAGAGGCAGAAGGAACAACCTCTATCTAAACAGAAAGAGATTAATTTCCCCCCCATTCTACACCGAATTCCATTGCTAATGAAGATACTCCATCAACCAGTCAATTATCTCAGCACAGTTAGATTTCCACAGCAGTGTGGGTTTGGTTAATTCCTTCATGCTCCAGGTTTGTTTTTTTTGTGCTGCAGGAATCTGTTCCCAGGTTTTCGGCACAGGCCTCCCCACGTGCAGGAGAGGACTGCTTCCTGCCTGGGGCTTCCTCTCAGCTCACCACTGGAATGTACCAGCCACGGGCATCAGAACAGGTACGGTGGCAGGTGGCTACAGGAATTGGCAAAATTCAGTTTATTTATTTATTTCTATGCTGTTTTAAGTAAGGTATTTTCCTGCCAGTTGGATGTTCTGTAGAAAAAGCAATTTATCTGCAAGAGGATATAAGCTGAATTTTAGCACACGAGGATAATTTCTCAGGATCCTCCAGCCTGGCAAAGCCTCAGGCTCCACACACATCCCCCCACCCGCGTTTTAAGGTCTTCCCAGAAGACCCCCACACACCCCCTTGTGTGGCACTCATTTTATCCACCTCGGAAGGATGAAGGGCTGAGTGGACCCTGCCGGGCTCCGGGCCGGTGCCTGGAGCAGGCGGAGCTCGGCGGAGCTCCACGCCTGCAGCACGGGCCGGGCCCTGCGGCGTGCGGTACCTGCGCTTGCCTGTTCTGGATCGTCAGCTTCACCGTGATCCGCAGCCCCTTCCAGTCGCCCGTGGCCTTGGCGATGTCATCGCCCACCTTCTTGGGGGACTGAGGGACGACACGTGGAGGTCACACACGGTTTGGATCAAAGCCCAGAGCCCCAGCGCTGTCCCCGTGTGCGGTCCTGCGGAGCTCCTTTCCTCCAGGACGGAGCAGCACCGCCCCGGTGCTCCCCAGGACACGCTTCCCATCACCTTCGCAATATATTTTATCCCTCCCCCTCCAAGACACGCTGATTTTCCCCGGGATTCACTCATCCCCTCAGCAGGACACGCTTCCCACTCCGCTCGGGACATTTATCCCTCCCCTCCAAGGCCACGCTCGCCCCGCCACATCCCCGGTACGCACCAGCCCCAGCGGTCCGATCTTGGGCGCCAGCGCGGACGTGGCTCCGACCTCACCTCCGGTACAGCGCAGGTAAACTGAGGGGACAGCGCCGCGTCAGCCGCGCCCCGCGGCCCCCGCCCGCCTCCCGCGCCCGCCGCCCGCCACATACCGACTTTGATCTCGTTGGGGTCGAACTTGGGCGGCATCGCGGCGGCGGATGGCGGAAGATGGAGGCGGATGGAGGCGGATGGAGACGGATGGAGGCGGATGGAGGGCGATGAACAATCCCAGACCCTCTAGGACAGCGAAAAGACGAGAAAGCTGGCGTGGGCCTAATATATACCCCGAGATCTCGCGAGAGGACAGCGTTCTATATATAATGGGCGAGACCTCGCGAGAGGTGAAGCGCCGGCCGTGGCGGGATCTGAACGGATCTATTTATATGTAGATAGATAGATAGATAGATAGATAGATAGATAGATAGATAGATAGATAGATAGATAGATAGATAGATAGATAGATAGATAGATAGATAGCCCATCCCGTTTCAAAATGCGGAATATGTGCAAAGGTGGTGAGGCTTTGCAAGGGTCTACCCAGGGCACTGGAGGAGTCCCCGTGCCCTGGAGGTGTCCAAGGAAGGCCTGGCCGTGGCGCTCCGCGCTCCGGGATGGGGACGAGGCGGGGATCAGTCACAGGCTGGGCTCGGTGATCCCCGAGGGATCTTTCCCGACCCGAACAATTCTGGGATCCCTGGGCCGGGTGGGGCGGTCTTCCAGCCGCATGGGGGCGCCATGCGCGCGGAGGGCAGAGCTCTGTGGTCGGCCCGGGGCGCTCCGGCCGCGCCTCTCGCTGGTGCCGGCGGTCACGTGACGCGGCGGCGAGGCAGCGATGGCGGCGGCGAGCGGTGAGTGGGGTTGGGGAGGGAGGATCCGCTGTGGGACACTAGGGCTGCCCCGGGCCGGCCCCGGGCACCGCGGCTCGGCGATGCTCCTTGGAAAGGCTCGGGAACAGGCGGGTGCCCGGAGTTGGGCGGTGTCCGCCGCGGAGCAGGCGCTGCCCTCGCTCACTGTCGCTGCTCTCCCCAGGTGTCTCGGGCCGGTGCCCGAGAGCTGCAAGCCAAAATCCCGGCAGGGTCGACTCAATCCTTCATCCTCCCGAGGTTCTGAGCCCTCGGGCACAGAACGGCGCTGTTCTGCATGAGGGAAGGGTAAAGAAGACGAGGAGCTTGGAAGCTGTGTGACTCTGGGAGGGGCACCCTGCGGGGACCCGCAGAGAGAAGAAGAAGAAGAGAATAGCGATGGTGAGGGAAGGGAAGGACTGGGAGGCAGAGCTGGACTGGTGAAGAGAGCGGAGATTTATTCCAGGCGTTGCCAGGGGAGGCCCCGGGCAGGCTCAGGCTGTGGCAGGGCTGGCAGCTCCAGCACAAAGAGCAAACGATGCAGAACTGCGAGTTCCAGAGCTGAGTTCAGCACTCACTGCGCTCCCGAGTGTGTTTTCCCAGACTAAATAAAACATCTCTTCTTTCCACACCCACCTTGTCTCCTTACAGTGCCCAGATGGATTCACAGTGTCCAGAATTTTTTGGAAACCGGGGCCCCTTCCAGAGCTGTTGTCGCTGCGTTTTAATTACATTTGTTTGCAAAATGAGGAGTTTGGTTTTGTTCTGCTGTTATCACCCCAACAGCTGCAGGCTGGGAAACACCCAGAGGACATTCCTGTGCCCTTCCCCACCCCGAGCGTGTGGCTCAGGCAGGGCTGGTGCCTGCAGAGAGTGGTGAGGAGGCAGGATTTGGTGTCCATGGGGATGCAGGATTTGGTGTCTGTGGGTGCTCAGAGCAGTGGGATGCAGGATTTGGTGTCTGTGGGTGCTCAGAGCAGTGGGGATGCAGGATTTGGTGTCTGTGGGGATGCAGGATTTGGTGTCCATGGGTGCTCAGAGCAGTGGGGATGCAGCATTTGTTGTCCGTGGGTGCTCAGTGCCTGCAGGGTGGGTGCTAGCTGTTCTTTCAGTAGTTTAATAAATAAAAATTTCATCATGCCATGCATGGTCTCATGCCAAGGGCTTTTCTCATTCCTGGCTGCTGACTGTCTTCACTAAAGCAAATTTCCACTTTTAAAAGCTGTTCAATCTATTTAACAAATGGATCCTTCATCTTCTGAGCCCTGGTTGGATCCTTTTCCTGTTCACTGTCTGCCCTTCAGCCTTCCTGTCTTTATCTGTTTTCTTGGGAGAAAAGTGATGATTTCCCACTATGCCATGACTGGTGAGATCTGGCTGGAATAGAGAGAGGTGGGACAAGGGATGCAGAAGTGCTCAGCAAAGAGGTGAACATGGATTCAAGGAGATCTTGCTGCAGGCACTTTGTCCTTCAGCTTTCTCATCTTGAAATCTCCTTTTGTCTCTGCCTCTGATGTCTTGCCCTCGATTGCTGTCCTGCATTTCCCTCCTGACACTCAGCTTCCCTTCTTGCTCAATCCTTTGGGTTCTGGCTCTTACCTCCCCTCCTGGGAGCTGGGGAGCATTTCAATGATGAACTGGCTAAAAAGGCAGAAATTGGGATGGCAGGGAAAGAGGCACAGAACTGCTGGAGATGAGTTTGTAGCCACCTCGTGCTGTGGCCCATGGCTTGTGTCAGTGAGTGATGTGACAGCAGGACAGTGACTCAGGATGCCTCTGCCTCCTTGTTCCTGGAGTGAAAGGAAGAGGGATGAGTTAGACTTGGATGAGTTAAACTGAATTATTTTATTTTTACAGTGAGGACTTAGCTCTGTAAAGCTAAAAAAGTATGTAAGAGGGGTATAAAAGAAAAACCAAAAAATCATTCTGGCATCACTCTGATCCCTCAGGAGCCTTTCTCTGTGCCTGTTCCAGGGCTGACCCAAACATCCAACCCCTCTCAGACCACAGCAGGGCTTGAGTGGCTCATGTTTGTACTTCCCTGTGCTGGAACCTGTGTGATCCAGCTAAACAAAGGCAATTGCTGACACAATTCTTTTCTTTTTAATTTCCCCACCACTTATTAGGTCCCAGTTCTGCAGGCCAGCACACACAGAGCCCAGGATCCCTCAGGCTGTCTCTGCAGTGACCATCTGTGCCCCTGGACAGAGCCTCTGAGGATGCCTCTGTTCTCCAGGAAGAAGAAACCCAGCGATGATGCTCGGAAGCGCCTTGANCCAAGGGCTTTTCTCATTCCTGGCTGCTGACTGTCTTCACTAAAGCAAATTTCCACTTTTAAAAGCTGTTCAATCTATTTAACAAATGGATCCTTCATCTTCTGAGCCCTGGTTGGATCCTTTTCCTGTTCACTGTCTGCCCTTCAGCCTTCCTGTCTTTATCTGTTTTCTTGGGAGAAAAGTGATGATTTCCCACTATGCCATGACTGGGGAGATCTGGCTGGAATAGAGAGAGGTGGGACAAGGGATGCAGAAGTGCTCAGCAAAGAGGTGAACATGGATTCAAGGAGATCTTGCTACAGGCACTTTGTCCTTCAGCTTTCTCATCTTGAAATCTCCTTTTGTCTCTGCCTCTGATGTCTTCCCCTAGATTGCTGTCCTGCATTTCCCTCCTGTACCTCCTGACACTCAGCTTCCTTTCTTGCTCAATCCTTTGGGTTCTGGCTCTTACCTCCCCTCCTGGGAGCTGGGGAGCATTTCAATGATGAACTGGCTAAAAAGGCAGAAATTGGGATGGCAGGGAAAGAGGCACAGAACTGCTGGAGATGAGTTTGTAGCCACCTCGTGCTGTGGCCCATGGCTTGTGTCAGTGAGTGATGTGACAGCAGGACAGTGACTCAGGATGCCTCTGCCTCCTTGTTCCTGGAGTGAAAGGAAGAGGGATGAGTTAGACTTGGATGAGTTAAACTGAATTATTTTATTTTTACAGTGAGGATTTAGCTCTGTAAATCTAAAAAAGTATGTAAGTGGGGTATAAAAGAAAAACCGAAAAATCATTCTGGTATCACTCTGATCCCTCAGGAGCCTTTCTCTGTGCCTGTTCCAGGGCTGACCCAAACATCCAACCCCTCTCAGACCACAGCAGGGCTTGAGTGGCTCATGTTTGTACTTCCCTGTGCTGGAACCTGTGTGATCCAGCTAAACAAAGGCAATTGCTGACACAATTCTTTTCTTTTTAATTTCCCCACCACTTATTAGGTCCCAGTTCTGCAGGCCAGCACACACAGAGCCCAGGATCCCTCAGGCTGTCTCTGCAGTGACCATCTGTGCCCCTGGACAGAGCCTCTGAGGATGCCTCTGTTCTCCAGGAAGAAGAAACCCAGCGATGATGCTCGGAAACGCCTTGAGTACCAAATGTGCCTGGTGAGCACTGCCAGGGTCATTTCTGTCCCCAGTGTCTGTCCAGAGCAGCCACAGGTTTACAGCTGGCTTCTACAGGAATCTGCTTTTGGGTCATTTCACCTTCTCTGCCCTGGGAGCTGTGGAGCAGTGCTGGACCTGGAGAAAAGGTAGGGAAGGGATGAGGAGAGGCTGAGGGAGCAGGGTGGGCTCAACCTGGAGAAAAGGAGGCTCAGGGGAGACCTTGTGGCTCTGCACAACTCCCTGACAGGAGGGGGCAGTCTTAAAGTTGATCCAGTGCCA
Source organism: Vireo altiloquus (assembly GCA_013396875.1). Taxonomy (NCBI): domain Eukaryota; kingdom Metazoa; phylum Chordata; class Aves; order Passeriformes; family Vireonidae; genus Vireo; species Vireo altiloquus. The sequence goes on from VZRF01006588.1 coordinate 299,837, forward strand.
CCTCTGCCATGGCAGGGACACCTCCCACTGTGCCAGGCTGCTCCAAGCCCCATCCAGCCTGGCCTTGGGCACTGCCAGGGGTGGGGAATCCACATCTGCATGGACTGATTCTCTGCATGTGTTGTGTTTCTCCATGGACTGATTCTCTGCATGTGTTGTGTTTCTCCATGGACTGATTCTCTGCACATTTCTTCCCTCTCCAGGCAAAAGAAGCTGGTGCTGATGACACCCTGGACATATCCAAATGTGAGCTCTCAGAGGTAGGTCCTCGACAACTTCGAATCTTCACTCCCTGCTCTGATTCTCTGTCTGCTTCTTGGTGCCCACTGTCAGATTTACTCTTGTGCTTGTGAGCCTTGAGGCAGAAATTGTTGCTGATCCACCTCTTCCTCTGTCTCCTGAGCTCTGGCTTTCAGCTAGGGGTTCTGCTCTATTTTTTTGGTGGAAGTTTGCCTGTCCTGCCTGATGCTTCAACACCATTTCTGTCCTGGGAATCAGTTTGACAAGGGGAGAAGGGCAGGCTGTTGTCATACCCTCCACCAGTGCTTTGACTCTAGGCTGGGACCTCGTGGCTTGATTTTGCTGCTCCTGAGGGAAATGGTTTGCCAGAATATTCTGAGTGTTTCTAATCTTAGAGCTGCACAATCTGCCACCCGTGGTTGTTTCTCTGTGTGAGTAAAAATCCCAATCCTGCTTCCAAGCTGCTGCTGAAGGATGGAAATCTCACTCCCAGCTTGGCTTCTTTTATGGCAGCCAACTAAATGAGAACCAATCTGTCTGCTGGTGTGTGGGCAGGTGGTGACAGAGTGCCAGGCACAGCTCTTGCTGCTGCCAGCCAGGCCAGCCTCAGGCAGAAACCCATTTCTAGCTCATTTTCAGTTTTTATTCCTTGTCTCATGCTTCTAAAATGTTGATCCTGAATACAGGATGCCCTTGCCAAGCAGGCTCTTGTGGGAAAGATTCGGGACCCATCCATAAAACTCTTGCTGTTTGATTTTAGCCATTGTTGTTTCAATAAATGAAGTGAGACATCAGTTTGGTTTTAAAATTAACCATGGGCAGGAGTTTGGCTGCTGCTGGGAGGGTCACAGTGCCCAGCTGTGCCTGGCAGGGGCTGAACTGGCATCTCCTTTTGATGCCTGCCCCTCTCCTGGCACATCAGGGCTGCCCTGTCCTGCTTGGTGCTCACCTTTCTCTCTCAGCACACTGTGGTTGTGAGGTTGCCAAACCACAGAATGCATTTCTGTGATGCCTAAACTGAACCTTTGCCTGAACTCATCTGCACAATGAACATGAAATCACCCAAGACTTGAACTCCTGCCTAAGGCTCAGCCTGTTCTGTGACACTGTTGTGTCATGGAGAGCCACTGGAAGCTCCCTGGCCCAAAATCAGGGGGCAAAATCAGTACTTTTCAGCATCACTTTTATTTTCAGTTGAGTTGTTCACACTTTACAGTGTAGAACTGCTTGAAAGAGAAGTCTGACATGAATATTTTTTGTTTCTAGGTTCCTTATGGGGCCTTTGCAACTTGCAAGGTCTTGCAAAAAAAGGTAATGTTGCAATCAGAAATTATGAAATAATTCTGTTATTATGCTTAACTATTATTGTTATGTGTGGTGGTTTTATGTGTGATACTCCACAGAGAGCAGTTTGAGTCAGAATAATCCTGTCTGTGATACTACACAGAGAGCAGTTTGAGTCAGAATAATCCTGTCTGTGTTCTTTGAAGTTAACTTCTGCCAGGAGGGATGAGGTGCTTGTTCCTGTCTTAGCCTAAGGGAATTTCCTTTGAGGAACTGGGCTCTGATTTAGATCTCGTGTAAAATGCCCAACCTCTCTGACAATCCATTTCCTACTTTAATATTTTATATGATACTGAATAAGATACTGAGCTCTTGTTCAGCCTCCCCAGTTCAACCTCAACACAAGTGCCTGTTCTGGTGTCTCTTGTCTTCATGTGTCAATGAGATTTTTCCTCCCCAGGTGCTGATTATTCACACAAATAATCTGACATCTTTAGTTCCAAAGTCCTGCAGCCTCCTGAGTCTCATAACTGTGAAGGTAATTGTGATTCTTAACAGTTCAGCTGCAGCCTATTTTGTTTGTTACTGATGCCTGAGTTTCCAAAAGACCTCCAAGAAGTAATTAATGGAATTAAGTTTTCCACGTCCCCTGAGCTGCTTTTCAAAGCCCAAATGGAAGCAAAGTAATTTTCTCTATGAAATAATTAATGCCTTTTGTTCCCAACCTTGTTTGGTGACATCCAGGTTGTTTTTCCAGGTTCTAGACCTGCATGACAACCAGCTGGCATCACTTCCTGCTGACATTGGCCAGCTGACAGCTCTTCAGGTAAAAGATTTGCAGCTGCATCCCAGGTGTCTGTACAGGGCAGGTTTGGGGACAGAAGGGATATGGAATTACTGCTGCTTGCTTTAGGATTGATCACAACTTCCCTACTGGTGCCCAGAACTGTCACATCACCCTCACTGCTGCTGTTGGACTGGCTGGTTGGAGGGAGAGCAGGAAAAGAGGAGGAAAGGGGCAGGGGAAGAGCAGGAAAAGCCAGGCTTGGTTATGTTCTCCAAGTTTGGTGCAGCCCAAGTGGCTCCTGTTCCCAAGCAAGCAGAGCCTGTTGATTTCTCAAAACATTCAGCTTTTGCCATCATCCCTGGTGTGGTTGAGAACCCAGAGCAGTGCCTAAGGGCACACTCAGGATCTCTGCTCAGGGGGCAGCTTTAGGTTCAGCCTGTGGGAGCTGCATTTGGGGAGTGCTGCCCTGGACACTCCAGTTCCCACTTCCTGCATCTGTATCCAGCACCAGATGTTGGTGGTGAGCAGAGTTGCTCACTGTCCCTGGTAGCCTGGCATACCCTTTATCCAGGGCTAGTGGAAAATACATTTTTTTAACCCAGAAAGTATTGCTTAAACCAATTTCAAGTTGTCCTTCTGGGCTTGAAAGTCCCAGCAGCACAGATGTGTAGAAGACACAAAACTTGGATGAATATCTTGGATATCTTTTCTGTTAATATCTTAGGTCCTAAACCTTGAAAGGAATCTCTTAACAAGCCTTCCACAGTCTATAGGAGACCTTGCCCAGCTCCAGGTGCTCAATGTGAAAGGTATGGAATGGAATTGCTCTGGGCAAAGCACATTTATTATCTGGTCATGTTGAGCTGCATTAGCAATTATTCCTGTCAACCAGGGCAAGCACCACGTGGTTTACACGCAGAAAGCTGAGGAAGAACACAAGGAAGGTTTGAATTCAAATAATTGGCAAGGCAGGAGAAGTGATCTAGGCAGCAAATGTGTCAGCCTCAGTCCACAGGGTGTTTTCATATTGCCCCTCCTCAAAGGAAGCCTCCCAGTAAAGCAAGCAGAGCACTCAGCCAAATAAACCAAATTAGAGTTGGGTCCCCAACACCCAGAGCTGGGTCCTGTGGGCTGTGCAGCCCCACCAGGTTGGCACAGCCTGAGCCCAAAGGTCACACCTCTTTTCCAGACTCTTGGGCATTTTCCAGCTATGCAGTGCCATAAATCTGAGGGGAAAAAGGAGATTTACATGGAGCTGTTGGTGAGACATGGAAGGAAATGGAGGGTGAGGGACTTAGAAGGGCAGCTGGGCTCTGAGCCCTGGGAGTAGAGTCCCACTCAGTGCCCTCCTTCTGATGCCTTAAATGGCTCCCTAGAAGCAGAGACCAGACAGGAATAAAGGAATAAAGGAGGGATTGATTGGAAAGGCCTTCAGAGGCCACACTCTGGGCTCCAGAGGCTCCTGCCTCAGTGCATCCCAAAATGGACAATGACAGCTCCCGAGTTCTTCCCACTTTGCTATCAGCATCAATTGCCCAAGCAGAAGCCAGGCAAGGATGGAATTTGCCCAAGCTTGCCCCCCTCTCCCCGAGATGAAGGTTTGCAGTTGTTGGGCCCAGGAGGGTCTGGGTGTCCTTGGAGAGTGAGCTGGAGAGGCTTTGTTATGTCAGTGTGAGCATGAGAGAACAGCACTGAACGAGCTCCAGGGACCTGCAGAGTTACACTGGGCAGGGCAGGGTTGGGAAAATATCAAAGTTAAACTCTAAGGCATCACTCCCATCCCTGGGACTTTCAGCAAAGAGGAGCAAACTCCACGTTACAAATACTGACCTCAGAGAGATCACAGATCCAGCCTGCAGCAGTGACCTCAGCTGAGAAGGAGATTTGGGTCCCACGTTGCCCTTGCTGTCCCTGTGTGACATCCTTTGAGTCCCTGTGTGAGCCCAGACAGCCTTGTCCCCATGTCAACAAGCCCTGCACGTGATTGTGGATTAGTGTTGAAGCACATGAGCTTGCTGCCTCCTGTTTTGGAAAGGTTCCATGGTTTTAACTGCCTTTTCTGTGTCTGTAGGGAACAAGCTGAGGGAGCTGCCCGAGAGCATGAGCAGCCTGCGGAGCCTGCAGGCCCTGGATGTGAGTGGGAATGTGCTGCGGGAGCTGCCCCGAGTGCTGGCCCACATCCGCCCCCTGCAGGTACCAGCCCTGCCTTAAATGGCTCCCTAGAAACAGAGAGCAGGCAGGAATGAAGGAATAAAGGAGGGATTGATTGGAAAGGCCTTCAGAGGTCACACTCTGGGCTCCAGAGGCTCCTGCCTCAGTGCATCCCAAAATGGACAATGCCAGCTCCCGAGTTCTTCCCACTTTGATATCAGCATCAATTGCCCAAGCAGAAGCCAGGCAAGGATGGAATTTCCCCAAGCTTGCCCCCCTCTCCCCAAGATGAAGGTTTGCAGTTCTTGTTCTGGGTGTCCTTGGAGAGCAAGTTACAGAGGTTTCTTACGTCTATCTTAGCATAGAGAACAGCACTTAACAAGCTACAGAAAATTTCAGAGCTACACTAGCAGTATAGGATTGGAAAAATATAAAAGTTAAAACCTAAGGCATCACCTTCCCAGCCTTCTTCCCTCAGCTGGGGAGAAATCCAGCCCAGGAGGGCAATGTTTAGGGTCTGGGCAGGATGTGCTGTTGGGGATTGTAACAGGGCTGTTCACACTGTCCAAAATAACTTTTGTGTGCCTGCTCTGGTCTTTCCTGGTCATTTTTACCATTTCATCTGATCATATTGCCATTCAATTCTGATAATTTTGTCATTTAATCATGACAAAAGCGATCCCCAGGGAGTGAACCCCTGGATTTTACCTGCCAGGGCTGTCTCTGAGGGCACAAACTGTGCCTCTGTCACCCTGGCACAGCTCCACCTCGTTGTCAGCTTCCATGGGTTTATGGCTCCCTGAAGTGCACATGCAGAATGGGAAAAGCTTTGGGATTTTTATGGATGTGTTACCTTCTGGCTGCCAAACCTGTCAGTACTAAATGGTGCAAGTGTGAGGCAGCAGGGCTCACCAGCAGGAAGGTGTGAATAGATGCTCTCCTGTCTCACACACAACTTTGGGCTTCACTTCTCTTGTGGACAGCCTGAGTTGAGGGATCTGTGCAGCTTTGCCCCCTGTGCTTGGTAAAGTGGCTCCTTTCTAGGCCTTCCTGCTGTGCCCTGCCCTACAAAAGGCAACATTAGGTCCTTTTGGTGGCCACAGTAGGACAAAACCAGTGGCTCTTCCCCTCATTCTTTATGGGACTCCTCTCCATGCCCTTTATCATCCCCCTTTCCATGCTGGAGGGCTCCAGCTCCCTGCCATGGAGTAGGGAATGTTCTGCAGCTGGGAAGTGCTCTGACCTCTGCTACCCAAACGTGAAGTGCCAACGTCTGCATGAGGGGAATGTTCCAGTGAGTGTCCAGCTGAGGAGCTCCCAAATAAGGGACAGCAGAGTCACCTCTGAAAGGTGCCAGACAGGGATTTGATACCAGCCTCGTATTTGTGGTAGGATTTAGGGTAACACTCAGTAAAATTTTGGGGGGCTGTAGGGAGAACTGCAGCTGGGCCATGAGGATAACCCAGAGCTCGCTGTGTTCTCTTTTGCAGACACTCACCCTGGATGCCTCCTCCATGACCTACCCACCCCCTGAGATCTGCAGCGCAGGCACAGAGGCCATCCAGCAGTTCCTCTGCAAAGGTAAGCCAGGAGCAGCCCTGGTGTGCTCAGAGGTGACATTTCTGAGGGACAGGCATTGTGTGGGCTCTGCTTGGGGTGCCCTGCTGATCCCTGCACACCTGGTTACCTGTCTTTGTTGGCAGAGCACGACATGAGTCCTACCCTGAGCCCTGCCACAGTGAAATGTGAGTGGTTTGTTAAAAGTCAGCGTGGCTGGGTCAGGCTGTCTCAATAACCACAGGGAATCACTTGTGGTGCTGACTCCTGAGTGGATCTCAGAGAGAACACAGCAACAAGCTGCAGAAAGCAATTCCTTTTTAAACTTGTCTCAAATTCTAGTAGTTAACTCAATTTCTAAAGGGAAATTCTGTAGCTTCCCAGGAGAAATCCTTGATGAAAGAATGTAAATATGAAAGATGTTTAAGTAAGGTGCTTTCTTTGACCAAGGAAAGAGATGTGTTTTGCTTGTTTGAATTCTTGAACGAACTGTGCTGCAGACACACAGACGGTCAGTCAGAGACAGATGACTTCCAGCTGAAAGGCTGGAGAGAAAAAGATTTACTCTCTGTTTTCTTCTTGATTACAAAAAGATTATAAATTCTGATTTTCAAAAACAACAAAAAAAACACAACTACCCAAAAAAAAACACCAACAAAAAAAACTGGGATCCACTCAGAAGTCAGTATCACAGTCAGTGCATCTCCTGTGGTTATTTGGATTTTCTCCTGTGGGAGGATTAGGCATTGTCCAGGTGTCACTGCCTTGGGACAAGGAGAGAGACTTAGGAGTCACTTAGATTAGGCATTGTCCAGGTGTCACTGCCTTGGGACAAGGAGAGAGACTTAGGAGTCACCTGAGGTCCCTCCTGCCCTCATTTTCTCTGAGGGAGGATCTGAGCCTTGCAGGGTGTTACGAGAATGGTGAAACCAGATGGAAAACTCAAATGGCAAAGGAAACTTACTGTGAGTTTGTAGCACTGTGTGTAGTACAGACAGGGAGCTTTGGGGGAGGTTTTCTGCAGGAGAAGAGCCTTGCAGTAACATCTGCAGCCCTGCAGAAGTCACCAAGCCTGCACCTGTGGGCAGGATGTGTTTCTGTCTGAGCTGATCCTCGTCCTGGTGGGGATGGAGTGTGGGAAATACAAAAAGGTGGAGTGAGAAAAACAGGTCTCAGAAATAAAGCAAAGGATTTAGATTCAGCTGCAACTGCAGAAGCCTGAAGATAGAAGAAGATACAGTTATATAGTAAGCAAGGACTTTAAACAATGGTTGGAGTTTCTAAGCTTGACTCAGACAGATTTTGAGGCTGCAGAAAATAGGCTTAGCAAGATAGTTAAGTTTTAAGCTTAATAATGGAATATTGTGCATTGTTATTACAAGGCATACAAGTGAGCATTGTTTGTAGCAGATGTGCTTTTAATGATTGGTTAAAACACCTGTCTGTAAACTTTAGAAGCATGCTATTGGCTAAAAAACTTTTAAGAATGTTCTGTAACAAAGAGATGATCAGATGATCAGAACAATGATCAGATGAAATGGTAAAAATGACCAGGAAAGACCAGAGCAGGCACACAAAAGTTATTTTGGACAGTGTGAACAGCCCTGTTACAATCCCCAACAGCACATCCTGCCCAGACCCTAAACATTGCCCTCCTGGGCTGGATTTCTCCCCAGCTGAGGGAAGAAGGCTGGGAAGGTGATGCCTTAAGTTTTACCTTTTATATTTTTCCAATCCTATACTGCTAGTGTAGCTCTGAAATTTTCTGTAGCTTGTTAAATTCTCTATGCTAAGATACACATAAGAAACCTCTTTAACCTTCTCACCAAGAACACCCAGAACAAGAACTGTAAGCCTTCATCTTGGGGAGAGGGGGGAAAATTCCATCCTTGCCTGGCTTCTGCTTGGGCAATTGATGCTGATATCAAAGTGGGAAGAACTCGGGAGCTGTCATTATCCATTTTGGGATGCACTGAGGCAGGAGCCTCTGGAGGCCAGAGTGTGACCTCTGAAGGCCTTTCCAATCAATCCCTCCTTTATTCCTTTATTCCTGTCTGGCCTCTGTTTCTAGGGAGCCATTTAAGGCATCATGGAGGGGCACCACCTCCTCCCAGAGCTCCTTGTTCACCCAGCTTGAGCTGGAGGAGCCCTGCCAGGCACCCCTCGGTGTGTGGGCAGAGGGAGCACGGCTGGTAGCAGTCCCACCCACCAGCCAGGCCTCAGCCACGCTGCCAACGAAGTCTTTGAGCCTGAAATGTTCTGATTTTGTGTCTGATGCCTTGCAGAGTGTGGAATTGCCTACTACCCTCCCTCCCAGTTTCTGCTCCCCACGCTGGAGGGCGATGGAGGAGGAACTTCAGTGGATGGGGTGGACAGGACAGTGCAGAAGTACCTGGAGGAGGAGAGCGAGTGGCAGGTGAGGCTCCACTGCATGAGAGTGTGAAAAACGAGGTTCACTCCTGGTGAAATTTTAAAAGGTTTAATAAGGGGTGTAATAAAAAGGAGAATAGAAGACAGAAATAAAGCAAAGAGTTAATAGGGCCTGGTGCTTGGCATGATGCCAGGGGCACACCTGAGCTAACAAACCTCTTCTGTTAAATGCCTGAGTCTCAGACATATTCATAGATTTCTATGCATCATTCAAATATTCCTTTTTTGATATCTCCTGGGTTTCAAGTCCCCCCCATCCTGTCACTATTTCCTTCTTGAAGGTCTACTTAAATTTGACAATCGGTTGTGGTCCAGTTCTGCTGATCAAATCCTTTGGTCGTCCTGTGTCCCAATAGATTCTTCCTTCCAGGGTCTGAGCCCTGTCATTGTTATCTTCATCCAGGCAATCCAGGAATGTGGGGAACTTCCTTGCTTACCTTTGCTATTCTCTGAGTTAGTTACATGAACAAAAAGGAGCATTCTACATATCATACTATAATCCTAAGAAATCACACTGCTATTTCTAAGAAACTATATCCATGCAACTGAGTTTTCTAACATCACACATGTGACATTCATTTTAATATTTGCAAAAAGCCAACAATACAATGTGCACTTATAACAAGAGGGTTTGGGATTTGTCTCTGTGCTCCATCACAGAGCTTGGCACATGATCCCTCATCACCTTCTCCTCCATGAGATGTCTCTTTTGGGGTCAAGGGAGCAACCAGGCCTGGTGTGTGCATGGGTGGCTCATCTCCTTCCTGAGCTGGGGCTGGTGCCACCATGCTGCCTCCTGGAAGTCACATCCCAAGGAACTGTCTCCATCCTTGCAAGAAATGCTGAAGCCAAGGGGCAGGGGTGACAGTGGGACATGGAGTGTGCAGTGTGTGCCACGTGTGTTTCTGGGGCACAGCAAACTGCAGAAGGACCTTGTGCTTCCCAGACATGGGAAAGGGGAGGCTGGGCCAATAATTGTGTTAAATGTGTTAATTCCTGTGCTCTTTGGCAAGTGCAGAGTCAATGCCTCTGCCCCTGGAGAAGCCTGAGGGACTGGACTTTGGGCCTGCATTCCTGGGCCTTTGCTTGATGTCTTCACTCAGCTGGGGGAGGATGTACTGTGAGCTGACAAGATCTCCCAAAAGGTCCTTCTGGGAGTTAATGTCTGCTGGTATTGCTTATTTTTCAGAACAAATTCTTGGATTATGAGAAGAGGAAGGTAAGGACAAACTCCTGCAAATGCTTTGTCTGCAGCATGGGTCTGCTTCTGGTTTCTGTTTCTGTCTTTTTATTTGGTTTCTCATTCCCCTCACCTGATCTTTTTAAAACAAACTTTTAGTTTGTTCTTTTTGTTTCCCTGGTCTCTGTCTCTTCTCCTGTGCAAGGCTCACTTTGGGATAACCAGCAGCTCCTGCCATGCACTTCCCCACTGCCTTTGGCTCGAGCTGCTCAGAGCTGGCTGCTTCCTTCAGACAAGGGAGTCCTGTGCCACATGCAACTGAACCCAACCTGCATTTTGGGCTTTCCTCCACGAGTTTGTATTGGCTGGTTTGGTATCAGTCGAGGCCCAAGGACTTCAGCTTCCTGACATGAAAAAGTCTGGGACCTGTGAAGAGAGCAGCAGCTTCTGCTTCCCAGTTTTTGGGTTCCTAAGGAGGGAGTGATTCCATCCCCTAGACAAGCCTCCTGTTTGCCATTTGGCTTCCCTTCCTCTCTGCAAGGGGGTTGCTGTGCCTCGCTTTACCTTGTTCCCAGAGTATGTTCTTGCTTGGGAAGGAGATTCCTTCCATTCATCTTTCTCCTTATTCCTCTCAGGAAAAAAAAACACAGGAGAAGCTGGAATTTGAGCGGCGCCTGAACGTGGGGCAGAGAGAGCAGGCCCTGCTCGTGCAGCAGCTCAACAGCCACAAGGATGAGATCCTGCAGACAGTGAGAGAGGTGAGTGTGCTGGGCAGGGCCCTCCAGGGCATCCACTGCCTTCCCCACAGCCACCAGCCTCTCCTGGTTTCCCTGTGCTCTGGGCAGGAGCAGCAGAGGCTGGAGCAGGGTCTGTCGAAGCACCGCCGCTGTTTGGAGGAGGAGAGGCTGAAGCTGCTGCAGCAGCTGAAGGACACAGAGCAGGGCACTTCCAGCCGCATCCAGAAGCTGCTGGAGGACAACCAGAGGTGGGATATCAGGGAGTCTTGCTCTAAATTGATTTTTTGGTCGTGTTTGCAGTGGTTCATTTCGCCCCTGAGTGTTTTGGTCAGGATCGATGTCTGGAGGAGCTGCCTTAGCCCCTGGATTGCCAAAGACCCATTTAGAGCACATGGAATTTGCATCTTAAAAAAGCCTGTTTGACACATGTGTGATGTGGGATTTTGCAGTGCTGGGGAAGAAATTTGAATTCCTCATGGAAGGTGCAAATTTGATGTGTTAAGGTGTCCCTGCCTGTGTCTGCTGGGTCTCCATGTGGGCTGGTGCCTGCTGAGAGCTGCTCTGCTGTGCCTGACAGCCAAATTGTTTTCTCTCAGACACACAGGGGGACAATTGGGGCTGTGCTGGGCAGGGCCTGGAGCTGGATGATCCTTGTGGATCCCTTCCAAGTCAGGATATTCTGTGACTCTGTGATTCTGCCCTCTGGGGGACCAGGATGTCCTGTTTAGCTTGATAAAAGCCTCTTGTTTTATCTTTTTTTTTTTTTTTTGCAGGCAAAAACGAAGTTCAGACATTTTGAAGTCCTTGGAGAATGAGAGGTGAGTCTCCTTGAAACAAGCTTGTCAGGAAAAGGGGCAGGAAGCTGGGAAGAGGAATGGGAGCTTCTTTTCAGAGCCACCAGTCTGAATCAACCCTGAGTCAGGCAAGGCTCATCTCACACCTGCAGCTGCCTCTGGTCACTGTTGGAGGGAGGACACTGGACTGGGTGTGCCTGGTCCTACCCAGTTTGGCACACCCAGCCATTGTCCCTGTGGTGCTGAGCAAAATTTATGTTGTGTCCCATAAACTTAGAGGCTCCTCACCCAAAAATCACCCAATGTCTCTGACATTGACAGTCTCTTTCCTGAGCAGGGTGAGCCTCTGAGCTGGGTGGGAGGAGGAGAAGGCCTTGGTTGAAGGAATGGCTGAATTGTTGTTTGTTGGCAGAATCAGGATGGAACAGCTGATGGCAATAACCCAGGAGGAGACAGAGCAGCTGCGCAGGCGGGAAGTGGCCTGTGAGTCCAGATGGGTTTTGGGGTGATGGGGTGAAGGGTCTGGGGCACCAGGAGCAGCTGAGGAGGCTCAGCCTGGAGAAAAGGAGGCTCTGGGGGACCTTCTCACTCTTCACAACTCCCTGAAACAAGGGTGTATCCAAGGGGGGTGTCAGGCTCTGCTCCCAGGGAACAAGGGACAGGACAAGAGGAAACAGCCTCAAGCTGTACCAGTGAAGGCTTAGGTTGGATATTAGGATTTTTTTCCATGAAAAGGGTGATCAGGCTTTAGCACAGACTGCCCAGGACAGTGGTGGAGTCACCAAACCTGGAAGTGTTGAAAAAACACGTGGGTGTGACACTTGAGGACGTGGTTTAGTGGTGAACATGGTGGTGGTGATGGTTGGACTTGATGATCTTAAAGGTCTTTTCCAACCTCACTGACTCTGTGGTTCTGTGAAATTCCTGCTTCCTCAGCTCTTTTCCCAACAAAGAGCCACAGCTCTCAGGTGGATGGGTGTGCTCTGGAATCAGTGATGGGGGAAGAGCAGTGGGAGAGGAGTCACTGATGGCTGCAGTGCCTGCAGCAGCAGCAGTGGTGGGTGAGCCCTGCTCTGCACACCCAGGACTGACAGCCCCTCTGTCCCCTCTGTCCCCTCTGTCCCCAGCTGCCATGCAGCAGATGCTGGCTGAGACCTACAAGAACAAGCTCCTCCAGGTGACCTCGGAGTCTCGCCGGCGGGACCTGGTCAGCCAGGCCTGCTCCAGGTGCAGGGGGGCTCTGGGGCTGCTGGGGCTGCTAAAATCCCTTTCCTTCAGCAGTGGGGTTCCCATGAGTGCACCAGGGAATGCAGCAGGATGGTTGTAACAGCACAGGATAATGCAAATTACACTGTCAGACTCCCTCCAACCACCACAATGTGCACCTTAATCATGCTTGGGGGGAACTGTCACTCCTCTGAGCTGATTATTTTGCCTTCTATATTCTGCTAAATATGGAGGATGGAGTTAGACCAGTTGTCTTCCTGTTTTTTGAGGCATTTCAGTGCCAAACTGTAGCCCAGAGCTCCTCCCCTCCCAGGCTGCCTCAAGGATGCTGTGTGTGCTAGGCCTGGCATTGAGTGTTGCTTGTAGATCCTGAGAGCATCCTGGCTCACTGTTTACAACAAGGTGAGAAATTTTAATCTGGCAACGTCAGGGACTGACCAAAACCAGCCTTGTGAGCTGTGACCTGCTGCACAGGGGCTTGTGGTGCAGCTTTGGTTTGGGTGCAGGGAAGGAGGTGTTAAATCCATGGCCTTCAGCTGTGCAGTGCCACAGCTCTCCCCCTGCTCAGTCAGTGATTTCTCCTCCTGCATTCCCCATTCTCCTCCTGCTTTTCCTCTGCTTTGCCTCCTAGGCCTGGCATTAACTCCATGGCAAATCTATCTCCTTGCAGCCTAGCTGAGATGGATCAGAAATTCCAGCAAATCCTGGCTTGGCAGCAGCTGGATCAGAACAAAGCTGTTGGTCAGATCTTGCAGCAGGTGAGGAAACTGCTCAGGGGGGATTGAGGGAAAGCAGGATCCAGAGTGGGTCACAGGAGCAACAGGGGCTGGGCTGGGCTGGACTGGGCTGGGCTGGGCTGGGCTGGGCTGCATGCAGGAGTTATTTTATTGAACACTACATGCTAAACTTTGAGAATATCTGCTGTCCTGACAAACTAACTTGGGTGGCTGAAAGAAAATTACTCTTTATCTAGACAGCAAATTGTCAGAAAAGACAGAAGCACAGAGCATGGGAAGCCAAACTGACACAATGATTAGGAGGGGATTTTGGGACAGAAGTCCTGTCTTTTGGCAGGTTTCCTGGGGACAAGTATTTCCAAAGTGTGTTCTCAGAAGTGCTGGGCAGCTGCGCCCTGTTGCACAGCCTGGCTGCTCAGTGCTGCTGAAGAGGAGAGGTGGGGTCACACAGAGCATTCCAGATGAATTTTTGATGAGCATTAATATTTCTCTGTGTGTCTCCAAGGTGGGTTTTACCTGCTGGGCTCTCAGCTGTGGTTTCAGGACACTGTTGCTCAGAGCAAGCACCACTCAGGGACTTAGACCTGAGTCTCTGCAAGGCAGCAGCTTCTGGGCCCAGCACCAACCACCTCACTAAGCAGGATTTTGCCTTTCCCTTAGATTGAGATGCAGAAAGTTGCCTTTGAAGCTCTCCAGGTGAAGAAGGATCTTATGCACAGGCAGATCAGGAACCAGGTGAGTCAGCAACAGAGGAAAGAGCAAGCAGCTGCTCAGCTCACCCTGCTGTTGGATGAGATTTGGGAGGAAGAACAAAGTCTGTGAGCACAGAGCAGGGTCTGAGGCCATGGAGTGTGGCAGTGTTGGTTACTCCCCAGTCTCCCAGCACCAAGGGAGGCAGTGTCAAAGCAGCTTTTGGATTCCTGGGGGTGGTGGCACTGCTGTTGCTTCAGTCAACTCAGCACTGCTGCCAGACCTGCTCTGGCTCCAGGAGGGGATCTGCAGTTGCACCTCTGATTTCCTTCAGGCTGTGTCCATGGCAGGGCTGCTGCTTCCACATGAGCCCACTGCATCTCCATCCAGCACATCAGAGCTGCACCTTGAGCCATAAGTTCACCTTTTCTTTCCCATCCTCAGCCTGCTTTTCTCAGCTCCATCCTGCAGAAGGTGCAGTGATGTAGTCAGGGGGGAGAGCTGGTGGAGAAAGTAGTGATGGATGGTGCAGAAAGATGGGAATGTAGAGGTGGGTGATGCTGGAGGATGGAAAAGTGGCACTGGGGGATGCAGGAGGGTGGGAAGGTGGCAGTGGTGGGTGCAGGAGGGTGGGTTGCTGACACAGCGCTCCAGAATCTTCTCTCTCCTGGTCTGACACAGCAGAAAAGTCTTGGATCAGGATTTGGTGGATAAACTTGAGGGCTGGGATGTTCTAAGTGCCCCAGGGAGCAGTCTCTGAGCTGCCTGAGCTCTCCATCACTGCCTGGCTTCACCCATGAGGGTCCTGCATTGTGCTCCCACTTGCTCTGTGAACAAAGGGAGTTTGTTCCTTGGTGCCAAGGCTGGACCTTTCACCCTGGGGACCCCTCCCACCCCGTGCTGCAGGGGCAGGGCAGGGGCAGAGCTCTGGGGTCAGCATGGCCTGGGCACAGTTGGTGTGGCAGAGAGGTGAGCTGGGCTCTCATCTTGGCTTGGCTGTGGGACCTTGGGCGACTCACTTCACCTCTCTGTGTCTCAGTTGCCCCTCCTGCAAGGGCAGGTGTTGTTCTGGGATTGCTGGAGCACCTGGAAACCAGGGCACTGCCCCAGGAGTCTGAGGTTTGAGCCATGGTGCTGGGAGGGCCTTGACTGCTTTCCAGAGTGGCTGCAAAAGGTTTGGGTGCACAAAGTGATTGCAGTGAGGTTCTGGACTCGAACAGAAGATGTTCAGAGTAGAGAGACACTTGGAGAGTGGGGGACACAGCTCCTCAGGCAAAGGAAGAGGGGCCCTGAGCACAAACATCACCAAAGGGCACAAGCAGCTCCCCCAAACCTCAGGGTGCTCTGCAGTGCTGCCCTTGCCAGGGCAGCAGTCAGACTTCATTTTAAAAGAGCATAAATTAAAGTCATTTTAAATGTCAGTAAAAAATGTTTCATCTTCTGTTTAGATTAAATTAATAGAAAGAGAGTTATTGCAGCTGACACAGCTGGAGTTAAAGAGGCAAGAACTGGACACAGAGACGCTGCAGGTATGTGGGGCTCCGGGGCTGCCCCCCACCCTCTCTGCTCTGGGGTTGCTTCCTTTGCTCCTGGCAGTTTCCAGAGGCATTTATGCTTCATCAGAAGGTCCTTCTGCACAGGACACACCAACCCCTCTGTGTCCTGGGAATGTGGGACATGGCTGCTGCTCCTAACAATCCCCAGGCGTTCTCAGAGGAGAGACAGAGGAGCCCTGATAGGGATGGGCAGTTCAGGTGTGCTGGGTGGGGAAGGATTTTGCAATCCACTCGTTGGCTGTCCCAAACCCACCTGCCTGCTGTGCATTGCATGTCCTCTTACATTGTGTTGTGTTTTGGTTTTGACATCATCAGCAGTCACCCATTGAGGAATACCAGGTTTAGCTTAAGCAGCTTGGCTTTAGATTTTGCTTTGTGATGCTTTTGCATCAGCTGTTTTCTTCTGTGTGCCATGTGCCAGGTCAGGTCAGCTGTTTAGTCAGCCCAAAATCAGTGACAAAC
This sequence comes from Vireo altiloquus, assembly GCA_013396875.1. Lineage (NCBI taxonomy): Eukaryota > Metazoa > Chordata > Aves > Passeriformes > Vireonidae > Vireo > Vireo altiloquus. Next base: position 315,669 of record VZRF01006588.1, read on the forward strand.
CCCCAGAGCAGTGCTGAGTGCTACCTTGAGGCAGCAATGCCTTCCAGCCCTGTCCTGGATCCTTCAGGTTTAAAGATTTGGGTTGTGCTGCCTGGACTCACACAGCTCCTCTGTGTCACCCTGTGGTGTTGGAGGGCAGAGGGACTGTGGAGGGCAGAGCAGAAGTGACCCTGGTGAGCACAGGAGCTGCAGGGCAATGCAGGGAACAGGGCTCTGCCCAGGCACCCACCTGCAGCTTCAGCACCAGGAGCTGAGCAACAAGGCATGAACCCCTGGATGTCTCTGGATCCTCCTGCCTGTGGTGCTCTGCAGCCCAAAGGGTTCCTGCTGGGGCTGGAGCAGCTCCCCCCTGTCATCAGCTGTCCCTGTCCCCTCCCTGGAGGTCCTGATGTTTCCTGCCTCTGCCAGGGCAGTGCATCTCTGGGCACCTGGAGGTGGCTCTGGCCTGGGAGAGGAAGCTGTTCCTCTGTTAACCTTGTCCCTGTGCAGGGTCCAGCTGCTGATCCCAGGCTGGACACTGGGGCTTGGAGCAGCCTGGGACAGTGGGAGATGTCCCTGCCCATGAGAGGGGCTGGGAATGAAATGAGCTTTAAGGTCCCTTCCAACCCAAACCAGTGTAAGATGCCATGACTCCAAGGAGAGGGAGCATGAATACTTTTGGCTGAAGTTCTGATGGGGTGAGGTGGAGCTGCTGCAGCCAGGGTGGGCTGGGGCTGCTCAGAGTGCCAGAGCAGGGCTGAAAGGAGGAGGTTCAGCTCAGCTCTGCCCTGCCAGCTGCCAGGAGAGGACCTGAGCTGTGGGGCACCATCCCACAGCCACAGGGACGGGTTTGGGGGTGGCAGTGGCTCTGCTGGGAGGTGGCAGCAGTGTGGGGATGTGGCTGCCTGAGCTCTCCATTGCAGGAGGTGGTCACAGAGCAGCGCCGAGCGCTCAGCTGCCTCCTGCAGCAGCTGCTCAAGGAGAAGAAGCAAAGGGAGGAAGAACTGCAACAAATCCTGGTAATGAAGCCCTTCCTACCCCTCCTGAAGTGGATGAGGAAGCACTCAAGCTGGCTGCAGGGAGAGTCCATGGCTCAGTGTGGGAGGGAAGGGGAGCAGAGCAGAGCTGTGTGTCTAGATCCAGAGGCAAATTTAACCCCAGAAAGTTCTGGTGTAAAGCTGGGGCCACAGCAGCACTCCCTGGAGCAGAACAAGGCACCACCATCACCATCAGGGGCCCTGCTGGAAAGGGAGTGGGCAGCAGGATGAGCACCAGGGGTGGGAGTTGTGATCCTGAAGGTCTCCAGACTCTGCTGAGCCTCAGGAATCCAGGGGGAGAGGGGCAGGGGGAGGCACAGCCCTGCAGAAGCCAGAAATGCCTGATTCACCCCCACCACAGTGCCCTGGCACAGCCCAGGCTGGGGGTTCCCTCCTGCACCTCCATCCCTGAACCCCCCTGGCCTTGTTCCCTCAGGCTGCTGAATGAAGGAGTTTTGTTTTGCAGCTGGAAATGGAGGCAAAGAGCGAAACCAAACAGGAGAACTACTGGCTGATCCAGTACCAGCGCCTGCTGAACCAGAAGCCTCTCTCCCTGAAACTCCAGGTGCTGCTGCCGTTCCTGCTCTCATTGTGGCTCTGCTCTGCTCTGGGGGGAGCAGGGACAGCCCCTGAGCTGAGGCTGGGAGCAGGGCACAGACCCCTCACACTGATCAATCCCAGTGGATCACTGAAGGGGTTGTTTCATGGGTGAGGGGAGCTCCCCAGGGGCTGCAGCTCCTCCTGAGGGGCAGCTCTGATCTCTGCTCCCTGAGACAGGGACAGCACCCAGGGAACGGCTGGAGCTGGGCCAGGGCAGGCTCAGGCTGAGATCAGGGAAAGGTTCTTCCCCCAGAGGGTGCTGGGCACTGCCCAGGCTCCCCAGGGAATGGGCACGGCCCCGAGGCTGCCAGAGCTCCAGGAGTGTTTGGGCACTGCTGCCAGGGATGCCCAGGGTGGGGTTGTTGGGGGGTCTGGGCAGGGACAGGACTCCCAGATGATTCTGGTGGGTCTCTTCCTGCTCAGGATATTCCACAATTCCCGGACCCCAACATTTTGAACTGTGCTCATAAAACACCCAGGGCCTGAGCTGCTCTGGCTGTTGGGCTTCCAGGCTTTGGTGTGTTTGGGATGCTGAACACCCAGAGCAGGGCAGGACAGGGATGAGCACAGCCTGGCCTCAGGGGCACAGTCTGGGAGCTCATTTCCATGTTTTGCAGGAGAAAGGTTTGGAGCAGCAGCTGGTGAACCTCCTGCTCGAGCTCTCTGCTGACCAGTATGTGCCAGTCTTCGCTCACCACCGAATATCCTTGGAAATGCTGGGCACCATGAGTGCCAGTGACCTGGAAAAGGTACGAGACAGCAGAGCCACAGCCTGGGACAACAGCAGCAGGGATTGTCCCTGTCCATGCCCGAGCCCAGCTGTGCCTGGCAGCTCTGGCACAGAGGACAGAGGTGTGGCAGGACAGAGGTGTGGCTGGTGCTCTGCCATGCCACCTCCCCACAGGGACAGGTGCCTGTGCTGCTCTACCTGTCCCTGGGGGCAGTGGCTCTCCCAGAGACTTGCAGGATGAGCTGCAGCCTCACTCCATCCTCCTCCAACATCTTCCAGATGCTCTTTGTAGTAGAAATGGCACTGGGAAATTCCTGGTGCCTGGCAGAGGGGCTTTCCTTGGCATGGCCACCTCTTGCCCCGGAGTTTTCAGTGTCCCCTTGGGGACATCAGCCTCCTGTCCCCTCTGGGGCCAACACCTTCCTCTTGCCCTGCAGCTCGGTGTGACAGAGGCTGGTCTGCAGCGTGCCATCCTCAGGCGGGCTCAGGAGATCCTGGCTGTGGCCACAACCATCCCAGGTACCCCCAGTTAATTCCTGCCACATTTTGCACTCGCAGCAGGCACCTGAGCCTGGGGCAGGGACCCTGTGGGTGAGGTACCCACCGTGGGTGTGTGAGGAGGGGAGGCAGGGAGGGCCAGCAGGGCTCTGGGCAGCGCTCAGGGGGCTCAGAGCCTGCTGTGGCTGCAGAGCTGCAGAGGGAGGAGGAGGCCGAGGTGCCAGCGGTGCCAGAGCCCAGCGCTCCCCCGGAGGAGCCCCAGGGCCCCACGGCCCCAGCGCTGCCCTGGGACGAGAGGAAGTCGGAGTGCGTTGTGTGCATGGAGCAGGAGGTGAGAGCCGGCACAGCCTGGGGCTGGGGCGGAGGGAGGGCAGGAGCCAGCCTGGCCTCAGCTCTGCCACCCCCCAGGCTGGCCCTGGCAATGCTGGGTGCTCATCCCGCCGGGCACAGCAGGGCTCGGGCATCCCAGCAGGGATGGAGAGAGGAGCAGCAAAGGGACAGACTCAGTTCAGCTCCCGCTTGGACGGGACCGTGCTGAGCTCCACACGGCAGCCATGGGAAGCGCTCAGGGGGTGCTCAGTTCAGCTCCCCCGTGTCCTTCCCCGTGTCCCACCGCACTCCTGCTCGGCACAGCCCAGTGGGGACGGAGATCCTCCCCAGTGGGGTTCGGGGCTCTGCCCCCCACACTGAGACCCCCNCGGGTGACCCCCAGCTCCCCCTGCGCTGGGAGCAGTGTTCGGGACCAGCAGCACTCTCCGTGTCCCCTCTCTGTCTCTCCCCCAGCCCCAGACGATTTTCCTGCCCTGTGGCCACGTCTGCTGCTGCCAGGGCTGCTGCGAGCGGCTGCGCTCGTGTCCCCTGTGCCGCCAGGACATCGCGCAGAGCGTCCGCATCTTCCACAGCGCCTAGCCGGCCCGGAGGCAGTGCCCGCAGTCCTGGGCTGTTCCCCGCTGCCCTCCTGCCCCCCAGCAGCTCGGCCAGCACTGCCTTCCCGTGCCCGGGAGCCTCAGCGTCCTCCCAGCTCGCCCATGGCTTCTCAACACCCAGCTGGGGCTCCTTTCATGAATCCTCTCCTCCTGCCCGCCCAGCATCCCTGTGCCCGGCGGCACCGGGTGACAAACTGGAGCTCCTCCTGTGGCTCCTCCTCTCTGGCAGAGGTGTTTGCCGTCGGAAATGGCCCTGGCTCAGCAGGGACACGGGGAGTGCTTCCAGCAGTGGGGGAATTTCCCGTGGGAGGACTCGGCCAGGACGTGCTGTGCTTCGTGTGCTGATTCAGTGCCTTGCACCTCTGTCATGCCAAAGGTCTGGAGCTTCTGCTCTGGACACCGCAGGAGTGTGGCTGGGGCTGCAGCCTCAGGCAGGGCAGAGCCAGGCGCTCTCCAGTCCCTAATTCCTGCTCGTGTGGGAGGGGAGAGTCTGCAACACGCCCAGGACTGGAGGGACCTGCCCTGGACAGAGGAGCCCAGTGGGGTCCCTCGTCCAAGAACCAGGTAGGGAGCAGAAAGCGTTGCTGACACAGGGCTGGGGCTGTGCCCAGCTCAGCTCCACAGTGCCTCCGTGCAGTGGGGTGTGGGGACTTCTCCATTGCCCTTCATTAGTAACAATCCCTGTCTGTCCCTCAGCTCTTGACCTTGAAATATAAAAATGCTGCCATGAGCACAGTCCCACCACAGCCTTCCCCAGGAGCAGCCATTAAACTGCAGCTGCTTTCTGCTGGGGGTGTTTGTGTTTGCTGCCTCTTTCCTGCTGCAGGGGGGGTTGGCTGAAAGCCGGGGGCAGTGGGGCAGTGACGGGGCCACCACGTGCCCAGCTGTCCCAGCATCACCTCCTCCTCCTCATCCTCTTGTCAAACAGAGAACAATTTGAGGCTCTGGGCCTTCTCCCAGGGTGTTGCTCACTGCGGAGCTGCCCCAGGGATGTCCAGGCAGGCGAGACCTTGGCCGCTGTGCTTGGGTTGCCTCACATGAGCTGCCCCGTGCAGAGCATCCCTGTGGGACACGTGTGTGGCCTCGTGAGGTGGCCCCTGCCCTGTGCCACCAGTGTCCTGGAGACGTGCCACGGCACCAGAGACGGCGCCTTGGGAACATCCTGGGCATGGGGAACATCCTGGGGATGTTTCCAGCCTCTGTTTGCACGTTTTGCTGCTGCTGCACATCAGAGCAGGCACGTCCCGTCCGGGGAAGGGCAAGGGGCTGTACCAGGAGCTTGGGACGGAGGAGAGGAGCCCTGGTGGAGGTGCCCGAATGAGGGCACTCCCTCCATCCCCTCTGCTCCCCCCACTCCATCCCATCGGGTGCCCGCCGGGCCCCGCTGGGGGTGGTAATGAGTGCCAGGAGCTGGGGGCAAGGTCTGCTCGGGGACTCTGCCCGTAAAGAGGTGCCAGCGCTGCCCTGCGGTGCCGGGCTGCCCTTCATCCCTTCATCCCCAGGGCCATCACAGCCCCGTGAGCTGCGGGGACAGCCACGCGTCAGACAAAACAGCTGGAGCATCACCCTGGAGTCTGGGCGCTTGCAGAGATTGCGGGGAAAAATAAAATTACAGAAAAAAAGCGTCTTCACCCTTTGCCCCCAGCCAGCCCCAGCAGGGCCGGGTAGTCAGGGGCTGCAGCCGCCCCGTGCTCGGCACAAACATCCCCCGTCCATCCCTGGAAGCCCACTCGGCCCGTGCCGGTCACCGGCCGGGGACACCGGGTGACAAACAGACCCCGGGGCTGGTGGGAAATGGGTGCACGACGAGGCTGCTGTAGCCACTGCTGGGCTGGTGCTAGAGTCAATTAACAACGGCAGAAACTCTGCTTGGGAAGTATTAAGAATATAATGGATTTGGAAAGGGAAAAGGGAGAGAGCAGCAGGTGTTTTAGGGGCAGCAGCTCTGCGGTGGAGGAGGAGCTTTCCCTGTGCCGCTCCAGCGCCCACCGGGCACCCTGGGGCCAGGCTGAAGTTCAGGGTGGGGGCGGCCCGAGCCCCTCTCCCCTCCCCGGACTCGGCCATCGCCGCCCCCCGCCTTCAAAAGCGGCCGGGCCGGGCCGTGCCCGCGGAGCGCCATGGCAGCGGGGCCCGAGCCCGGCCGGGAGTGCGGCATCTGCTACGAGGCCTATTGGGGTGCCGGGGGGGCCCCGCAGCAGCTGCCCTGCCGCCACTCGCTGTGCCAGCGCTGCCTCGGCAGGCTCGTGTGCCGCGCAAACACCGTGGCCTTCGTCAGCTGCCCCTTCTGCAGGATGGTGACGCTGCTGCCCGAGCTGGCCCCGGCGGCTCCCGGGGGGACACCGGAGCCGGGCGCCTGCCCCGGGGAGCGGCAGGAGAACGGCCCCGGTGCCCCCCCGGAGCCCGGGCAGGACTCGTCGCGCTCCGCGGCCGCGCTGTGCTCGTCCCACGCCCCGGTGTTCGCCGTGAGCAGCTCGGTGTCCCCCTGCGGCCTCCGCCGCGGCTCCGAGGCCCCTCACGCCTTCGTGCTGGGGCTGCTGGGCCGAGGGCTGCTGCTGGACACGCAGCCCCCGCTGGCCTCCATGGAGAACCTGCGCCTCGGCTTCGCCGCCGGCATCCTCGTGCTCATCGTCTCCACCTTCTTCCTGCTCGTCTTCCTCAAGTAGGTCCGGATGGCGGAGGGGGGCTCCCATCGCACCCATCCCACCCCGGCGGACGGACCCGGCCCTGGCTCAGGGACTTGTCGGGCCGCGGGCACCTCGGTGGGCAGGGACACGGCCTGGGCTCAGCACCTACCTGGATGCTGCCCTGGGGCCCGCAGGACGCTCGGCTGCCCGCACCAGAGCCCCGGGCATCAAACTCTTTAAAAATTAACTTATTGCAGCGCCTTCCTCGCCCCGGGGCCCGGCTGTGCTCACGCTCCATCCCGGCACAGCTCGGCGGGAGGCGCAGCGTGGGGCCCAAGCCCTTCCCGGAACATTCCCCCCCCGGCAGCGAGCACGGGCGGAGAAGGGAAAGGTCCCGCAGGGCTGCCCTGGGGGCGAAGCTGTTCCAAGGCAACCCAAAGCCGTGTCCCGGCAGGAGAGCGCCCGGGGCAGGGCTCAGCCCTTCGGGGACACGAGACATTAAAGTCAGGCATTGGCCCAGCTCCGTGTCCGGGTGTTTTTCTGTGAGTCCGTGAGCCTCAGCAGGCAGGGCAGGGGCTGAGCACCAGGGCCAGGATGGAGGAGGGACTCCTCTCCTTCCCAGCCCCCAGAAACAACCCCTCGGGCACAGCCTCAGCAAACTCCTCCGGGGTTCACCCACCTCTGGCCAGAACTCAGCACCTAGGGTCAGGTGAGACTAAAGTCATTGCAAGCAAAAAATACAGATTTAATTGCACTTTATTTTCTGAGAAGTGAAATGCAAATCCCTCAGGTTGTCTATCTGTAACAGGGAACAAGAAGTGGAACTTGTTAGTAGGAGCAATGATCTCTCCTGGGACAGCACATGGACAGAGCCAGAGGCCACTCTGACACTCAGAGCAGCACATGGACCCCCAGAAATCCAGTTTCAAACAGCCTCACGTTTGTTCGGCACTAACGCCTAGGAAGGCCCAGCTCAGATCACCCTGCATGGCAGCAGCATGCCTGGCACAGGCTTTGGTCTCTGCCCCGCTTTCAGCTGCATTTGGCAAGTTGTGGCAGGGAGGGTGAGGCACAGGGAGCTGCCACACACCTTCACAGGAACACCCAGTGCTCTTTTGGGTGTTTTCCTCCCAATAAATCACCTTTAGGGGCACACAGATCTAATTCCAGTCAGAGGTTGTAAACAAAGGTGTAGAAACTAAACCATAGAATTAAAGTCCTTTCCTTTAGTGAAGGGGTTTGTTTTAAAGACTTCTGGGGTGAAGTTGAGTTAGTGCCCATGAGTGGAGAATAAAAGTGCTGTGAGAGCCCCAGGCTGTGTGCCAAGCTCTGTCCTCACTCCTTCCCCTCCTGGTCCCCTCAGAGTGCAGGGTGACACCCCAAAGTGCTCAGCCCAGCCCGGGGCTTGTGTCCCACCCTTCTCTACAGTTTAACTCGTGCTGGGATGGTCACACCTTAGCAGCAGCAGAGCCAAAGGCACAGGAGAGGGGCTGGGCTGTGGGGAAGGACTTCCCAAACAGGCAGCACATCCCAGAGCTGTGCTGCTGCTCCCAGAGGGAAACACAGCCCAGCAAAAACCACCTCAGCTCTGGGCACAGGAGAGGAGCTGCCCATGAGTGTGTCCTGTGAGCAGGGTCTGGGCTCCCTGCAGCCAGCACAGCCCTGCTCCAACAGCCCCAGGGCCCAGCAGCACCTGTGCCACAGCTCAGGCAGTGCCCACCTGAACCACCTCAGCCCTCAGGGCTCCCCAAGCTGCTCCTGCAGAGCCAGGGGCTCACAAGAAACGCCTGACTGGGATTCCTGGGGAACCTCCAGTGGGACATGGCTCAGACACTGTGGGGAGAAGGTGCTGGGTCCCTGGGAGCCACCCTGGGGACTAAGAAATATTCCAAGGAGCTCTTCACTGGGGAAGGAGATTGGAGTCTGGTTTGTTAAGAGGCTGTTGCCACTGCAGGGTCCTGCCAGACTGGCTCTGCTGAAGCTCTTCACCAAGTTCCAATTTGCATAAAGTTTGAGGTTAATGAATCCAGGGCTCAGGGGAGGGGGGCAGTGGTGGGACGTGCTGTGGGCCAGGGTGGCTCCTGCACTCAGAGCCCAGAGCGTTTGGCAGCTCAGAGCAACAGAGCTGAGCACCCACAAGTGCAAAAGGAGCCCCCAGCAGCCCTCACCCATCTGCAGGACAAGAGCCCTGCAAGTCCCTGGTCATTCCCAACGTCCCACGTGTGCAGCTTGCCAAGGGCTCAGCAGCCACATCTTCATCCCAGCCAGTCCAGGTCATCATCATCATCATCCCCGAAGAGTGGTGCGGGAGGGGGATGCCCCTTCATGCTCTGCAAGGCACAGCAGAGGGAAACTGCTCAGCCCCAGCAGCTCCCTGAGATTTCATCATCATCACTACACAAACTGCTCTGGAATCTCTGCCAGCTGTGAGGAGCTGGGAACAAGAAGCCTCATTACCCCAGTTTTTATTTCTCAGTGTTTATAGATTAGGTTTAGATTAGATCTCAGGAACAATTGTTGATGGAAAGGAATGTAAAGCATTGGCACACTGGAGTCACCATCCCTGGAAGTGTTCAGGAAGTGGCACTTTAGGTCATGGTTCAGTGGTGAATGGTGCTACATGGATGGTTGGATTTAAAGGTCATTAATCATCTTAAAGGTCATTTCCAACCTTAAGGATTCTGTGGTTCTGTGATTCCAGGAGCTGCTTACAGGCTAAAAGCGACTGGAGAGGGCTCAGAACTAAACCCCTTCAATTAACCCGGCAAGTCCCACTGATTTCATGGCAGCAGGAGTCTGTCACCACTCCAAACCAGCACCTCCCAGCTCACTCACCAAGCCCAGACACTCCTGATTTCCACAGGGAATGGATGGGAAGCTCTGAGCTCAGCCAGGCCCCCACTGCCACAGGGAGGATTTTACAGCTACAGACCCAGAGCAAAGCCCCAAATACCCAAATGTTACATACCACCTCCTCCTCATCCTCCTCTTCAGAGGGAACTTGAGGCTTCAGTGGTTTAGGAGATGCTGTTTCAAAGAAGTTGTCATCTTCAAAGAGGCTGTAAGGAGATAAAGAGTGAACAGCTCAGAGGATGGGATCTGCTTTTACAAATTCTGTCCCAGAGAGATGGCAAAGCCTCGTCACTGAGGGGAACCTTTGTGGCAGGTACTGCTCAGCAGTGCAGGGCAATCCTGGGAGCTGGCAGGCACCAGGATCAGATTGTACAGGAGCTGAACTCCCCTGGGAATGCTCTCCAGTGCCTCCCCCGGACACGAGGCTGCCCTGGGGCTGTTCCCAGTGGAATGTGCCCTGGGCAGGCTGCTCTGTGCCAGGTCCTGGCTGGTGCCAGCAGCCCCTAGCCTCTGCTGTCCTGCAGCAGGGACACACCTGGCCCAGCCCCAGCAGCAGCCCTCACCTGGAATCCATGTGCCTGGGGCTGGAGCTTGGTTCCTGCGATCCCAGAGTTCCTCCCAGGACAGCTGAGCCTGGCTGGGCTGTGCTGGGCACTGAGGCAGCTCCATCCCGTGGCTCTGTGCTGCTCCCTTCCTCCCCATTGAAAGGAGGAGGCTCTGAACCTCCCACAGCCTCCTCTGCCTCGTGCTCCACAGCTGGATGTGCTGGGAGCGCTGCCTCATCCACTCCTGGCTTGGCTTCAGGAACAGGAGATTCTGCAGCTTCTGCCTGCAAAGGCAGCACGGAGGGACTGTGTTCTGGGGCAGCTTTCCCGAGGGGAACACCCTCCAGCAGCCCAGGAACAGGCTGTCCTGCAAGCACAGGCCCCTCCTCTGGATCCAGGCTGCACCCAGCTGTGGTTGGGAGATGATCCTCCTGAGCTTTCTCCTCTTCTTCTGTCACCCCACTGCTCCGTGTGCCCTGCTCCTCCTCAGAGGCTCTGGGGCTGGCAGGGTGAGGAGCAGCCTGGCCTTGCTGCTCAGACTCCAGGGAGGCTCTGGAGCCCCTGGGATGAGCTGGGGGTGCAGTGCTCTGTGCTGGGCTGTGCTCCAGGGATGCTTTGTGCTCTGTTTTTGCTCGGGGTGACTCCTCCTGGCTCTCTGCTCCTGTGCCAGATTCCCCATTTTCACTGCCATGCTCTGGTTTCTCCTGCTGCCTGTTGAGCAGCTGCAGTGTCACAGTCTGGAAAAAAGGGAGAGAACACAGGTTATACCCTAAACACAACCCACCACACATCCCTGCATCACCTCCTCCTACCAGGCTGCTTTACACCCACAACAAATTCCCCTTCAGTTATTTCAGTCTCACAGCACAGATGTGAGGTTTCAGCCCAAGGCTCTCTCTCTCTTCTCTCACCCCTGCCATACCTTGATGGTGTTCATGACAAGCCCCAGGACTGTCCTGCCACTGTACATCTCCTCCAGCTCAAATTCCCCCCGCAGAGACTGGAACACACCATTCATTATCTTCTTGATCTGCAAAAGGGCAAGGCAGGAAACAGAGACAATTCAGCAGCATGTGAAGCACTGCACTCAACATCAGGCACTTCTCCAGGGGAAGGAACAATAAATCCAAACACAAAAATGTGGTTTTTTAAATATTCCACCTTCCTTCACGAGATCAGGCCACTGATCAGAACCACTTAATTCAGAACCTCAACATGCACCAAACTCGTCCCTCCCAAACTGAGGAAGGCTGCAGAAAGCCAAGGCAGACTGACACTTCTTACTTTAGTTTTTAAATCCAAACCTCAAATCTAGAGTTTTAACAACAAGAAATAAAAGTCAGACAACAAAGTGGGCAGCAGGAAGATGGATTCAGGCTGTTTGCAAGGGATGGAGGGACAGGACACAGGGAATGGCTTCCCAGTGCCAGAGGGCAGGGCTGGGTGGGCTATTGGGAAGGAATTGTTCCCTGGGAGGGAGGGCAGGCCCTGGCACAGGGGGCCCAGAGCAGCTGTGGCTGCCCCTGGATCCCTGGCAGTGCCCAAGGCCAGGCTGGACATTGGGAGGTGTCCCTGCCATGGCAAGGGTGGCACTGGGTGGGCTTTAAGGTTCCCTCCAACCCAAACCATCCTGGCTGTAATTCTAGGATAAAATCCCATCCTTTCTTCCTCTGCGGTCTGTTACTACAAACATAGTGCTCTGTGGAAAAAATTCTCTTTTTCCTTCTTCTGTCAGTTCAAAGAGAAATAATTCAAGGTAAATCCATGTGCTTAGGAAGGAGAAGTACTGGGGAGTCAGCCAAGCTCACTTGCTCAGTGAAGTCTGCAGGGGAAGATCCATCCTGGTCCTGCTGCAGCTCTCGGATCTGCTCCTCGTAGCGAGCCTTCAGCACCAGCACGTCTGCCTGCAGGGCTGAGTACTGCCAAGGGAAATCCACCCTCAGAGCTCTCCTCACAGCACAGCCTCACCTCCAGGGCTGCCCTGGGGAGGGGTTTAGTGAGGCACAAGCTCGGAGTGGAGTTTTAAGCAAGGCTCTGATAGTGTCACAAAAGGCTGAAAGCAGCAGCACCAGAGTAAGGACACCCAAGGCAGCCTGGGAGAGTCACAATTGTGTCACCAGCTCCTCAAGTGCCACAAGAATGGGTGGGAGCAGCACCACTGAGATCCCAGTGAAATGAAGGCGGGGTCCCATTACTGGGTCTGTTCTGGTTTGCTGGAAACCACATGAAATTCTCTCTTCTAAACAACCTTTCTAAACAAAAATATTTCTAAACAACCTTTCACTCCTCAGAAGTCCCATATTCATCTCTCTACTACAAGAGCTCAATTTGGTGCCTCTCCTTTCCTCAGTTTGACACGAACCCAGGAATTCAAGCAGGTGATACTTTCATTCTTCCCCTACCTGAGCATTTTCCTACCATATTCTGGAACTCCCATCCCCATTACTCTGGACTAGCCTGAGGCTGCTGTTCTCTGCACTCCAGTTCCCATATCCAGCTGCTGTGATTCCTTTACCTTCTCTTGGACAGGCTCCAGCTCCTCCAAACGTTGCTGAACCTCAGCCAATTTTTGCTCCTCTGCTTTTTTTGAGTGTTTGAGTGCTGTGAGCTGAAAGGCAAGAAGCAGAGCAGGTCCCTGGCAGTGTCACCCACTGCAAACAGCCTCTGCTCACCAAGAGCCACTCAGGACAGCGCAGAGAAGTGCAAGTTGGAGCTGCTGCTGCAGTCCAGGCCTGGCAGCACCTCGGCTCTCCCTCCTCCATGAACCCACCAACCCAACAAACAGCTGAACATGGCCAAGAGCAACATGGAAACACATGAAGGATTCTTCAGGCATTTCTGTCTGTGAGAGATCCTTACAGCATTGAGGTCAGACAGAGCCTGTGGATAATTCTCCCAGGCAGAAAGATACAAGCATTCTTTGCTTGTTATGTTTTGAAAAGAGGTTTTGAAAGGAGTGTTTTTCTTTGACCAGTGGAAAATTGTACCTTGCATTTGTTTTCTCACACAATTCTGTTCACACACTCACTGCGTGGATCTTGAGAGAAAGATCTCTTTGCATGAATAAAAGATCTAAGCCTTCCGATGATTCTGAGAATGGAGTCTCTTTTGTTGCTCTGGCCCTGGTAAGGGCCACAGAATTGGAACAGCGCAAGCTCCACAACAGGCAAGAAATTACAAAGTCAAGCCCCAGTTAGGTGGGAGAAGACTGCTGGTTACAGCCACTGGCATCCAGTGCCCATCAGAGCAAGGAAGAGCAGCCCTTCTTTACCTTCTCCTCCAGCTGGGCCACCTGGTGCTGCAGGGAGTCCCTCTGCTCACACAGCTCCTGGCACTGCCGCTCGTGCTGCTCCTTGGCTGAGGCCAGGGCACGCTCACACCTGGCCTCACACTGGGACTCCAGCTCTGCCTGGATCACTGACAGCTGCAAGGGAGACCAGAACACACCACACACACAAACACACACACCCCAACACACACACACACGATCTGGGTTTGCACAGGAGGAGAATGCCCTGGGCTGGGCAACCACACAAGGGTACAACCCTGGGGCTGCCACCAGCTCCTGCCCACACCTCTCACTTCAGCTCCAGCCACAAACCCCAGGCTGGTCAGAAGGTCTGGTTCAGATTTCAGACCTCTTAGCATATTTCTAAACAACCTTTCACTCCTCAGAAGTCCCATATTCATCTCTCTACTACAAGAGCTCAATTTGGTGCCTCTCCTTTCCTCAGTTTGACACGAACCCAGGAATTCAAGCAGGTGATACTTTCATTCTTCCCCTACCTGAGCATTTTCACATTCTTTTCTACCTGGAGGTTCCCACAAGCCCTCCAGACGTGGAGCAGCAGCTCCCCTGACTCCTCACCTGCTCTGCTGCTGCCTGGTCAGTCGAGGTCCGAGCCTTTTTCAGGAGCTGCCGGAGCTTGTCCAGCTCCTGCTGGTACGACCTGCGAATTTCTTCCATCTCTTCCTCTGCCTGAGCCCTCTCTGAGAGGGATTTCTTCTTCCTCTCTGCAAGATTCTGCAGTACAGAACATGACACAGAATAGGCCACTCTGCACCAAAGCAGCTTCTCTCCCTCAAGCAGAAAGAGCTGCTTTGGGCAGGGAACTTCATCACCTGAAATCGAGCTGAGGTTATCTCAGGGGAGGAAGGCTGACACATTACTGGGTAAGACAAATAAATAAATAAAGCCCACATCAATCACAAAGGATCCACCACCCTGTAGATGAGTCAGGATTTACTGAATTTACATATTAAAAAGCAAGAACCTTTGGTTAGCCTTGGGTGAACAACAGAAAGCTCCAACTGCTGCTGGCACTGGACTTACCTTTTCCAGAGTCTCCTTTTCCACCCTCAGGTCTGCCAGCTCTTCCTCCAGGGCTGCAATCTTCATATCCAGCTGTTTGCGGCTCTGCTTCTCAGCCTTGAACCTGCTCTGAGTGTCCTGAGAGGCCTCTTGGAGCTCTGCAAACAAACCCCCAACACTTCCCTGTGGGTTTGGGTGCAACTCCCATTTCAGGGGAACACATCTGGGGGTCTTGTGCCTGCACTGGGGACTAGAATTTATCAAGAGCAGCCTGTTCTAATGCTTTGCAACCATTTCTGTGAAGACATTTTCCCCAATATCCAACCTAAATTTCCCCTGGCCCAGCCTGAGGCTGTTCCCTCTCCTCCTGTCCCTGTTCCCTGGGAGCAGAGCCTGACCCCCCCCGGCTGCCCCCTCCTGTCAGGGACTTGTGCAGAGCCACAAGGTCACCCCTGAGCCTCCTTTTCTCCAGCCCCTTCCCCTTCCCTGGAATTGTTCTAACCCCTCCATGACTTTCTTGTCACATGGGGCCCAGAAGTGACCCCAGGATTCAGGGTGGGGCCACACCAGTGCCCAGCACAGAGGAATGTGGGCAAAAAACACCTCAGCTTTTAACTTTCCATCCACTGGAACACCTCTGGCTGCTCTACAGGATGTTGGACAGAAAAGTCAAGAGGCACAAAAGGCCTCCCTGTAACAGGATGATTTTGTTTGTTGAGCCATCCCACTTTGCCTGTAGTGGTGACTTGGATCAATCCTTCAGACATTTCAGTGCATCCATATCCCTCTTCCACCCCCTGTGATTGATCCTAGGGAAAGCAGGAAGATACCCCAGGAGCCAGGAAAAACCTCTGCCTCATAAAAGAGCCATGAAGGAGCTCTGAGGGGACAGGCAGGAGCAGCCTCACCTGCCAGCTGTGCCTGCAGCTTGTTGAGCTGTGCCTCCTGTCTCTCTGCATCCTGCACGGCACAGGAGAGTTGCTTCCTCAGCTCCATCTCCTTCTTCTGGTGGGCAGTGAGCTCCAGCTGCAGCTGGGAAACCTGGGCTGTGGCAGCTGCCAGCTCCTCTGCAACTTTGGCCTGGAGCACAAAATGGAGCAGGGAAAAGGGATATGTGAGGAAGCAGCAGAACTGTTCTCTCAGGAAGAGCTGGAAGAGGGCTCGAGGCCTTATCAGGGAACACATCTCCAAACTGGGGAGGCAGCAATGACTTTTCTGCCACATCAGTTTTGTCCAGACTGACTGGAAAGCTGCACGAGGCCACCAATAACCTCCTCACCACGTCTGTTCAACCCACTGAGTTTTCCCAGAGAGGTCAAGTGTGTTTAAGCCTGGTTCCAGTGCCTGGTGGCTCTGCTCAGTTTGCAGGCTATGAAAACATCTATTTGAGTAAAAAGCCTGGCCTCCAACATTTAATTGTCTTCCATAAGCTTACAAATCACTGAGGAGCCTCATAAAACACAGGCTGGTGCCAGCCAAAAGAGCACCTTGTCCCCAGAGCACCCAGCACCAGGTCACCCCAGCTGCCCACGGGCAAGGCTGGCATTCCCCAGCAGCTCTCAGTCATTTGTGGACCTGTTTGGATTTAGGACTGTTGAGAGTCAGTGACTCAGCTAAAACCAGGCACCAGCACAGCTCGTCAGACACCTCAGACACATCACCAGCAGGGGCTCAAGGCATGGAGACAGACACAGAGTTCTATTCCCAACCCTGAGTGACACACAAATTTCAGAGGATGCTCTGTAAAGACACAACTTGCACAGGCAATCCCTAAACTTCCCAAAAGCTTCCACACCTCTGCCTATTTTGAGATGCCCAACAGACTTTTCACATTCTTGTAACGGCTGAGTTCAGGGGAGCTGGATTTTCTCTCTGCTTTATCCCCCAAGAGAATTCCCTCCACACCAGGACCAACACCTTGTGGCAGAGAAGAGCTGTGAGCAGAATTGTTCCAACTCTGGTGAAGATGAGGATATGCTGACCTGGAGGGTTGGGATGCCACAGCACTCATGGTAAAGAGGAGGCAGTGTTTCAGAGAGTGGCCAAAACCTCTGAAAAAAGATCTGCTTTCCTCTTATGTTTCCATAAATGTCCCACTGCTCTCCTAACTCCTGGCATGCTAAAATCAAAGCCCATGGCATAGCTAAAGACATCTAAAGGTTATTTTAACCCTGGCCTCTGTCTTTAATGGCAAATAAAGAAAACAAAAATAGGAAATCCTACGGCAGGAAGTGTTACTAGACAGAGGTTTCTACAGAGGATGCTTCATGTCCACAGCTCAGCTTCAGCCTCCAGCTTTCAGGCACCAAGATTCTGGGGTGACTTGTACCTGCTCTGACAGTGATCCTGTTCTCCCATGGGGAGTGGAACAAGCAGCAGTGTGAGAGAATTCTTGGGAAGGCCTCCCCAAGAAAGAGGGGACCAGTGGGGAGACTCTGCCAGTTACAAAACCCTTTTCCCAGCGAAGGATCTGTGCTAATTCCAGCTCAGAGACAATTCTTTTCATGCCAATCAGTTTCTAGTTCAAGAGGAAGCTGGGCTGGCACTACCAAGGGCACAACCATCTACCACCTACACAGTCAGCAGACACTGCCTCACCTGGTCCCAGCCCCGATCCACTGGCAGCATGTGCTGGGAAGAGAAAGCAGCGACAGGAAACAGGAAGGGTTAAGAACACGACTTGAAAGGCAGAGGCATTCATCAGTAGAAAAGCAAAATGCTTCATAGCAGGAGCCTAAGGCATGCCAGAGAAGCCTTTACATTACTCCAAGAACTGTAAAAGCTTAGACTAAAAAAAGGGAGTGAAGCCTGATGTAAAAAGAAAGGCACTGAAGGTATCCTTGGGGTACATTACACAGCAGAGGTGGAGCAGTCCTGGGGGTGACCTGCACTGGAGAGGTGGAAAATCACTCATGGTACACAAAGCCTTCACCTAAAGCTGTGCCTTGCTCTGCAGGGCCTAAGATCCATAAGCCAAAAGCAGTGAGTTACCAGGGCCTCAGTGAAGCTGGGTCCAATGGTGAGTCCCTATCTGTGTGTGAACAAGGGATAAAACAGCTTCCAGTCCTCCTCCCTGGTTCTGGGGATTCAGTGACTGCAGTCCCTGGGCAAGCTGGGTTAGACCAAGGGAAGAGGAAGGAACAGCAGCCTTCATATTTACAGTCAATACTGTCCCAGAACCTGGGGAAATCTGCAAGTCAGGGCTGTGCTGGTGTGGCCTGGAGCCTGCTCCTGTAACATCATCCCTGGGCAGTGACTGCTCAGTCACAGGGGTCCTGCTGAAGATGAGACCCAAAAGACTCCTGAGGATCTTACACTTCCACAAGATGATTCCTCCCCAAGTTACTTATTGTACCAGCAGCATGCTGTCCTCACTGAGAGAAAGGAATTTAACTCCTTATTTCAGTCTGACTTATTCCTGGTTAGAATCTCTCACACTCCTGCATATTATGGGTATGCAGCCTGGGCTGGGGGTGGAAAAGCAGCCCCTTCCCTGTCTGCTTCACCACCATCAGCCATTCACTGCTCTGCTCTTTACCACACTGTGGGAAGCTGCAGTTTGGGTCAGTTTTAGGTGCACCAAGTTATGGCTCTCGTGCAGAGGAAGCATTTTTCACCTCACAGTTGAACTGGAGAGAGACACAACTCAGCAGCAGAGCACAGTGCAAGGCTGAACTGGGAGTCATTTAAGAAGCCAGAGCTTGAGAAAGCAGAGCAGGCACCATGCAATGGCAGAGGCAGCACAGCTGGGCTAGGCTGGCCTGCAGGGCTGGTTCAGGATATGCAGCCATGCATAAATGCATTGCACTGGTTTAAAGCTGTTTCCCAACAGCCCCTTTCACAAAAGCTCAATGTGTTACTGGGAGAAACAAACAGCTTTTGGTTAGCATTCAAAAAAAGCACAAAAGTGCAATGAAGAAACTCCAGTAGGAAATAATTTTTCTTGTATCAATATTCACTCTAAGTCAGTTAAATAGGAGGAATTAAACTCTACTGGAACTATTTAGTGCAACTAAATAACTGAAGTATTTCCAACTCTAAAGCCCTGTGATACACAATTCCCCAACACATTGGCCACATGCCTACTGAGTTAACAATAAATCAGACACTTTCCTGCAAGATAAGAACATTAAAGTTATGACAGCATGAAATGAATATATCCTCCGTGATGCTCGTGTCATGAAAGCCACCAAAACATTCAATTTTTCCCTCAAAACGAAGTTCAGAACTGCAGTTGCCTTCTAAGAAAACTGCATCTTTTAATGCAACAAGCTTGGCTTTGCTCATGCCACCATTACCTTCTCCTGCTCTGCATGCAACACTCTTGCCTGTGTGCTCTGGTTTGTGGTCTGCAGGGAGTGGTTCCTCTGCTCCATCAGCAGGTTGCTCTGCTCCACGTACCTGTGAACAGAGACACTCTGAGCTCTCCTGGAAACACAGGGCTTGGAGCCAAGGGCTCCCACAGGACAGGTGACATTGC
The DNA here is from genome assembly GCA_013396875.1 of Vireo altiloquus. Lineage (NCBI taxonomy): Eukaryota > Metazoa > Chordata > Aves > Passeriformes > Vireonidae > Vireo > Vireo altiloquus. The sequence continues at coordinate 334,253 of VZRF01006588.1, forward strand.
AAAGCACAGAAGGTCTCTTGTGTCATTCATGAGGAGTCCCAGACAGTTCTGCAGGATGTGCTGATCTCAGAGAGGTGGGAGGGCTGTGCCTGGCACAGCAGAGATTGTATCAGCTGGGATAAGTGCTTCACCTCTCTAAAAATGTCTCATGTTCCAAGAGTTTTGATAACTTGGTATCAGCTGAACTTCACCAAGGACACCACATCCCCTACAGTTTCTTTGCCTCACTAAAAATCCAGAGAAAATAAAGCAACTCCCAGAAGCAAGGTGCTTGGAGACAGCATGAGGGATTTTGTTCCCCTTTTACACATTCATGTTTACTGTAAATCAGAGTTTTGGGGGAAGCCCTGCAGAGAAGGAGTGGGAGGAATCCCCACACTTTTAATACCTTAGGAAAAAAATTAGAAATATCAGAATATGGCTCTCTCCTACCAAACACCCCTCAGTGGGAAGAATCTACTTTTAATACCTTAGAAAAAAAAAAAGAAATAGCAGAATATGGCTCTCCCCTAACACCCTTCAGTGGGAGGAATCCCCACACTTTTAATACCTTAGGAAAAAAATTAGAAATATCAGAATATGGCTCTCTCCTACCAAACACCCCTCAGTGGGAAGAATCTACTTTTAACACCTTAGAAAAAAAAAAACTTGAAATAGCAGAATATAACTTTCTCTTACCAAACACCCCTCAGTTCTGCCCAAGTGTAAGAAGGAGTCTGGAAATGCAGAGAGGCTCCCACCCCTTACCTCTGGTTGCGCTCAATCAACTCGCTGATCTTCTCATTCTGCTCCTCAATCCGACTGCTCTTCTCAAATATCTCCTGCTTCAGCCTCTCATTCTCCTAAAGCACAGCTCAGCATGAATATTCAGCAGACTCAGATTTCCCAAACCTCTGTTTTGCAGAGCTGCAGGACAGTGGTGAGGCTCATCCCTTCCATGCCCAGGAAGGCACCATGCCACCTTTAGCAGATCCTGGCACACGACAGTGGCTGCCAAACTCCATTCTAGAAAATCTTGTGTCTGGTTGACTTTTTCACCTACAACCCCCAAGTTTTTAAGTTTGCTGCTTAGAAAGGCTTCAAAGCATGAAGTAGTGAATGCCAGAAGCAGCTGGTTTCTACAGCATGGCACTTCAGCTATGAAACTCTCCTGCAGGAGGCTGGAGGTTAAATCATAATGGTTTGAGAAGTTGAACTTCTCCCACATGAACCTTTTGCCAAGGCCTATTAAATACCAACAACTCTGGCTCAGAAAGTACCTCAACCCCAGAGTGTTGAGCTTTTTGAGGGGGGAAGAGGGATGGAAATCATTGTAAGCCTCATGCTCATTCTGGCCACACCAAAACAGAACCCATGGGCAGATGGACACTTGCTGTCCTTAGGAACAGCTCCTGATGGAAGTGAACCCAGGCTGGCCACGCTCACCTGGATGATGCGCTGGATATTGCTCATGATCATGGAGGCTTCCATGGTGACAGAGGAGATGCCAGGCAGCAGGGAGCTGTTAGCAGTGCTTTGCTTCTTCAGCTCCTCCACCTGCAGGGACAAACTGCTCTTAAGACATTTGAAATGAATTTATGGGTGCAGGTATTGATGCCTTAGGTTTTAACTTTTCTCTGTTCCCAGCCCTGCCCTGCCCAGTGTGACTCTGCAGGTCCCTGGAGCTCGTTCAGTGCTGTTCTCTCATGCTCACACTGACATAACAAAGCCTCTCCAGCTCGCTCTCCAAGGACACCCAGACCCTCCTGGGCCCAACAACTGCAAACCTTCATCTTGGGGAGAGGGGGGCAAGCTTGGGCAAATTCCATCCTTGCCTGGCTCCTGCTTGGGGAATTGATGCTGAGATCAAAGTGGGAAGAACTCGGGAGCTGTCATTGTCCATTTTGGGATGCACTGAGGCAGGAGCCTCTGGAGCCCAGAGTGTGACCTCTGAAGGCCTTTCCAATCAATCCCTCCTTTATTCCTGTCTGGTCTCTGTTTCTAGGGAGCCATTTAAGGCATCAGTATGAGTCAGACATGTGCAAAGAGGCACTTCACTGTTCCTTCTGCTCAGCTGCAGGGAACAGGCACTGAATCAAGTGAGACTCTCCCAGGGCAGGCAATCCCTCCAAACAATGCAGCACATGATATTCAATCAGTAAGACAGGACCTTTCCCCAAGCCTAAGCTTGGTTTTTTCACAATAGCTGAACTGCTGCCACTTCAAGGTGTGATGTTATTGGAATTTCACTCATTTACTCTATCACTTAAGCTTAATGCAAGCATTTAAATAGAGCCAACTGTTCTCAGCACAGCTGGAGAGCAGAGCTGTCCTGAGCAGGCCATACCTTGGCAGCCAGGTGATCCATTTTATCCACCACCTTGCTCACAGCCAGGCGGATTTCAGTGTTGTGCTGCCGAGCTTCTGTCATCAAAAAGGAAGTGACATCTCCAGGTGCTTGAAGGGAAAGGAGAGAGATTTATAGTGACAAGGGGAAATACCTGCACAGAGACACAGCTAAAGCTTGGCAGCATGAAGCCTGCCACTCTCTGCCCAGAAATAAAAGAGATGTGGTGTCTGTTAAAGGAATAAAGTAGGTATTTCCCAAATAACCTCAACAGGCAGGCTGATGAGTTCAGGAAATTCTGGAGCCACGTGGCAGCTCAGCTCAACAAGAGCCCCCAGACACACCAGAGCAGCAGAGGTACAACCAAAGCACAGCAATGAAGGTCAGCTTCTGAAACTGCACTGAAAAAACAGGCTCCAAGAAAGGCTCAGCTACACTCAAGACTTCACCAACTGGGATGACTTAAATGGTTCTTTAAATGCTTTTAGTCCTTCCTAAGTTGGGCCTTTTCCACTTGAATTCTTTCCCTGGTTGGTAGGGAGCTGGTTACTATTACAGTTTTATTGAAGCACCAGCTACCAAATTCCTTTAGTAATATCCAGTCTTGGGAAGACACAGAAATTCCAGCCCCTTTCACACTGCACAAAGCTCCTTAAGGTAAGAAAGAGATGGGTATTTACTGGGAAGTGTTTGCCCCTGTTTGGCATTAAAAAATAAACATTTAAACAGCACAGTGCTATCACAGCTATTAAATCATCATCACAAACAGTTTTCTGCAGGAATTGCAGCCCTCTGAGAAGCAGGAACCTTTTAAAACATACCTTGGTAAGGAGCAGGATACATCTGACCCACAGGCTGGAGCTGGGAAGCAGATGCAGCAGTTTGGGGGTAAGCAAATGGCACTCCTGGATATGCCTTGCAGGACAAGGTCAATAGGTTAGAATGTGTTTTGTTGTTTCCCCATGTCCTCAGTTTCTCACTTTTTTAAGCCCAAGAGCAAGGATGATGTTTGGAAAGTCAAAATCCCAAGAATTAAGGAGTTGGAAAGTCAAAATACACAGCAGTCATTGTGAAAGGGAAAGAATACTCTTCTTTTGAGGCTTAGTTAGTTCCCATCTTCACTCAAATTTAAGCAAAACCATGTTACCCTACATTAGTCAGAGTCAGATCAGCATGTGAACAGCTCCCTCCAAAGTTATGCTAATTTGAACACAAGGTTATTTCCTAAAAAGGGCTCACAAAGGACAACACAACTGCACTTTACTGCTCATTGCTCAAGTACTTGCAAGCTTTTATTGTATCCACTACAAAACCAGGTATTAACAAAGCCTGGTTCATCCTTCATTTAAGAACTCATCATAAACAGAAAATTAGCCCTTTTGGAATAAATTTTAAGAGGCATGTGACCAAAACCTTAGAATGCCAAAGAGTCACAGGAAACAGCCTGGAATTCTCATCCTTATGTTAAAGTCCTTGCTCCTGGCAATGGAGAAGACTCAGGAGCAAGGACAGGAGTGCCAATGTTCTCCCTGATTTCATTTTGGTACCTGAAAGCCTTGTGCTCCTCCAGGCAGAGCTGAATGGGGCTGGATGGTTGCAGGAATTAAAGCAGCAGAAGATACTGAGGGTGCAGCACCAGATGCCTGAGGTACTGAAAAGGAAGAAATCAATTCAGCACCCCATAAAGCAGCTTGAAACAATTTAATTCTAGTGTGAAATGGCAAAAAAAAAATAATCTCTAAATGGACAAAAGGTTAACAAAAGCCTGTCTGCAACCTTGTGAAATGAAATCTAGTCAAGCAAGTGATAACAGGTCAAAAAAAGAGTAACCTTTCTTAGAAATCCCACTTCTAGCTCCAGTTAAACAACCTCTCTTCATTCAAACAGAGGTAGCTCTGAAGTTTATTGACACAAGGTGTGACTCTGAAGGCAGCTCAGCTGAGCAGCAGCTGATGTGACCATCCCAGCAGGAGAAGTCAGCCCTCTGCTGCCCTTCACTTGGATTTCCATCATTCCTACAAGCTGCTGTTTGCTGGGGAAAGGATTTGTAACATTCCATTTACAAAGCACAGTGCCCAGTGACAGAACAGCTCAGGCACAGTGGCTGCTCCTCCTCAAGCACAAGGCCCCAAAATGGAGAAACACTCCAAGGATTCAGCCTTGTGCTTCATGGATTAGTGCAATGTGGATCAGCAAGCCTCACCAGAAGCTCTCAGTTCCTATTTCAGTTCCTGGAAGCAATGCTCCATTCCCACAGCCCTCAAGGAGTGGAATGGGAGTGCAGCAGCTCCCCAGCACCTTACCTTGTGTGGACACTGTGGGCAGCACTGCCTGAGCTGGCTGGGAGGGTCTGGTTGAAGCCACTGGCTGTGTTGTCCCTCTCAGAGTATTTGGATCCTAAAAACATTTCTGCATGTTACAAGAAACACCAAAGAACCAACCAGGCAACAGCCTGAGCCCAAGGTCACTTGAGACAAGGTGCTCCTTGGAACTCGAGTGGAACCTTTCTGTCCCAGAACCAGAGCAGGCTTTCCCTGGACAAGGAGAGAGCCACTGCTGCAGGTTCCACTTCAAGCAACCCCCAGGGTAGGAAAAGCAGTGAAAGTCACCCTGCTGTGACTGGTACCTCTATTTCAGAGTCACTGGAGTCCAGCTGACTCCCTGCTGTCCCAGCAAGGAAAGGCAGCATGGGCTGTCCCATTTTGGCCATCCGAGAAATCAGCTTTGCCTTTGCTACATCTGGGTTCTAAAAGAAACATTTTGTTATTTTTCCTTTGTCCCAGCTCAGGCTTTTGAGGTATTACAAACACTTTTAAATCTCTGACTTAATTTTGACTCAATTTTTCAATGACTGGGTGAAAAAATCTACTTTTCAAGCACACAAGGAGCACAGGATTTATTAATCTGGCTTATTTTATATATCCTCCTTCTGGGATGACAGTGCTGTCACTACAGAGAAAAATCTATCCCTGCACAAGACACCAACAAGGAAATGTGTGAGCTCAGGAAGCTGCTTAGCAGCTTTTTCTGTATGGAATCACACAAAGTCTTCTCATGCAGCTATATAAACCTATGCTGAATGCCCAAATTCCTTTGTTATCTATTTCAAATGTGTCCATTTATTTCAAAAGACAACTGGCCTTGTGAACATCCACATGGTCAACCTCACTTTGCATTTAAAGAGTGGCAATGGGGATTGAGATTCCTCAGGTCCTGGCAATCACAGAATCAGCAGGGTTGGAAAAGACCTTTAAGGTCATGGAATCCAAGCATTAATCATCAAGTCCAACCATTAATTCCTTCAAAAACAAGGCCCTAATCTGCTGTCAGGTGAACATTCCAGTGTCTTGCTTGCCTGATGCTCACTTTTATCTTCAGCAGTGCCCAATGCTAAGGTGAAACCAAATAAACTTCCCTGCTCAGGCTTCAAATTAGGAAAAGGCAGCACTTACTGTGAGCTGCTCACTGATGGAGTTGGACTTGGCCCGAACAGCTGGCTCCCTGCAAAGCCAAACAGGTGTGGAGATGAACCAGGAGGAAATTCTGGATTAATAAATACTGTTAAATACTCCTCTCCCTAGGAAAGCTGTTTTCTTACATCATGAGCATTTCTTTTGGCCTACACTTCTGGGAGATTTTTGCAGTGTTATCTGTAGATATGTTCAGGACATCACTGTGGCCCTGGGAACAGCTGATTACAGAAAGATGATTTTGTTGATTGCTTTAACAATCACATTCTGGTATAAATAATTCTAACCAAGTCCAATAACAAACTACTCATGGCGACAAGAGCAGCACTTAACTTGGACTCCCTAAAAAGAGTGACTGACTCATTTAATTTAAGGAAGAGAACATAGAATTGTTAAGGTTGGGAAATACATCTGAGTTTGAGTCAGCAAGCACTAACCCAGCACCAGCACGTTCACCACTAACCTCATCCCCAAGTGCCACATTTGCACTTCTTGAACACCTCCAGGGATGGTACTGATGCCAGAATGACTTTTTGTTTTTTCTTTTATACCCCTCTTACATACTCTTTTATATAGTTTGATGTATTCTCAGTGCTTTTAGCCCACACACTTGTAATTTTCCAAGTTTGATGACTTAGCTGAGACCCACTGCACCACTAAACCAAGAAACCAAACAGTCTGTAAGCCCCAGACACCAAGAGCCTCTCCAGAACACATTTTGTAAACTCAGACAGGCCCATCCAAGAGGAAAGTTCCTCAGAACAAAAGGTTCACTTCAGCCTCTCATTGGAAAATCTTTGATAAATATGC